>KK115772.1:197106-221607 GCA_000611955.2 Stegodyphus mimosarum | reverse complement strand
ATGCTACAGAGATGAAAATAATATATACATATATATAAGCTTTTATTTAAAACTGATAAAAACAATTAATGAACTAAAAATAATTTATCATACAGTTTAATGGGGAAAGATATTAATTAATTCTCTTTACAAAATTTATCTACAATTTTATATCATGTACCCATGTTAGCCTAAATGTATATTCATTTAGTATCCTATAAAATGTTTCCTTCTATAAAACTTGCCCTTTCAGGCAACCTTTAAAACTCGAACCCTTTCAGATATTATTTATTTATTTATTTATTTTTATTTTATCAATGTGTGTGTTTTGCATTTCGTTTTTACAAGGAAGTAGGGAAAACTATGCACTTGTGACTATAAAATACGGTAAAGGTTTTGAAAAAGTGGACTTTCATCTGCATCTGAAAATTATTTTATTTGTTTTATTTACGTCTAGCTCATTACGCATATTTCATTAACAATTAACCACATGTTGCATAAATCAAATGATCCTACTTTCCGATGTCGCATTGGTTTCCCGCTCAGGCCAAGTTTCACTTACGAAATTAGCCCAGAAGATATAAATCCTAGAACACGCCATTGGCTAGGTGCCAACTCACGTGCTGCCAGAAAAGTCACGAGAAATTACATCCATGGCAGACGGCGTCGAGATGACTGAATTATTCCATTTTAATTTTTATTCGGGCTACTACTCTGGCGTTTTTTATTTATTTATTTATTTATTTTTTAATGTTAGAATCCAAAGGTTCTGTTAGCCAACATGCAGCCTGACAGTAGAAGTTTTTTAGACTAATTACTGGGAAAGATCGAAAGGTAGAATTTTATGACGCAGAACCCATGAAGGTTAGTGCCAAAGAAACTTGGCTGTTTCCGTTCTACCAGTTTGCTCCTTTTAAAATTAGATTTGTCTTAAAAAAGTTGCTCTTAGACAGATCGATATGGTAATAATTCCTCTATTCATTTTTGCATTGGTTTGTTATGTAAATAATTCTTACGAACACATTGTAGTTCCTTAAAAACATAATGAACTCTCATGAAACTATGCAAACTGTTTCAGTATAGCATGTATACATGAAAATTTTATACTAACTGATCTACATCAGTAAAACTGACTAACTATTTACTAATTAAACTGTACCAGTGTATGTGAATTAAAATAATTTTAAGAAATTTAATTAAAAGAATGTGAAGATGAAAATAATGATTTTCCAGGTTTTCTTCCAAGTACTCTTACATTTTGTAGTTTGCGAGTATGACATTCTTTCAGAGTTGCATGCTCTCTGAGTCGAAGTACTGAGATCACTGATCATTTCTCATATTGGGATTCACTCATGTTTCTTTAGAACGAGGCCCACTATGGAAACATCTGAGGTTTTAGGAAAGTACTGCTCTTTTCTGCAGAATCCTGCATAAACACATGCGTATCAAGGTATCAAGGAATACTGAGATATGTCTGGGTTAGCTTCGCTCTTTAAATTGCGCTTTGCATTGCGTTGTGTTTAACGTTCATAGTAGTTTTGAAGTGTAATTACTGATTGTACTCTGTGATATTGTGAAGAGTTGGACAACTATTTTTTTGGAAAGTTCCAGAACTCTGAAGTGTTTCTTTTGATAAAATATATTTTTACCAACTATCATCGGAACTGTGTGCGCTCAATCTGTTACGAACCCGTATGCAGGCAACAATAATTTACCGTTTGCTTTATCGATCTTGCGTTCGAGTTTATGCGCATGCGTATTGTATAAATATTATGAACTCTACTATAATGGCATTCTCGGACAGCAGAAAGTTATCTCTGGTGGGGGAGAGGTGATTCAATTGATTATGGCAAAACCATTAGCGTTGTCTGTCTAAGGAGAGGGATGCCTTTGTGGAGGACTTTCGAACAGAAACTGGCTCGTACAGACATTACACATGGGGAACATTTTATTTATTTATTTATAATTCATGTTTATATTTCATTCAATTTTCACAGTTCACCGTTTATTTTTCAATAACTATTGTTAAGTATATTTATATTTGTTCACCCTACTTGATAGCAGTTCAGTAGAGTTCTAGAACTTTTAATTTTAGAAATTAAGCTCTGATTTTGTGTAAATTAAAGTGGTCAGACTTCCCCTATTATAATGGATTTTATCATATTGGACCCTTTCTCTCAGTCACTATGTTCCAACATTCCCACTTTAATTTACACTAAAATGGCTGAGGCGCAACAGACAAATATCTAAATGTAAAAAAAAAAAAAAAAGGCAGGAGAAAAATAAATTCTCAACGCTTTCAGATCTTATATTACACCCAAAGGGGGCGTTTTTTTAATGCTTTGTGTGTTACCTTTATTTATTAAATAGCATGTTCTTCGCACTTAAACCATAAAATTCAATTCAACAGCAATATAAAATGTTTAAAAAGAGCATGTCTTTAAAATTTCCGATGCACAGTCTCGCTCACTAGAAATAAAAATGTTTTTTTTCGTACAATGTTGCCATTGCTGGCCGCAGTTTCTACAAGTAGTATCCCAAAATATGAAAAGTAAGTTCTAAAAATATATATTCTATTATTCGGAAACATCTCTTATCAGGAATCAGCGAAATCACCTTGTTTTCGGGAAATAGATATTCTGCTGTACGCTGCGGGGATGGAAAAAAAGGAGGCGGACAGTTTATATCTCCTGCTTTACACTAAAAAAGTTCTGTTCTACTGGACCAATTGACAAACTTCAACTTGCATTTTTCATGCCTGGAAAGCGCGACTTAGAATATGTATTAGATTTATATATAGCGTTTTTCTGTTATAGGTATTTTGACACAAAATCCGATATTTTCTGAAATGACATGCCAATTTTTCTCCACATTTCGATTCTACGACTCAAATTATGCCAAACTGCCAAATTTTGTAAAAATCGTAGAGTAGTATTTAAAAAATTAGCTCTCAGTGTTAATTGAATTTGATATATATTTATTAATATCTCCTTTTTTTATTAAACTTACTCGATTCCTTCTTTCACGTTTCGAAATTTAGGTTCATTCCAAATAAAATTAGGCCATTTTTTAAGATTTATTTTTAAAATTTATATTTTTAAATAATTTAAAAAAAATTTTCGAAAACATTTTGAATTATAATCTATAAAATTTTTACCATAGTTTTACCATACCATTTTTACCATTAATTTTTACCATTTTTACCATATATAAAATTTTTACCTTAGAAAATATATTTCTAAGCATACCTACAAGAATTAGAGTTTTTTATTCAAAATTTCCTAAGATATACGCGAATTTATATATTTGCGCGCTTTGAAATGTGGCATATTTCTTAAAAGCGATAATAACACAAATGTGGTTTACATACTTTGTAAAAATAATTTGAAAATATGAACGATAACTTTTTTCCGCTCGTCTGCAATGAAAAAAAAAAGGAAAATAGGTTGCTATAAATTAAGAAGTTCGCCAGGTAAATTATGCTCGGCGAAAACTGAAAAAAATACGCCAAGATAAATTTTTGAATTTCTCCTTAAATTTCGCGCCAAATTTTACAAAATTTAATATCTAGGCATAAGTTGAGTCGTAAAATCAAGATATGGAAAAAAATTGGCCTATCGTTTCAGAAAAAGGTCTGATTTTTTTGTCAAAATACGTATGTTAGAATGATACTATATATAAATCTAATATATATCCTAAGTCGCGCTTTCGAGACATGAAACATGCAACTTGAATTTCGTCAATCGGCCCAGTAGAAAGGAAGATATAAAACCGTCCCTTTCTTTTTCCTTTTCTTTTCTTTTTTTTTTCCTTTTTCCTCCCTTCGCAGTGTACGTAATTCAACTTAGTGATCAATAATTATTAACAGTAAGGGTCACCAGTTGACAGAATAAAGACATCTGCACAAGATTATCTGTACTTAGTGATACACACATTGTTATGTGTAAATACTGTAATTGTTCGTATAGAAGGCCAGAAAAAGGGGTCTCGTACGACTAATGCCAGCCATTTAAACAAGAAAATGAACTCATTTCAGAATCACACGGGACACAAGAATTATCGCTACATTTCAACTGACAAAACGCGCCGAATTAGGAAAAAAATTTGTTGAGAATGCGTGAAAATGTCTTTAGGAGCCAATATTCCGCTGCATAAATTAGATCACTTCAGCTGCGCGTGATTATTTAGCAAAATGCGTACTTTGAGGTGCAGGTATATACCACTTTGCGCATATTCCGAGAAAAAGAAATAAGAAAATAACTGAAAGATGAGACAGTTATATATGTAAAGGTCGATGACATACGTGATTATTATTATTCTTTTTTCCGTATTACTGGAGTAGTTGTTTTTTTCTTTCAATGCAGAAATGAAATTTGGTCTCCTTTTTATTTATTCATTTTATCCGTGAATAAATTCAAAATGCTGAGTTTGGAATTTTTATTTTGCGAATTATTTGATTTATCCGTGATGTTTTGCCTCTGTGATCAAAAGTTTGTTCTCGATTTTTAAACCTCTATGTACACTACATACATATATACTATATATATACACTATACTATGCAAAACTGTATACGTTATATACATAAGATTTAACACGTGTGTAAAGATGATTAAGTGGTGAAATTGTAATCACAGTGTTATGGATAAGTTTGAGCCGCGGGTCTGGTGTATTTATCTTCGTGTAAAATTTTATAATTGAATGTATTTAACTAGTGGTGTGGCTTTTTTGAAGAAAGGTTCATTTCAAGAAAACACGCAGAAAAACTGACGTAAATGTATGTGGATGCACCAAAATCTTTTAAGTGCTTAAGGCCTGTAAAGAGCTCTGGGTCACCATACATAATATTAAAAAAAGATTTATTGCAGATCAGGTAAGATCATTTTCCCACCTTTTTAAAATTCAATGTTTTGAGATTAATCAGTTGGTAATCATGGTGATTAAATAACGTTTTTGCACAAACTGTTTTTGATAATTTTTCAAGAAGTAATAATTAACATTTATTTCTGTTAATATTGTCAAATGTTGACGTGGTTTATAATTGTGTATGGTTTATAATCAATATTTAGCATCTTTATTAAATAAATATTGATCAGCAACAACTGAATAATCAAAAAGATTAAAAGTTACTAATTTTAACATAAATATTGGGATAAATTACTTTGCTTGCTAAAGGGAATTACACATTACAGATGTTTATTAGTCTGCTTTCGGGGCTTAATTCATGAGAGTTTTCACTAAAATATTACATGAATTGCAGAAAAAAAATCGGAATTACATCACATAGTTATCATTATTTTTGTTGTCAACACAATTTTCTTAATTATTCAGATGTATATAAATTTTAAAAAAATTAAAAAGAAGCATTTGTTAATTCAGAGATCGAAAAGTTAAAACGCCACCCCTACTGGAGCGGCAGATCTTATTTCATTGCAGACTAAAGCAAATTTTATAAAATGAATAATGCATGATTTTCGCAATCATTTTATAAAATGACTAATGTTTGATTAATGCAAATATTTAAAAATAATGTGATATAAATAGATTCCAAAATAAATGATTATTTATCCCTTAATCTATTCTTTCTCTTTCAATTAAACTATATATTCTGTTCTTTTTACTCTTCATCTTCACATTCTGTAAATAATAATAATAATAAAAATTTTTACTGTTGTCTTAACTTTCGAATATCATCATTTCACAGAACGTAAAAGAAAATAAGAAATAAAATGGTATTTTGGAATGCTTTTTGTTTCATCAAAGTAAATCTGTTCATAGGTCATAGAAGCTATCAGGCATCATTAAATGCCTAATTGCCCGCGTAATCATAACTCTTCTAGAACTTGAATTATTATTCATTTCCTGATGGCAGCAGTCGCACGACTCCGTGGCGCCAAAAACGTAACAACCATACTTCTTTATTTGTGAAGGTCGGACCAATCAGCGGCCTTCGTACGAGATCCTCCTTACATCCGGTGATATTCTCTGAAGTTACCGACCTTCAACTTTATATTTTTATTATGTTCATTACTTTTTTTACTCGGTTCAATTTTTATGTCTTCCATCTCTCTGGTACTTCAGGGTTGGGAATGCATAGAATTTTTTAGTGAGAGAGAGTTGAAGAAACGAAAAATTGATTAATGACTGAGAATTGAATCGGGTCGTTTCCCTGACACTCCTTTCAAAGTTCATCTAAAAAATGAGTATAAGATAAAATTACTCGGAAATTTTTAACCGACTGATTCATTTCTCATAGCTTTTATAAGATTGCAGTTGACGTTTTTATTTTCATTTCATATGAATGTACGAATGAAGACTGAAAAGCTTTGTAAATATGGTTGAGCTTCGATTATCCGATATGTTCATTATCTGCATTTGTTAAACTTATTTAGACAGATACTGTCGAATATTTTGGGGAACGCTTGGAAGTGAAATAAAATCGTAGTGGGTGATATTCTTCGGAAAATAACTAATCTGTTCTTATAAAAAATGTTATTGTTACTGGTATAGCATCCACTTCGCTTTCTTTCCTCAACATTTTGGTCACACGTAACACATCCAATTTACTGCTTACCGTAAACCTTCATCGGTTTGCTTTCCACCACATTTCAAATCATGTCATCCGATTAAACAGAAGTTAGCTTCATTTTATTTCTTTGTTCCATGTGCACTTCAAGTTGTAGAGATATTAGGACTTTCTGGAAGCAGGAGAGATGAAAAATGAGCAATGCCTTCGTCGGGACTCGAACCACGGACCACTCGAATACGCGCCGAGCGTGCTGGCCATTACACCACGAAGGCATCCTAAGAAGTCAGGAGAAATACCTTAATATACTCCCCCTCATAAAGGACGACTGGAGATTATGGGACCCAATCGCCAAATCCCGGTGGTGGAGAATCATCATCCACCATCTTTTTTTCAGTTCGGGCGCCACTGTAGAGACATTAGGATTTTTTGGAAGCAATAGAGATGAAAACTGAGCAATGCCTTCGCTGGGACTCGAACCAAGGACCTCTCGATTACGCGGCTAGCGGGCTGGCCATTACACTGCCAAGGCATGCTAAGAAGACGGAAGAAATACCTTATAAAGTTTGCTCCTCCAAATTGGCTCTTGATCAAGAACTAAATTATTTAAAAGCAGTTGCTATTGATAGGGGCTTTTCACCCAACATTATTAACCAAGCAGTTAAAAAAATTCTCATCGCAACACATAAAAAAGCACACCTTGTTTTAGGAGATCATAAGAATTCTGTTGTCTTTCCTTCCTTTCTCTCGATTAGCTATAAAATTAAACGTATTTTACAGAAATTTAACTTTCAGGTCGTTTTTTCCCTTCTATCAATAAAATTCCCAGCTCCATACTTAAGGACCCCATGCCGGATATAAATTCCTTGGGCATTTACAGGATCCCTTGCCAATGTGGTTTAATTTTCATTGGTCAAACTAAGAGAGCCTTAAAATTTCGCGTTAAAGAACATGAGGCATATGCTGGGAAAGAGGAAACACAAAAGTCCTCTGTTGCCCAGTACTGTTGGTCCGAAAATCACACTTTCCATTTTTCTGTAGCCAAAATTATTCAAAAAACATCTTCTGTTGGTGAATTAGAGTTTCTTGAGGAGTTTCACATTCAAATTCAGCCTTTAAGGAAATTATATTTTAGTTTTCTTTTTTCGTCAATAGATGACGCCAGTAGCTTAACTTCTATCCAGCCATTCTTATATTATCTTATTACCTTATCCCTTTCATTTACACTTTGGCAGCTGAGGCAGGTGGTTTTTATAGTTAAACCATCGAAACTAGGCCTGCAAAATATACAAATATAACGCTGATTCTTGTTGTTTGACTCCTCCAATAAATGTTATATTCTAAACAAGAACAAACAGGGCGGACAGCAAGTTGGACTTACCCTAAAGCGAACGTATTCTAAGTTACCACTGTCTTTCTTTTACTGACATGTACAATAGCTGAATTCAAAAGTAGGGACAACATGATAATAGTTCCAAAAAGACTATTTCGGTAGCTACAAACACGTTCAAGTCCTCAATATAGTCACCTGGCATGTTAACCACCTTCTGGCACGTTACTGGATGGCATCGTATACCATCAACACGTCCACTTCTGTTGATGTCTTCCTACAGCACGAATAAGCTCCTTTCTGTTGTTGCAATGGATTTCTCGCTGAAGTTCTTTTAGTAAATAGATCATATGTACTTGGATTAATATCAGATGACCACCCCGGGTGTTCCAATACTTCCCATTGTCATCCTGGCAGGAGATCTGTGACAGCTCCCACTGTTATGGTACTGTATTTTGTCATGGAGAATGATGGGATTTTTTATCTGAGACATCATCTGCGTCCAGCACTCAAGAGAAAATGGCATTTCTTGGTAACAGATCCTATCCTTCTCTATGGCAATGCGCGGTAACTTAAAGCGAGCGCTGTCACTGCGACAGCGACGCTGGATGTTACTAGAGCACCGCTATACTTCATATGAGTTTCTGTGACTATGGTCAGAAATGAGGTTATGTGTGCTACAGGGCGGTCACTGCAGGACGTCAACAAAAATGGTCGTGTTGATGATGTTCTACGCCTTCCAGTAATTTGGCAGAAGATAATAGACATGGTTGGCGATCATATTGAGGCATTTTACGTGCTTGTACCGTAGACAATTATGTCTTTTTAAGACTACGGCGCTGCTGCCACTACTTTTTATTCAATTCTTGTAACTCATTTCATCAAAAACTGTGCAGCGGGAATTGGTTGATTCCTTAACTTTTCCAAATGGCAGTGGTATGTTTAACGGAAGATCATATCAGTTTCTTAGGAAACATTTAGCCTTAGATGTTGGCATAAAAAAAATTGGTGCATTTCCAGAAAGTATGGTCACCAGCCTTATGCGAGTAGTCTAAACATAGTGCGTTTTTTCAACGGAAATATATTTTTGTTTAAGAAGCGACATAAGAATACGTAAGTAACACAGATGCAAACAAGAACTGTATATTTAACAAAATAGAAAATAAATATTAAAACAATAAGCAAATCTTTCAGACATTTTAAAACAAAATAGTTTAAGGTTTTTTCTCTCTCCTTCCAGCATACCTTTGGGGTATAATGGTAGCACAGTCGGCGCGTATTCCAGAGGTCTAGGTTTGAGTTCCGGCAAGGGCACTGCACATTTTTCACGTCTCTTGCTTCAAAATAACCTAATGATTCTGCAGTAGAGCCTGAACTAAAAGGTGATGGACAATAATTCGTCACCACCAGGATCTGGTTCCCTAATCCCCAGTCGCCCTTTAAAAGGGGGAATATATAATGTATTTTCTCCTCCCTTCCAGCATGCTTTCGTCGTGTAACGGTAGCACACTCGGCGCATATTCAAGCGGTTCGATTCTCGGTAAGGGCATTGCTCATTTTTCATGTCTCCAGCATCAAAATAACCTAATGAATTTATAATAGAAATTAAAATCAGTTGGATAATTTTACCGGAATTAACGTTCTAAAAATGGTTAAAGACCAGTAACAAAAGGAGGAGGAAATTTGTTATTTGTGACTTTACGGCCTGCAAAAACACATTTTCTTAAACATTCCTGATGCCTAAAGTGCGAATGGATGTCTTACTGACTTACTTAATGAGTATGACTGTAAAAATTTGATTTGTATTTTAAGAAATAGCATCACATTACTCGTATTATCTTTCAAGATATTTCTCTAGCACAATCTGCTCTAAAGCTAGAAAATAATTAAAAATACTGTTGCATGCGTACGGGTTCGTAATATATTGAATGCACACAGCTTCGACGATAGGTTGATAAAGTATATTTTACCAAATAAAACACTTAACACTTCTGGAACTTTCCACAAAAATAGTCGTACAGTTCTTCACAGTATCACACAGTGCAATTAGTAGTTACACTTCAAGCTACTAAGAACAATAAACACAACACACTTCTACAGAGGAAGCTCACACAGAGATAACTCAATACTCCTAACTTACGCTGAACTAAACAGCTAAGCAACTCAGGAACTGATACTGTCGTCGGTCTTATAAAGTTTTTATCCGGCCGCCGAGATATTTCTAGTACTACTTTCTGTTTCTCGAAATTACTGGAAGAAATATGAGAGCTGATTTACAGCTACAAAATCGGACTTTTTCTGATATGACATGCCAATTTTTTTCACATTTCGATTCTACGACTCAAATTATGCCAAACTGCCAAGTTTTGTAAAAATGGCACGAGTAGTTTTTAAAAAATTAGCTCTCAAAATTTTAGCTCCTCAATGTTAATTCAATTTGATATGTATTTATTAATATATCTTTTTTTATTACACTTACTTGATTCCTTCTTTCATAACTCGAAATTTAGGTTCACTCCAAACAAAACTCACCCATTTTTTATGATTTATTTTAAAAATTTGTATTTTTAAATAATTTTTATAATTTTTTTGAAAAATATTTGAATTATAACCGATAATTGTTTTACAACCAACTTGAAGTAGATGTATTTATAAGTATACGTACAAAAAATTAGAGCTTTTTATTTAAAATTTTCGAAGATATACGTGAATATTGGCGCGTTTTGCAATTTGGCATATATGTTAAACGCGATAATAACATCTAATGTGGTTTACGCACTTTGCTGAAATTATTTGAAAGAAGAACGATGTGACTTTTTTTCCGCTCCATTACAATGGAAGGGATAGGAATATAGGTTGCCACGTATTAAGAATTTCGCCAAGTGAATTATTCGTGGCGCAAACTGAAAAAAATTCGCCAAATTAAATATTTGAATTTCTCCGTAAATTTCGTACCAAATTTTACAAAATTTAATATTTAGGCATAGTTTGAGTCATAGAATCGAAATATGGAAAACATTTGGTATGTTATTTCAGAAAAAGACCCATTTTGTGTCAAAATACCTATGTTAGAATAATGCTATACATAAATCTAATATATATCCTAAGTCGCGCTTTCGAGACATGAAAAACGCAATTTGAATTTCGTCAATCGGCCCAGTAGAACGACAGCGTCTTAAATGATGTTCTCTGTACTTGGCTACAGTGAGATTGCATGTTAATGCAGGCCAGGGCCAGGTCTAGTTATTTTGTCGCCTTATGCAGGTTACAAATTCTACTACTCGGCAACTTCTAAAAATTTATCACGCCTAAATTCTGCTTCTCACACCTGACTTAAATTCTAATAATTTAGCTATTCCTAAATTTTGCTGTTCTCCACTTCTTTAAATTCTAAAAATTTGCTGCCTGGTGCCAGCCCACCAATTGCACCAGTTCTGATACTGATAATAGTCTTCATTGGTCGTAGTCTTCATTGGTCGAACGTCACACATGAATGACTGACTACAGGTGTAACTTTCACGACATGTCCTGAGTCAAGAATAAGGAACGAATTCCAATCCATTTCAAATACTGTTGCTTTCATTCTATAACATTTATGAAATGATATTACAAGGCCCTTATTACCCTCAAGGTCTATGAGTGCTGGGCCTAGGCTGTAACCCAAGGTGTCCTCAAAACCATCTCATAATTCTTCTTAATAGTCCTCCTCATAAAAGAAGAAAAAGGGAATTGAGTGTAGAGTCATTAGATAATTTTGAAGCAGGAGTCACGAAAAAGAGCAATGCCCACGCCAGGACTCGAACCACGGACCTCTCGAATACGCGTGCTTGACCATTACCTCACGAAGGCATGCTAAGAAGGCGGAAGAAATACCTTATATACTTCCCCTTTTAAAAGGCGACTGGGGATTAGGGGACCCAATCTCCAAATCCTGGTGGTGGAGAATCATCAACCACCACCTTTTTTAGTTCGGGCGCCATTGCAGAGTCATTAGGTACTTTTGAAGCAGGAGTCAAGAAAAATGAGCAATGCCCTCGCCCAACGGACCTCTCGAATATGCGCCAAGTGTGCTTGACCATTACCCCCCGAAGGCAGGCCAAGAAGGCGGGAGAAATACCTTATATGGGGACCCTTGAAAGAATGCTGAGTGTAGAGCTACAGAATATCTTAAACTGCTCATTGCGGGGTTATATAAGATGGGTTTTCACTGGCCTGAAAGCAAATGTAAAGTATTTCGACAAATCTCAGAATAAAGAAATTTTTATTTTTGTTGTCAAGCCAAACAAAGAAGAATATTCCTCTAACAGCCTTATGACAGGCCACGGAGATCACCCGGAACTTACTTTAAAATAAGCACTTCCGTACGATCCTCCTTCAGTGTTGATTATAAAGCGTGTCGTCATTACACCTCATTTGAAAATGTAGTCCAAGTCAGCCTCAATATATGCATGTCAAGCCTCAATATATGCATATCAAGTCAGCCTCAATGCAATATAGCATTCTATAATCTACTTGCAACCCTCAATTCTAAAATTTAACAAAAATCTATCAATGTAATTATCTCTTATTTCTATGATTAGAAAGCCTACTCTTGTGATTAGAAACCATTGCATTTTAAATATAAATTACATCGAAAAAAATACTTGTGTACTTTGACGTTATTGAGGGTTAAGCATATTTAGTATACGACATATATACGGAGGAGGGGCCATAATAAATTCGCATAGGTAGCCGAATTCTCTAGAGCAGGCCCTGTGGACAAAACCTGGATGCAACTATCAATCTCGAATCATCTGGGCTCATTTCGGACGTCTGGCAACCCTAGTTATACTTCTACCATACTTAACACAAGGTTATCGACCGACCGGATATTACAAACTATTTTAAGAGGTGATAAGACGTCACTGGTGGAGCAAAATACCTCATGACGTTAGTTGGCGGGAGGTACCAGTACATCGCACTGCTTTGAATTTCAGTTCTGATTATAAAAGGATAAAATGCTGGGAAAATATTGGTCACAGAAAGCCTAAAGCGGTAAGTTTAAGCTAATAATACTTAAATCATGAAGAAACACTTGAAACAAAATCATGAAGAAAAGTCCATTTCATTTGCCCTCATAATGCACAGAATTTGTCTATAAAACTAATTTAATCTAAAATTGAAATTTTGGCTAAACTTAAGGTAATGATAATAATAATACTATTTATTTTTTATTGAAAGACTGGACACTTGCCTAGCCACCTGTCTAAAGGGTGTCCGTCGAAAACATCGCGGACGAAAACGTCTCGGAGAAAACAACGTAAAGCGAAAACGTCGTGGTAGAAAACATCGTGAGAGAAAAGAAAGCAAAGGGAAAACATCGCAGTTCTAAAACAACTGGCACAAAATATCGTCGTCGAAAACAAAGCGGTTCAAAAACTTCGCAGTTTTAAAACATCGTCGTCGAAAATATCGCGGTAAAAAATAAAATACCTACAAATCATCGCATGGCGATAACATTGCACATATGCGTTTTTCAGGTTTTAAAAGCTGTAAATACATTCTCGCATAATGATTTTCTTTTCTGGAGGGTTTCTGGAGGGTGGGGGATTCCCATCTTCTTTAAGGCGCTCATTCGTTTTGTAGGCATTCCAATATTCGAAAAGAAAATATTTATTTCCAATATTATGTTTACGTGAATGTTTGCAGAAAATGTAAGAGATGATGGCAGCTTCAAATTCCATCTTCCCACCAATCGAGTTTATACAGTTTCTGAAATTGACTTGCTATAAAATCGGCGAATAAAATGATGGCAGGTGCAGAGAGGAAACAAAATAAGTAGGCAATGACGTTTCGCTACAGGTGTGTTTGTTGGCAAACAGAAAATGGAAAATGCCATTTGCGATCCAGTTATGTGGCATAACAAGAACAGCTGTTTAAAAGTCAAACCACTGTTGTTCGTACTTGGGCTGTAAGGAAGATTTTATAAAGAAATTATTCCCGAAATTCTTTTATACATGCTTTATGCTTTCGGATCTTGAAAAGCAGTAATTAACTAATTCCCTTGATAAAGCATTTGACAAAGCTTAATTAATTTTAACATATGTAAAGTAAACGTAATATATTTACATGAATATTACATTGCACTTTAAAAGTTTTTTAATTGCTTTTTAGCGCAAAGGAGAAATTTGCCCAGAAGGGCTATTAATTTCGTTTCGACAGCTTGCGTCGTCCACTACAAAACGGCTTTTAACTTTTCAAATTGTTGCCACCAAATATTACAACCCTGCATTATATTTAAAGAAATTAAATAATGAAGAATCTGCATGAATGTATGTATGTTTCTCGTTTTGTGAAAAGAACAACGGTATCTAGAGACATCAAATTTTGAATAACGTAGTCCTTCATCCAAATATGAGCATCTAGAAGCCCAAATTTGGAATCTGGAAATTGCTTTATTATCTATTTCATATTTTGTAAAACTTAAACGAATTTTTGATTAACAAGCTCAACGATTTCAAAGTGAACAATGGCAACACAGTACGGGAATTTTTTTTTCCTCCAACGCGCGAGACTGAGTGTTCGTAAATTCTAAAGATATACTGTTTTTAAATATTTTGTGATATTGCTGTTGAATTGTTCTTTATGGCTTAAGTGCGAAGAATATGATATTTGACAAATAAATGTAACACACAAAACGTTAAAAAACGTCCCTTTGCGCGTAATATAAAATCTGAAAGCTTTCAGTTTTCTTTTTTTAGTTATTATTATTTTATTTATTTATTTGCTTTTTTTTTAGCCCAGGAACGGCATTTTCCGTCGTGCACTATAAACAGCGTATCGCTTTAAACGTCTGAATTACTTTTTAAATAATTGGCACCAAATATTATCGCCCTGTATTATAGTTAAAGAAATTAAATAGTGAAGAATCTGCGTGAATGTATGCATGTTTTTTGCACTGTGAAAAAACGACAGTACCTTGAGCCATCGATTTTTGAATAACATAATCCTGCACCCGAACAGGGGACCTGGAAGCTCGGATTTTGAATTTCGAATTTGTTTTATTATCTATTTCATACTTTATAAAACTTTAGCAAATTTTTTATTAACAAACTCAAAGATTTCAAAGCGAACAATGGCAACAGTGTACAGGAAAAGACATTTTTATCTTCAGCGTGCGAGACTATCTGTCGGAAATTCTAAAGATATGGTGTTTTTAAATATTTTGTGATACTGCTGTTGAATTGAATTTTATGTGGTTAAAGTGCGGAGAATACGATACTGAATAAATAAAGGTAACACATTAAACGTTAAAAACGCACCTTTGGGCGCAATATAAAATCTGAATTTCAGATTTTTTAAAAAATTTATTCTAGCTGAAAATTTTTTCTTTAAACAACTTAGAGTATTTCTTTTGCAAAGTAAATAGATTTTTTCTTAAAATAATTGTGTAATATATGATTGCCTGTTAAAAAATTTGATAACATAAATCGGAATGTTGGAACTATTTCCGGAGTACCGCAGAATTCTAATTATCCAGAATATTTGTTCTTAAATCAAAGTCAAGTAAAATTACGTTTTATATTAATTTATTTATCAGTTTTTAATTTTTAAAAACTTTTATTTAGTTCACTCATGGTGTTTTAGTGTGGGTAGAATTTTGTCATCGATTTTTTACCTTCTCCATGATTTGATATAATTCAAATTTTGTTCACATACTGTTTGTCGATGACAATGCGATGTGGTGGAGCGTCTTTTAGCCCAAAAGGTGTATGTATACGTCTCGAAATGGGATTTTGCATCGGTTCGCTATAAACGACGTATCACTTTTCAAATGGGTGCCATCAAATATTATCGCCCTGTATTGTTTTTAAAGAAATTAAATAATGAAGAATCTGCATAAATGTATGTATGCTTCTACGACATGTATCTATGTATGTTCCTATGACATATTTCTTGACAGCACATGGCTCTTTTACAGCTAATGTGTTTCGCTTCAGATTGCACTATACAGATTCATGCACATACAGCTAAACAGGTAAAATCGATCACTACATGTTCAAATGCAAAATCGCCAAAGACCTACATTTCCGGCCGTATACAACTGAAAATGTCCAGTTGTGGCTGAAACAACTCCAAAAAAGTATGTTACTACGAAACAAACTTAAAACTCTCATAGACTACCTGGTAATAAACTGCGAAAACTCGTACGTTTTTGTCTTTTTAGCTTTATTACTAAAACATAATTTTCTTTCAATTTTTTATAGAATTCAACAGAAAATTACAAAAATTTTAAAAGCAGCATGGCAGCATACGTTTAGAATTCCCGATGCAGCGGTATGTACAGGGCATGCATTTTCCTAATGTTTTCAGTGTTTTCACAGTTCATCATATCAATGTTAAGTTTTCTTACTAAGATGGTTTTGCAAACCTTTTTTTTTTTTGCCTTTTTTATTAACGTTTTGAGTGTTATCTTTATTTATTAAATATCACACTCTTGACGCTTATGCCACATCAAATTCGATTCAACAGCAAAATCAGAAGACATTTAAAATAGCATATATTTGGAATTTCCGGAAAAGGATCTCGCGCGCTGGAGACAAAAATCTTTTATTCCGTACAGTGTTACCACTGCTCGGCTTTGCAGCTGTTGAGTTTGTTAATCAAAAATTCGTTAAAGGTTTGCAAAATATTAAAGAGATAGTAAAAGAAACACGAAATTCAAAATTCGGATTTCCAGGTCCTCATGTTCGGGTAGAGGACTACGTTATTCGAAATTTGATAGCTCTAAATTCCGTTGTTTTTTTCTGCAATGCGAGAAACATGCATACGTTCATGCAGATTCTGAATTATTATTTAATTTCTTTAGATATATTTGGCGATAATATTTGGTGGTAACAATTTGAAAAGTGATGTAACGCATTTAGTGTTTTGACGCAAAATGCCTTTCAGGACTAATATACCATTCGGGATTAACTTCCCTTTTGCGCTAATAAATTTGAAATTTAAAAATTTCGACTCGAGATTCATATGATCTGGTGCAGGATTACACGTGTCAATATTTGATTGTTCAAAGTGCGGCCGTTTTTCTAATATGCGAGGAACATTATTATCTGTATATATAAAAATGAATGTTCATTTGTTTTTCTTTTATTCAAATCGACAGTTTAATTCCGATCTTTATGAAACTTGCCACACCCACCTTCAAAACAAGAGGACTGTCACTGCCCTTATTAGATTTCTCAAAAACCAGCCTATGGGGTCCGCATTTTTCATATACATATATTTTACGCTAATTTAACGAACTTTTAGTTAAAAACTTATAAGGTATTTCTCCCGCCTTCTTCGTATGCCTTCGTGGTGTAGTGGTCTGCATGCTCGACGCGTAATCGAGAGGTCCGTGGTTCGATTCCCGGCGAAGGCGTTGCTCATTTTTCATGTCTCCTGCTTCCAAAAAAAAAAACCTTATGTCTCTACACTGACGCCCGAACTAAAAAAAGGTGGTGGATGATGATTCTTCACCACCGCCATTTGGCGATTGGGTCCCCAAAACCCCAATCGCCCTTTAAAAGGGGGAGTATATAAGGTATTTCTCCCGCCTTCGTGGTGTAGTGGTCTGCATGCTCGACGCGTAACCGAGAGGTCCGTGGTTCGATTCCCGGTGAAGGCGTTGCACATTTTTCATGACTCCTGCTTCGAAATAAACCTAATGTCTCTACAAGCTCAGCGATTTAAAAGCTTTGCGTTGCCACCCAGCAAAGCGTAAGATATATATGTTTCAAATTTAATCAGAAAACTCGGCGATATAAAAGAACTGTGGTGCCACTTGGGGCAACGCAATCATATTAATTTGTCTCAAATTTAATAAACAAACTCAGCCATTTAAGAAAAATGCGTTGCCACTGCTCAAGTTAAAATATTTTAAAGTGTGTTATCGTTCAGCAAAGCGTATACTATTTAGTTTTTCACGCATTAATGTGTGTTAGAGCATCACTCGCATTTTCTTTCCTTTTTGAAAGTGAATTTGTAATAGTCGTCACATTGTTGTGAAATCTTTTATGTCACCAGAACGAAAATCGATTGCTCGAAATACCTCAAGCACGAAAGAAAACGGTATCATGATCTTCAGAAACAAACGGGCAACGGGAAGCAAGATTGGAAAACGTTCGAGTACACACTGTTCAAGCCCGTTCGTCTAAAACAAACGAACAACAGGAAGCAAGACTGGAAAACATTCGAGTACGCATAGCTCGATCCAGACGAACACTGCACTCTGATTCAAACCTTAGTGCATTCCATTACGATGCTAATTATGACTACAGTCTTCATCCAAGTGTGGTCGTTGGAAAGATGGATAAATAATGCATGTATTGGAGAGACCTCAGTTATGCTTTTATTTCAATTTATTTACGATGCTTTAATTTTGTTCAAATGAAGATTTCTGAGTTAGAATACTGTTTTGTTCGAAAATCTTGATGCAATCAGTAAAATTTATTTTATGCGTTACCTCAAAAACTGTGGCTGTAAACCCTAGTTTTCTTAATAATCATGAATGAATTCGGCTCAGTCGATCGCTCTCGAGCTAATCTCTGAACTCAAGACACTGCTACTGAACTCAACATACTCTTCTATTCCGTGTACAAGGCAGGGTATATATAGTTTTAACCTAGAATGTTCTCGGTCCGTTTATGGCATATTGCCAATTTTGTCGTCAAATAGGCGATTTTGCCCCAAATCCGGCAAACCTGCCTTTCTCTGCCGCTTTCTGGCAACCCTAACTCATTTTTGCAGGGAAGCTATCTTACCCCAGCTGAGGATTTCGTAACACAAATAAACCAAGATGTAAACCTTCACGGATGTAAAAGTGAAATTCCTTGCACCAGATGAAAAAACAAAAAAATATTGTATGTCCGAAAGCACTTCAATAAACTGAAGTAAAACACAAACATATTCTTTCCTTTAAGTAGCACTGCAACGCATGCCGGGTACAACCACGTATCCCAATGATTTCCGACAGATATTCCATCCGATTTTAAACGTTTACAGTTTCCAGTGCAACTCGCATTTACAATGACCATCAACAAAGCATAGGAACAATCGCTTCAAGTTTGTGGACTAAATTTCGAAACTCACATGAGCAGCTCTATGTGGTCTGCCCTTGTGACATGGGCAGTCGGAAAAACCTTCCGATTTATTCGTGTACACAACAGATGGAAAAACAAAAATATTGTTTATCCAAAAGCACTTCAATGAAACAGAATTAAAACACAAACACTTTCTTTCCTTTTAAGCAGCATTGCAACGCATGCTGGTAATAGCTAGTTGCGTAACTTAAAGACTAGTAGCATCATATCATGGTTTCATTAAACAAACTGGCAACCTTCAGGCTAAACGATGTACGGTACCTTCTATTTGTTAACTAGAAATTTCCTGTATCGTTATAAGCGTTTCAGGGATCAAACTTTTGAATAAAAACGACAAATGACTATATTACAGTAGATGAAAAGATTCGAATCGTAATCGGGTATTTAGAATTCTAGAATTAATAAAGTTTCTCTTGCACAGCTTCGGAATAATGAACATTCCAATTTGAATAAAAAGAAAATTCGAAAAACTACATAAAAAGGAAACTTTCAGGTAACGATATACGTAACGTTTACGTAATAATAGCACGAAGCTTTCATCACGTGTATAGGTAACGAGATACCTTCTCACGTCACAATCAGATCTATTAATCAAGGTGAAATTACGATAGTCTCAAGGTTAAGTAATATTATCCGGAGTTGAATATTGCCTTCGAATAATTCAGTTGGTAAAAGTGCCTGCTCGCGAGCAAGGAGATTTTGGATTTGATTCCGAAGTGTTAACAGCGTTTCCAATGCGTAACATTAGTAATTAAAATTACACATTAGTAATTAAAATTACACTTATTTAAATTACTTTGTGTAAAATATTTGAAAATCTACCTCGATTATTTGAATACCTGACAAATGCATGTTATGATTTTAACTGAGGTACCTTGCATGACAAAATAGGAAATTGTTGCTAGCTCATGTAGTTTTAGCTTTCATGAAAAATCAAATTTTGGATTTTACGTAACAATTCTTTTACAGGAATCTTTTTTCTTGGCATAGCGTAAAACGTCCATAAACTACATAGAAAATGCAATAAGTGATAACTGTAGATTCGCGATTTCGTTTTCATGCTGATGATATTGATGCCCTTTTCATAATGAATTGAAATAAACAACCAGCAGAAGTAATAAACCGTACTGATTTCTGTAGGTTTAAGTTTATTTTTTGTCTGATTAAAATATCTATAAGGAAGTAATTGTAGCATGCTAATTATAAGTTTTAAAGAAGTTTTTGAAAAAAAAAATTCTCTTTTTTTCCAATGACCTGTTATACAAAAGATACCTGGAACAAAAAATATAAAAAGTGATAGAATACTAAAGATAATAAAAGGCAAAAGAAACAAGTAAAAAGGATAAAAAAAAATCTGAAAGGTTTCAGATTTTAAGTTACACCCAAAGAGGCTTTTTTAAACATTTTGTGTGTTACCTTTATTTATTGAAAATCATATTCTTCTCACTTAAACCTTAAAATTCAGTTCAAAAGCAATATCGCAAAATAATTTTAAAATGAGCATATCTAGAATTTCCCATACAAAGTCTCACGCGCTGGGGATAAAAATGTTTTTCTGCACGACGTTGCCACTGCTCGCTTTGCAATCCTTGAGTTTGTTAATCAAAAATTCGTTAAAATTTTACAAAATATGAAATCGACAATAAAACAGATTTCAAATTTGGTTTTCCAGTTGCCCATATTCGGGTGGAAACTTTCAATATTCAAAATTGGATGGCTCTATGTACTATTGTTTTATCACAATGCGAGAAACATACATACATTCATGCAGATTCTTGATTATTTAATTTCTTTAAATATAATACAGAGCGATAATATTTGGTGGCAACAATTTGAAAAAGTGAAACAAAGCTTTTAGTGAGTCAATACAAAATGTCAAAACGAAATTAATAGTCCTTCTGGGCAAATTTCCCCTTAGGACTCAGAAAACAAACAGACGAATAAAAAGAGAAGGGCAGCAGAAGATATTCTGCCGTTTATGTATTTATTTTTAAACCTATTCGATCCACCACTTTCTACTCTATCTCTTCCAAGTAATATTAAAAAGGGCAAGACTGTCTGGTCCTCGTCCAGGCTTAGTAGAATCAACAAAAACATCTTGGTCTTCATCCATTTACTTTTATGGATCGGGGGTATTGCAAAAGGCAGAGGAAGCTGTGTTGCTATATTGTGCATTTACAGTGCATAATCATGCATTGTGCATAATCGAGGCCTACAGTAACATGTAATTTTGGAACTTCCATGCTATTTGAGTTATTTGGGACATGTGACATTCTTTCTTCATAATTTCTAATAGTGTCTCTCAAAAAAAAAAAAGAATTGAGGACACTTTTCTATCAACGAGAAGTAAAAGGTTTCATGGGGAAAAAATAAGCTTGTAGTCTGTAACATTGTTACAAATTTTTTACTTAGGTAATTTTAGTGGAATTATAAGTAAAATTGTTGTATTTCTTTTGTATAATATAACATGAAAAATATAAAAGAGACAAGCTATGCCGGAAAAGTAAGAATACAGGGTCAAGTGAATTTAACATTGAGTAAATAGCTATCTCGGTAATTTGGCGAGATATCGCCAAGCTGGCGATGGTTTTGACGACTTACTTTGTCGCCAAAACCGTTAGCAGCTTGGCAATATTTTTAAAAAAGAATCATAGTTATTTAAGAGATTTAAGAGAATCATAGTTAGAGGCCTTAAGACAGTATTACATGCCGAGTAACAGTAACTTTTAAGGCTTAAATTGTGGTAAAATTTGGCGAGTATTTGGCGACATTTTGGAGAGGTCCTTGTATCACCGTAGTAGGTATTGTAATTGAAGAAATGCACTTGATCAGTATGTTCACTGCAGCCGTAATTCGACCGTCATATTGCTTTCCAGGAATTCCGAAAAGCAGAAAGTACTAGAAATATCTCGGCGGCCGGTTGAAAACTATATAAGGCCGGAGAGAGCATCTGCTCTCAGTTGTTTTGTTTCAAACTGTTAGTTCAACGTGATCGTAGTTCTGAGATATCTCTCAGTTAGCTTCCTCTTTAGATGCGCTTTGCATTGCCTTGTGTTTAACGTTCTTAATAGTTTGTAATTTAACGTTCTTAATAGTATTACAGAACACAATCAGTAGTTACACTACTGATTGTGCTCTGTAATACTTTGAAAACCTGTACGAGAATTTCTCTGGAAAGTTCCAGAACTTTGAAGTGTTTGTTTTGATAAAAATAAATTTTATTAACCTATCATCGGACCTATATGCATTAAATCTATTACGAACTCGTACGCACGCCTCACTTTTTGGTGTCAGGAATGGGGTTGAACGCTAGTGACAACAGCGATTAATGAGCAATTAAGACAGCTGCTGACAGCCTTTTCCGCATGTAAAGAAGAGATGAAAGCGGGTCAAGAAAAGGTGAAAGGGTCTGCCAACTCTGTCGAAGAAGAAATGAAATCGGGCCAAGAAACCTTTAAAGAAGAGACGAAAGTTGTTCACGAAAAGATGGAAGCTAGTCAAGAAAATATTGCAGCAGGTCAAGAACAAGTGAAAAGAGAAATTGCCTGCATAATAGAAAACAAATTTGGGGATATGGCAGGCAGAATAGACGCGGTTGAAAATAAGGTTGGCCAAATTGAAGAAAGAGTTTCTTACTAACTTAAAACTAAAAAACAAATAGAAGAGAGATTTTCTGCCGTGGAACAACAAATCGATTACATAGTTCCTTCTGCCAAAGAACAAATAGAAGAGACAGATTCTACCGTGGAGCAACAAATCGATTATGGAATTCCTGCTTTTGCAAAAGAAGATAAATAAGATGGCACCTTAAACAAATTCATAACGACAGCAGGAAGCGATTCTGATGGTTTTAAATTTTTACCCATGCCTTCTCGTCCCTCTCTGAAACTATACACATATGATGGCAAGACCTCAGGGCAGATTACAACAGGCTTCAAGTAAAATCCCGTCAACAGAAGCCCATAGAAACAATCAAGAACTCTCTACGGATGTTGAAAGGCTGTTTTATCTCGCCTTTTCGGAGTGCCAGACAGAAACAAGGAAAATCCTGTCCTTGCAGCATCTGGAATCCTGAAATGCATAAAGCTCTGCGAATGGCAGATGCCAAGGATTTAAAAAGCGCTCTAGTGTATGCCATTGAGTTCGAGGCAACCCAGCAACCAATTCGTAGAAACCGCCACCCAGTCAGAGCTGTTTACGTCCAGGAGGCAGTGGATGAAATGACTGCTCGTCTAGACGATTTAAACAGACAAGTCAATGTCTTGAGACGAAATATTTGTGACAAGAAACCGATCCTGAAGTGCTGGAACTGAGGTGCTAAAAGACACGTACGAAGGAACTGCAGAACAACCCAGGCCGCGGAAAATAAGACGACTCCGCAGCAACGACGCAGGAAGCAAATTAGTGGCCATATCGCGAAGCGGAGTTTAAAAGATATCGAGAAGTTGCATTTTAAAGCACTTCAGATTTCTGTAATGAATGGCGGCAGTTGGGGACTTTTCCTCATGGCACATATGAACAGATTTCCTTGCAATATGGCTATCAATACATCAGCCAATGTTAACATCATCCGAAAAGATCTGGCTCAACAACTGGAAGGTAAACTCATCTGGATGCCGCCCTGCGTTACCTTCTAGACTGTGCCCGGGAATAAAATCGACCTTGATGGGAAATTAAATGTAAGCATCACGTTTGGATCAGTACACACACCTTCGGCAGAGGTGAAATGTGCATGGTAAATCACTTCCCGTCTGAATAGTTTACATTTAGAGGGACTCAACTTTAGATCGGCTTGTTTCAGTTTGTGAAGTACCTTTCTAAGATTTTTAGATGTTCTTCCAAACTCTTCCTGACCGTGATGATGTCATTCAGATATATCAGACAGGCTCCGGCGCATTACATAGTCCAAACAGCATCACTTCGAACTCCCAAAGTCCTTATCCGGTAGAAAAGCCAGTCTTTTCTTGATCATCACGATGTATCTCTACCTGCCAATAACCACTCTTTGAATCAAGCGTCGAACACCTCTTGTTTCCAGAAAAAGTGTCAACAATTAAAGACTGGAGACTCCCAGAAAATGTACATCAGCTAAGACGTTTGCTGGGGCTTTGGGCCTACTATAGATTTGTGAAGGACTTTTCTTCCATCCCAAGATCCCTTCACACACTGACAGAAAGCAAAAAAAATTCTTGTAGACAAAGGCATGTGAAGATGAATTTAACAAACTAAAGGGGGCTTTAACATCTGCGATAATCCTTACGTATCCTCATCTCGACAAAACATTTATTGTCGACACAGATGGGAACAATGGGAATGTCGGTGCTGTTTTCTCTCAAGAAATAAACGGTCAAGAACGAGTCGTGGTTTACTGGAGCAAATGTCTACCTAAACCGAAGAAGAATTACTGTGTCACCAGGAAAGAGCTGCTCGCCATAGTTAAAGCCGTAGAACATGTCCATCATTACCTCTACGGCAGAAAATTCCTGCTCCGCACGGATCATGCATCATTGGCCTGGCTTTTAAATTTCAAGAATCCTGAGGGTAA
>KK115772.1:159722-196472 GCA_000611955.2 Stegodyphus mimosarum | reverse complement strand
CCTCCAACTGAGAAAATGATAAGAGAGTGGAGGAAACAGGAGGATCAGCTCCAAAAGTTGGATAAAAGCAAGCACACCTTGCGTGGACCAACTGCAAAGTGGCCAGAGTTAGAGGTAGAAGTAAAGGAGTGGATCACACGTCACCGGCAAAATGGACTTTCTGTCTCAACAAAAATGATAATCTATGAGGCCAAACGCATTGCTGTGGAGAAAGGCATTCAGGATTTCACCGGATCACCATCGTGGTGCTATAGATTTATGAAGAGATCTGGCCTTTCTATGCGCACCAAAACCAGAATTGCACAAAAAATGCCAAAGGAATACGAATCAAAGACTCTGTCTTTTCATAAGTTTGTTATTGATGCGAGGAAGAATAATAACTTTGAAATGAGCCAGATTGGGAACATGGATGAAGTCCCGATAACGTTTGATGTGCCATCTAACAGAACCGTAGATAACAAAGGAGCCAAAAGCATAACCGTAATCAGGGCATGAGAAAACCCACTACTCAGTTGTGCTGTCCTGCTGTGCAGATGGTACCAAACTGCCGCCAATGTTGATCTTTAAAAGGAAAACATTCCCAAAAGAAACAATTCCACGGGGAGTCATCGTGCACGTTCATGATAAAGGGTGGATGGACGAAAATGGCATGAGGCTGTGGATTGACAAAGTGTGGTCCAAACGTCCTGGCGGGCTTCTGAAGAAATCTTCCTTGTTGGTGCTTGACCAGTTCAGAGCGCACATTACAGAAACTACTAAAAAGAACTTTAAGGAAGTTAAGACCCAAATAGCTGTGATTCCTGGTGGTCTTACCAGCCAGCTGCAACCTCTGGACGTTTCTATTAACAAACCGTTCAAAGTTCTGATGCGAGAGGAGTGGAACACCTGGATGGCAGCTGGGAACCATGATCTGACTCCTACTGGACGGATGAAGAGGCCCACTATCACACAAGTGTGTGAATGGGTTAAAAGGTCATGGGACTCCGTAAAGAAAGACATTGTTGTAAAATCATTCAAGAAGTGTGGCATTAGTAATGCCTTGGATGGAACAGAAGACGACGTCATATTTGACACCAGTGAGGAAGAAAGTGATGACAATGACTGCGTGGATCTGTCCTTCCTCATTTCTGATAGCAGCGAAGAAGAGGAATTCTTGGGGTTAGAATAAAAACATGACAGCCTTATTTTTGTTACTTTCACTGTTTGTTGACTGTTTATGAGAGTAAAGATAGCTCTTAGTATGTTACATGGTTGACATAAAATTTTTCTGAAACTGCTGTTAACTTTATACAGTTGATATAAAATATTTTACTACAGAATTTGGTTCATAATCTTTTTTTTCTAGATTTGCCTCCTTTAAAATTGGGTGCGTCTTATACGGCGAAAAATATGGTAATATTTCGTGCTGTTTCCTCGTCTCTTTTTCATTCTAGAGAGGCAGTCATGCTTTTAGTATCTTCCTGCCCTTCTTCAGATGTTGCATGAGTAACTTTGTAGAGACATTAAGTTATTTCGGAAGCAGGAGACATGAAAAATGAGGTACGCCTTCGCCGGGAATCGAACCACGGACATCTCGGTTGCGCATCGAGTATGCTGACCACTACACCACAAAGGCATGCGAAGAAGGTGGGAGAAATACCTTATAACTTGAGTTAGAGGTCATTTCTACCTCACTCGATGAAGGATTCATTTCTGCTCCTTCGATTTATTTCCTGTGGGTTTCCTAGTTTTGAGAAGAAAGGCCTACCGCAGAGGTTTTGCCTGCAAAAGCAGAATTTCTAGCTATATTGTCATTTTCAGCCATATATAAACTAGAAAAGATGATAAAAAAAGGTCCACCCATTATTGCCTGTTACTGGGTAAGGCAAAATACTCTAGAAATTGCTAGACATTCTGGAAGCCCCGTTAAGACACTATAACCGCAGTGTCATTCTCCCTAGGCACGGGTCGCATAACACCAGAGTTAAGGGAGGGGGTTTGCGGCTTCTTATTTATTATTTTCGAAGCTATCTTGCCAGATAATACAGGACATCCGGCTATTCACCACTTGCCGAAGCGCCTGATAGCCGTTCAAAGATAGCCTCAGGGTATTTTTGCTTTACAAAAGAAAATAAGATTAATCTTCCACTGTCATCTTTGAATTAATTTAATAAATTAATAAACTTTGTCTTAAGAACTGACATTTTTAAAATATAGTTTCTGCATTTTTTGCTTTGGAATTTTTCTTTAATAGAATTTTAAGAAATTAATTTCATTAATTTTCGTTTTAAACCAAGTTTGCTGTCAAGAAACTTCCTGTTAACTTCAAACGCTGGGAAACAGTCCAACTGAATATTTTTAAGGCATCATCTTTGGAAGATTTCGACGCACCTTTCGAACTATTTCCGAAATTCTTGGACACAAAATCCTCTCCCAAAAAGGAGGCAGTTGCGGAATCACGGGACGCCGAGAAACCTGCTGATCCAAAATTCCAACACAGATAATTCTAAAAATAAACCCGTTCCGGTTCTCGCCGGAGCGCCCCATCGCAATTACGCATCAGTTACTCATAGCCTGCGCCTGGGTGCATGGAAGAGGGATAAATTATAAGGGTGATATAAATAGAACTGGAACAAAACGGTGCTTTTTTTTGGGGGGGAGGTTGACTTGAGTAAAGATAGCTGAGGAAGGAAGGGTTATTCTGCAGCATTCCCTGGTTGAGTCATTTTTAACAGGTCCAATGATCTTGTCTTTGTATACTAACAAACTGAATTTCGGAACTGTTTTAATAGATGAGAGGAGGGAAGTTTGTCTAATGTCCAACACTGGATGGAACCGGTTACGCTGACTCAGTTTTCTAATTTACCATCTGGGAAAAATTTTAGATGTTTTTGAAACAAGAGCGCTATTTTCCTTCTTCCGCATACAAAAATAAATAAATAAATAAATAATAAAAAAAATAATTGAATTATCAGCTTTTTCCAATATACTGCCTTCGTAATTATGTAGACAAGATAATCGTAACATGCAAAGATAATCGTAAATATTTATTTATTTATTTATTTATATTCGGGAGGGGAGAGAAGAAGTGTAAATTTAAGATGTAAGTATCGTGCTTATTTATATAAATCGCAGGTTAAAAATAATTATTGAATTAGAATTTTAATAATCCAGAATTTTGTTTGTGATTTTATTGAAAAAATTTGAATTGTTCGTTACTATTATCTTGCAACAAGTGGCTCAACTGAAAGTAAATTGAGTCAGATATACATCTGTACTTAATGTTAGGTAACGAATTGATTTCTCGAAATTTGAAAATAAAGCTCATATTGAATCATGTATCGATGAGCACGATGAGTAATGGCGGAAAAATTTTAGGTTTCTTAACGACATTCTACTAAATTTTTTTCCATTTCGTCTTTGAACGGGCAGCTTATTTGAAAGGTTAAGTTATTTCGATCAAACAAAGCACATGAAAGTTATCTGCCTAATCGGATGTTTGCTAAGTTAGGTTATTTTAATACGACAAAGTTACGAGAGTTATCTGCCTAAAAGGAGGGATGATTTCATGGAGGACTTTCTGATAATAATTGGCTCATATTCACGTTACACATGAAGGAAAAGGAAAAAAAAACTATGTATGCAGCCAGTCTGGGTTTGAACTTAGGTCAGGTCGAACTACTAGTATTCTACGATTTCAACCACTCGGTTGCTAGTTTCACCACTCGGTCGGTAGGGGCCATCTTCATGTTATATACACGGAAATAGATGAGTTTCACTTTTCGTTCATATACTACATATGCTGTAGTTTGTAAAGCAAAATAATTGTTTCACTTACTTATACTGCGTTTTTTCGTTGGATTAGTATTTTTAATTTTAATTTAATTTTAATATAAGATCATTTTCTTTATAATCATAACGCGAATAAATGTTACCCCAAGAAATATATATGCCCACCAGCGGAAAAAACCGCTGAACATTGGTAGTTTGAACCGGATCCCAAATTGGCCGGCTACATGAGAGTTTTCGTTATTTTGTCCATGTCTAATGTGAAAATGAGCCAATTCCTCTCAAACAGTTCTCCCCTCCTCAGGCAGAGCCTTAAATACTTTACCGTAATTTAAATAATCCTAAATTTAACCTAAGAAAGGGTTACGACTTGCGTTGATGTCTGACACGTTATTTTCTCAAAATTAACGTTTTTTAATTTTTGGCTTTAAATGGGTGACAAGCGTTTCTTTTTTCCACTTGAGGCAAATCCTAACTGCGATAAAATATTAATGCAAAAAAAAAGTCTGAAATACTGCAGTAATTAACATTCTGTGACAGAAGCTCCCAATCTTTCATCCTTCAAATGCTACTTCAAAATTTGCGCTCTTGTTGCATAGAGAGATTCATGTCCACAATTATCTTTACATGCATGAAATCACGAATTTCTCAGAAACTGTGAATTATAATTTTATGACTTTGTGTGGAAAGATACAAATGATCATAACCCATAAATACAAAGGAAAAAATTTAAGAGCACTGCATATGATATAAAATTCTAGCACGAGATAGTACAAATGGTAATTATGTTACAAAAAGAATTTATGGAGGGGGGGGGATGACTCAGATGACTCAGAAAAAAAATTTAAGGCTTATGAACTGAATACAGAATATGATCTTCCCTGATTTGCACACACATATCACTACAGGATGTTTTCGTGCTGGCAATAACGTCCTTATCGACAGTTTGAAGAATTAAGTTCTACTTCTACAGCAATGCCGTCTTCAGGCATTTACATCTCTAGGAGGAGGATGTATTCTCCATGCAGCTGCTTTTCCAAAGTAGTTCCGTAAGTTTTCTATCGGATTAAGATCAGAAGATTTTTCTGGCCACGGTATTCGCTCTATGTCTTCACTTTCAAGGAATTCGTCAACCAGTTTTCTCGATGTGGCGAGCGTTATCGTCCCTAAATAATGAGATTCATATGCACCTCTCAAAAGTCTTACATAAGGTTCTAAGACCTCATCCCGTTATTTCTGGCCGGTGACAAAATTGCTCTTGAAAACGTGTAGGAGCGTACGTCCATCTATCATTATTCTTTCCCATATCGTCACACGTGCATTACCGAAACTCTCACGTTCCATAATGTTCAAAGGAAGATTTCGCGTTCTTAACTTTCTCCAGATATTTTGGAACAGATGTTAAATTAAACATCGACTCATTAGCAAAGAGTACATCGGACCACTGGTGTTGACGTTCTTTGCACCACAATTAAAGAGGTCCCCCTTTGATGTGAAAATAGTGAAACACATATCCTTGGATTTCTGACAAAAAGACCTTTTTCAGTAAGCCTTCTATATACAGTTTGTCATGATACAACAGT
Source organism: Stegodyphus mimosarum (assembly GCA_000611955.2). Classification (NCBI taxonomy): domain Eukaryota; kingdom Metazoa; phylum Arthropoda; class Arachnida; order Araneae; family Eresidae; genus Stegodyphus; species Stegodyphus mimosarum. Next base: position 191,121 of record KK115772.1, on the reverse strand, counting down.
TCCAGCTGGGGCTGTAAGTTCTGAACATAACTTCCGAGCAGTAAATATCTTGTTAGTACGGGCATAACAGTTCCAGAGCTCTGGAATTGTTTCCATAACGTAGAGGCTGTCTTGAAATATTCGCATATCTCAAATTTCCATGATTGTCTGTCCTGCTTCTAAACGGCCGATGATAAGCTGTTTCATAGATAATTCTAAGTGACACTTCGGAGCCGTAACAAACTGTTTTGAGTCTTTACACACTCCAATTATCCGCTTTGTTCAAAGCACTTGATTCACCTCAGATGACGTAACGCCTTGATTTGCATATCAGAAACCGTTTGATAATTTTTGATTGGATAACGCTAATTAGACTTGTCGTTCATACATTCCCTGCAAAATGGATTACACCGATTGGATATTTCATGGAATATCATCGTTATTAGATATTTCATGGAATAATGGTTTTATAAGGGGACTATAAAATAAAATATGCATACATTACGAGCACATTAAATTCCGCATGAATGACTTGCATAAGCACAAACTATATAAATAATTTAGTAAATAATGAGAAGTTGATGTAATACATAGTGACCACAGTGACATATAAAATGGCGAGAAATCCTTTAATTTTTACTCTAAATAATAGTACTTACTTATTCTTTTACGCGCACCCCTGTTTTTGAGCAAAATTTATAAGTTTTTCGTAATTCGTTGAGCATCCAGTTACGAATCAAAGCATTAAATGGAAAACATTTTATTAAGCATATTAAACTTTCTTAAATATCAATCGACAGAACTTACCCTCTGCAATAAAAATCTAACCTTCTTCGGAAAAAATTGCAAGTCCTTTTTTTTTTTATTAATTTACAGTACCTACCCCACAGCCACGCAACTTCTGTTTAATCATAAGATTGCACCGCGTCTGGAGTACGTATACAATTGACAACTGAAGTATTTATTGTGCATGGGGGGAATAATTTCAATGTGAATCTTTAATTGCATTAGGCTCTTTAAGTGAAAAGTATTATTTCCCGTTGATTACGAGCTATTTCTGTTAAAAATGAGGAATTTAATTACTTGCCTCTCTTGAAATTTTGTTGTGCCTCTAGAAAAGAAGAACACAACAAAACTAAGTTAACAATTTTGCCTCAACCTACTACCCTAACTAGTAATTGCGTTGTGAATTTTAGTGTAACAACCCATGAACCTTGATACTCGTGAATCTAAGACAGATTATGTATTTTAGAAAATGTAACTTAAACATAACAAAAAACATCACAATAATCAGTATTAACTTTTAAGAAAAACTTTAATGTTTATTTCTCAAACAGATCAAATTATGAGAAAATCAATATCAATTAAATTAAAAAAAAAAATCTGAAAGATTTCAGATTTAAAATTACGTCCAAAGGCGCGTTTTTTTAACGTTTCGTGTGCTACCCTTTTTTATTAAATATCATGTACTACGTACTCAAACCATAAAATTCAGTTCAAAATCAATATCGCAAAATCATTTTAAAATGAACATATCTTTAGAATTTCCGTAAGTCTCGTGCGCTGGAGATAACAATGTTTTTCTTTTTCCGTACAGTGTTGCCATTGCTCGCTTTGAAATCATTTAGTTTGTTAATCAGAAATTCGTTGAAATGTTACAAAACATAAAATCGATAATAAAGCAAATTTCAAATTCAAAATTAGGGCTTCCAGATGCCCATATTCGCAGTAGGATTACGTCATTCAAAATTCGATGGCTCTAGGTTTTATCACAATGCGAGAAACATGCATACATTTATGCAGATTTTTCATTTTTTTAAATTTAATGCAGAGCGATAACATTTAGTGGCAACAATTTGAAAAGTGAAACGAGCATTCAGAGTGAATCGACGCAAAATCGCAAAACGAAAGTAATAGTCCTTCGGGACTAAATCCCTTTGGACTAATAAAAAAAACATTCATCTCTCCGGAGAGTGAAAATAATCTAAGAAAATTCTAACATTTACAGCGAAACATTTCTGTTTTAACAATTCAGCAATTTCATAAAAACCTTCAAATTAAGTAACTATCTACTATTAATCTATTAATCCAACATAACTATTTCATGTCTTAACAATTTAAGCCTTTTAAAACAAAGCTAAATATATTTTCTTTTTTTAACAATTATATTCTTTCATCTTATTATTGCGCAGAAAATACAAGATTTCTATTATTCAAACAAATTTAAATTTTATATCTTATTTCACAGAAAATAAAAGGAATACTACTATTCCTAACAACTTAAAATTACCCTCCTATTTTTTTCACAGAGAATAAAAGAATAGTACCAATCAGAATAAAATCCTTAAATTTAGGTATCTTATTTTAGCTCATCGGAAAAGCTTTTCTAACATTTTTAATTAAATTAACAGAGTACCATAGAGCAACCCGCTTAGGAAGATTTAGAATATTAACATATGAGCAAAAATTCCATTTCAATTTTACAATTTACTTTAACTCAGCGTGTACAGCATGCTCACCAAATAAAACAGACTTTCAAGTTTTCTCAACAACTCAAATCTTTAAACAAAATCATTCTAAAATTGAGCCAATATAATTTACAATTTTAAGGTAGGGACAACCCTTCTAACAATTAATTCTAGCAAGTAGTGTAAAGTTACGATTAAGATAAACCTATTTTTTTTTTATTAAGATTAACCCATTTAAGAAAGGAAACGACAAAAGGGAACTTAGCTGACGAAGATGACACAACAATCTGTCTTTCAGCAAGGATCGTCGGCTCCCGGCAGACTGGAAGGGATCACCATCGAAAACCTGTACCGGAACGTGGGCCTACGTAAAGGACTCTAGCCGAAGAGAACACACCCTAACGGGGAGACGTTGACACAGCAACCATCCCTCATTTTCCCAGAAGTTCAGCTAGCGGAACGTAGAAGAAGGAATGATCAAAATGCAGAATATTTCAGCAGCCATCATTAAGATTAGTCTTCCAGAAATACAGCGACCATAACGAAGATGAAGGAATGATCAAAATACAGGATCTTTTTCCAAATTTTAGAGAATTAATATTATTGTTTAAGTTTTCATTTTAAGATGAGTTCAACTGGAAATTCATAACGGAGAAAAAAGGCCGAGGCCAGCAAATAACCTCATCTTAGCTGGTAATCATTACAACATACTGAGGGAGAAAAAAGCCTCGCTTCAATTTCGACAAAGACCTCTGCCCTTAGTGAACTTCGGTACGGTGTGAAAAAGAGAAAGGGCGAACAACACCTGCAACACCTTTTTGCTAAGAAAGAAAGGCCATAAAATGCCAAGACCCGCTAAACCAGGCGAAAAAATTCGGTACTACAAACCCCGCATACATCCCTGTAAAAATTTCTCGTTTTTCCGAGGTGTTGAACTAAACACAAATTCAAATATCGCCAAGCTCGCCAAACTAAAGCCAAGAAATTTGGGCCCACCTGCAAGGCCAAGTGGCAAACCTAAAAGTCATCCTTAACACGTAAGGCAAGCCTTAGAATTCAGCTAAAAAGTGCAACTTTTACAATCCCTTCCCCCAATATCCTTAACACAAAGCAAAGTGTAAAATTCAGTTAAATAATCGACTGCATCTCAAAATCTGTTAAAGCTAGAATCGTGAAAGTGATCTTAAATTGAAAAGCTAATTTTTCTGCATCCAGTGATATAAATAAAGAATTAGTCAACTTAAGTTAAGTAATATAAAATCAAGCTTATTACGTAGAAAAGCACCCAATTCTATTGCGTGTTTCAACGCGTTTACGAGTAACGAATGGAAAATACGTATAAATCTTAACTACCCAAAACCCCCAATTAAAATTAAACAAAAGCAAATATAAATACAACATATTAAATAAAATACTCGTTGTGTAGCATCAATTTAGAATAATAATAAAAATTAATTCTTAAGTCATAACTTAAATAATCAAGTGAATTTGCTACACAACAGTTTTATGAATTGCTGTTAACATAAGTGTAGGAAAGTTATTTCTCTTGTAATCTTATGCGTCGATTTTCTTTTCCGAGACGTCTTCGCATTTAATGCAAATAGGTAAGTCGTTGTTCCACTGACTTCGTTGGAAAGCCAGAGTTTCTGACTAGCGCGTGTTCGCCTTTTGGCTACGTCTCTCTCTAAACTATTAGTATAGTCGGCCGCACTTCATGCCCTTTATAGCTTCGCCAACTTAATAGTAGCTTTAGGGGCCTACTACTAGCCGACTGTGTTAATTCTTATTCTGAGAAATAAAGGGTAATTAACCCTTCTTGAGTCTTACGTCTCTGTTCACGACTCAAGGGATTATTCGCTCATCTTTTTACGAGGTTCTTCATATTTAGCTGTTAGATAAATGTGGTTAATAAAGGATAAAATTAGATAAAAGGTTGAAACCCCATAAACTTTTAAAATGTTTAAAAATTCACTGAAACATGATATTTTTCTTACAAAAGTTTGTCTTCTATTTGCACTTGAATACATATAGTAAATATATTACAATATGTTTGAACGAATATAAAGCAATAAATTGAACTGTGTTCCTATTTGCAGTTTATGAAATAGCTGCATCTCAAGGATAAATGGAGGAATAAAGTTTCGGTCTGTTCTTTCGGGAGTGTAATATGAGGCCAAAGTTTTGCCAGGAAAATTAATTACATTGTAAAATTTCTTCAGTAGAGAATTAGCTCCTACAAAATTAGTGGTATTATCAGTGAATATTTTCGCACATTTGCCATGCCTAGCCATGAAACGCTTAGGAGTAGCAATCAAAGCATTAAAAGTCAAATCTGACAAAGGCTCAAGATGGATAGCTCGTGTTACGAAGCATATACATATACAAATGTAAATTTTATTTAGGACACCCTTTCTCTGATGCTTGTATATTACATAAAAGGGACCGCATAGATCCAAATTGAAACACGAAATAGGGTTGATCTATTAACTCTGGGTAAATTACCCATAATCTGTGAAGGCAAAACCGGTTTACATTTAAAGCATGCCACACAAAGGCGTACTGCTTTTTGGGCCAAATCTTTACCACATAATGGCCAAAATTTTAAACGTACTGCATTCAATAATCCTTGAGGGCCACCATGCATTAATCATTTGCGCACACTAGAAAAATAAATCCTACTTAGCTGAGAATTTCTTGGGAGAATCGCAGGATATTTCTGAGAAAATGGCAAGACGCTTTTCTAAGACGGCCAGCAAAACGAATTATTCCTTTAAGATCAACAAAGTGATGTAAGTTTTTTAAAATTACCTATTATGCTCTTTTACAAGATAGAACCCTCTGCTAACCGTTTCCTCAGCTATTCTTACCTCTGCTAGTTGAAGAGGTTCTTGCAATTACAGATAAACCTAAAAATGTAAGAACATTAATGATTTTATAAGAATTGTTACTAATATTCAAGAGTTCGTCTAAAATGTTAATGTCAATTAACATAGTTCTCCCAGAAATGTCATTAATCTCAACAGAACGTTTGCTTTCTTGCACAAAGGATTCCCTTTCACTTGGTGTTAGGTGCTCAACCTCTGGAACTATTGGTTGTAAGCATTTGTAGGGAAGATGTGGCTCTGCCAAAAATTCTGCACAAGTCCACTACTTGAAATTGTTCACTAGAGAAGAGGCACTGACTCCACGTCTTAGAAGATCGGCAGGATTGTCCTTGGTTGAACAATAAAACCATGAATTTGGATTAGTCAACTTTCGAATCTTGTCAACGAGATTTTGAACGAAAGACTTCCATCTTTTGCTGGATCCTTTAATCCAATACAGTGCGACTTTAGAAACACTCCACCAAAAGATATTAGATGAACCTTTATGATCCAGAACTTTTTTGACTTCCGTTCCCAGTCTTGCAGCAATCAATGCACCCAACAATTCTAGTCGAGGCAAGGAAACCTTTTTGACAGGTGAAACTGTGCTTTTGGAGGCCAGAAAATTTACAAATTTGTTCTCGATTCTATACTTTACATAAACGGCTGCACCATGCGACTTTTGGTTTGCATCAGAAAAAACATGGATTTCTATACTTTCGTCACATGAATCCAAAACAAATCTTCGACACTAATGTTACTTAGTTCCAAAAGCTCGCTGCACCATTGAGACCACTCGTCATTCACATCAGAAGGAAGCTCAGCATCCCATGGTAGTTTACGTAGCCATAGCTTTTGTATTAAAATTTTTATTCTAACAGTGAATGGTGTGATTAATCCAAGGGGATCATATATTTTTCCAGCTGTTTGGAGCATGAAGAGTTTGGTACTTTTTTCTTCTCGAAATTTCAGTCAAAGAACTTTCTATACCCAAACTATCTTCCTGAATGTCGCATTGAATTCCTAATATTTTGAGTATCTTTTCTTAGTGGATGAATGTAAAATGTTCTTCTTCCGATTTTTTAACTAAACGATTACCATTCGTCATCCATAGATTCATCCCAGCTCCATGCATAATTTCCTTTGCTTCCCTTGAAATTTTTAAAGCTTCTGATACATCATCTGCTTCTGTAACAAAATCATCAACATACATACATGTATCAAGAATCTGAAAAGTATTGGGGATACACATCTATACTTTTGGATATGTAGCTTTATAGCTGCAGCCAACAAAAAAGAACTGGAATTAATACCAAAGAGTACAAGCTTAAATCTGTATACTTTTGGATATGCAGCTTTATAGTTGCAGCCAACAAAATAGAACTGGAATTAACAGTACAAGTACAACCAAAGAGTACAAGCTTAAATCTGTATACTTCTAATTGATCGATCTGTAAATATGACTTTTCAATATCTTTTAAAACTGAAACTAAGTCAAAAATATATCAGCAAGTGAAATATATTTTGATTCAAATTAATACCAGGCCACAAATTTAAAGACAGACTACCCATTTCATGTGAGCTCGCATCAAATACAATACGCATTTTTGTAGAATGCTCTGTTCTCTATAAACCGCCCGATACGGCATATAAAAGACAGGCTTGTTTACTGGTTTTGTAGTATCTAATACGCTTTCTATTATCCCTGATTCAGATACTCTTTTAAAGTTTCTATGTATTTTAAGTATATTGCATTGTCATGCTGCATTTTTCTCATCATCTTTGAAACTAATAGTTTTATTGAATATCTCTAACGTAAGAATTGGAATCATCTCTAATATCAATTGACTCCAAATCAAAAACCTTCTTCAACTGTATCTAAGCACTGTCATAAATTAAACAACAATGCGTTGTTTCTCATGTGGTAAATCTTCAATGCTCCCGCTCAACAAATATCCAAATGCTGAGTTTTTTGTAACACTAAATTTATATTTGGCATGTAAATTTTCCCTGATCTTGTATAATTGATAAATATTTCAGATCTAACAAGTAACGGAATTTTACCCATCTTGTGAAAGTCTGGGTCAGCTAACATTAATTCTTTGTGGAATTGCAATATTACAGACATCAATTTGTCTAGGCATCAAATGAGTAATTTTCGGAATTACAAAAAAAATCTAGTTCACGACTGTACGTTTTTCCTCTGTTTAAAATAACCACTCATTTTTGATTCCACCGTTGTTGAAAACCCAGATAAACATCCTACTGTTGCATTTTTTTAGAAAGGAAACTTTTCAGCTAATTCTGATGAACAAAGTTGGATCATACTTCCACTGTCAAGCAAAGGTCTAGGAGGAAATATTTCCTCTTAATGTAAACAATCGTTATTGATAATAGGACTCTATTACAATTTTTATTTACATTAGTAGCTGTTATAAAACACTCATTTTCCTTATTTATGAACGGCTCGGTGTAAGCGTTAAGTTTCAGGGTTTCTGTAGACTGAACCTGGCGTTGATTTGTTGGAGACGCGATTTCACAACTGTTTTATTTTGTGGCATCGAAACTTTTTCTCTCTCATACCACAACAATGAATTGTGCTTTTTTCTGCATAGCTGATAAGAGTAATTTGAAGGGCAAATTCTTACTCCATAATTTCCAAAACAACAGAAACATAAATTGCGCTTTTTGACATACTCTTAACTTTCGAGCTGAATTTTTGAAATTCATATTCCACCTTATAGTTTAAAAACCTATATATGTTTCTTGTTGTCAAAGAAACCTTCGGTTGACTTTGTTTAGGCATTATTGGAATTCTAAAAGCGTTTAATGTCCTCGCGTGATCTTTTAGAAATTCTAATAAATCTGACATTTGGTACTTTTTTTCCTTTCCCACCATAACTTTGTAATCTGATTACGTTTTTGGATGAGAATAAAGGCAAATAAAGTGAATGAAACCCCATCTAACTTTTGTTCTAGATATTCTAATGATCTTACAGCTTCACTTGTAATATCAATTAAATTTAGAATCGCAGAAGCCGACTCGTTTTAAAGAACTGGAATACTCGTAAATCTTTTGAGATGTGCATAATCTTGGTCTCTAGGGTTTGAGTATCTCTCCTCAAGGAGAGACGATAATAAATTATAATTAGCATCTGTTATAGCTACCATTTCGATTATTCTAAAGGCATCTCCTTTCAGTGCTGACTTCAAATATTGCAATTTTACAGCATCTGATAAATTTCGGTTCTGATCAATACTCACTTTAAAATTATTCTTAAAGGAAAGGCAAAAATGCATCTCTCCTGAAAATGTAGGTAATGAAATCTTAGGTAAATGCACAACATAATTTTCAGAAATTACTCTATTTTTCACTTTATTCTCTTTAACAATTTTGACAATCTATTATTTATTTCGAATTCTATATCAATAAGACTACTATTGATCTCACCTTGCTCATTGAATACTTTTTCGATATTTTCTTCAGCACTTAAATTAACAATGGAATCAAAAATATTATCAAATTCATTTTGCAAATTGTTAAATTTAGTTTTTAACAATTCTAAGTCATGTAAATATGGCTAAGAAAGTTTATAAGTTCTCTTTTCAGTGAGAACACCTTTCAATTTCGTAGCCATTTTTGCTACACTCATAATAAAAAATTACCACACAAACTTAATTCAGAATTTACTAAATGCAACAGTCAATAATGAATGGAGTTTCAAGGGTTACTTAGCCCTTCTTTCAGCATCTGACAATAATACACAAACATAAATTTTCAAAAAACAAAATGGCAAAGTCCTTGTTCTACAACTAGCTTATTTTACATAGCAGATTCTGTTGCGGCTCTACAGGACTACACAAAATGGTCGGGTGATTTATTAAATAAACTGTAACTCTTATTAAACTAACTAATTAAAAAACTAAACTATATTTCCATCATCATTATTCTACTCATTTGTAGACTCCGCTTCGGCATTGAAGGGGGGGGAAACAAAAACATTCTTTTTTGTTTACAGTAGCGATGGCAATGCTATTTCACTTCAAAGGAATTTACCACTCATTTCTGTAAGCTATAACAGCAGGGGGTGGGGGGAAGAAAGGTTCCAATTTTAACGATTGTTTAGAACTAGTTACTGTTTTTTCGCACTCTGGCTGAGCTTGCATTTTTTCAGTCTTTTCTCAGTTCAACGTAACAGTGTTTGTTTTAAGAAACTTCCGCAACTTTTTTTTTAATTAATGTATTGTTTTAGCTACAAACTACTTTATTTTTAAATACACTCCAATAACAAAAAAATCAACACACCAAGAAGGAATCACCTGATTGCTTTGAAACTTCGTAGGCATAAATGTTTTCCCCAAATATGCAAATGTTTAAAATTTGGTGTCCAATGGATGAATAGTACGATCTCCACAGCATTGGAACTCTGCATAAAGCAGATGTATATAAAGAGCTGCTCTTGAATTGCTGATAAAAATTTCTGTTGCATTGCGATTTATGATACCTTCCAACGACTGAAAGAATGCCTCGCTGCAGAATTTGAGCACATTACAAGCAACTGTCAGAGTTTGAAAGAGGCAGGTTGGGCAAATCGGAGAATCGCTCATCATACAAGTCGAAGTGATATGGCGATTAGAAGATGCTGGCAAAAATGGGTGGACAATGGCAGATTTCAGTCGCATGATGGTAGCGGTTGACCTAGGGCCCCAAGAGATCGGGAAGACAGTGATACTCAGATCAGCTGTTACAGTGTCCGATTCATTACCATCAACTATGACGTGTGACCTGCACACAAGTTTCCACCATGACCATTAACAGATGGCTGATAGAGCGAAATCTATGTTCGTACAGACTGTTACACCACCTGCCATTCACGTCTGCATATTGTCAAAACCAGATTACAGTGGTACTTGGCTCGATCAGGTTGGAATGATGCTGACTGGGGACGTATAGTCTCTTTGGCGACAAATTCCACTTCCAACTGTGTCGTGATGACCATCGAAGATGTGTTTGGAGATGCCCATAGCAGCATGTCAATCCTGCTTTTACTATTGCACACCACACAGGCCCTGAGCCAGGAGTTATGGTCTGGGGTGCCATTTCCCTTGATAGCCAGACTCCTTTGGTTGCCATTAGAGGCACACTTACGGCACAGTAGTATGTCAACGACATTCTGAGACCTGTTTTGCTACCATTCCTTTTGCAGTACCCTGGCCTTATTTTTCGGCAAGATAATGCCAGACCTCATGTGGCACGTGTTGCTATGAACTGTCTTACAGCTTGTCAAACACTTTCGTGGCCAGCCAGATATCTCTCCCATTGAGCATGTCTGGGATATGATGAGAAGGCGACTGCATACATCAGGGAAATGTTGATAACCTAGCCTGACAGCTGGAGCAAATTTAGCAAGAAATACCACAGGGTGTTAATTTTTTTGTTTTAAAGTGTATGTTCTTCGTGTTTATGCCACATAAAATTCAACAGCAGAATCATAAAAGTATTTAAAAACAACACATTTTTAAATTTCTTATAGACAATCTTGCAAGGTTGAAATAAAACTGTCTTATTCCATAGTGTTCCATTACTCACTTTCAAATCTTTGAGTTAGTTAATAAAAAATTCATTAAAGTTTTGAAAAATATGTATATAAAATTCAAAATTCAGGCTTATAGATGCACGTTTGGTTGGACTATCTCATAAAAATTTGTTGGCCTGGATACCATCGTTTTGAACCATAGGTAGCGAACCGATATAAAATCCCAATTCAAGACTAATAACCCCTTTTGAATATATATATATTAAAAAAAAAGTTTCCCCCCATGTAGTACCTATCTTTTTTTAAAGCTATTTTAACCCCTACATGCCAGCAACGAACACACTCACTTCCCGGCCGACACGCAGGCGTACCAAGCGTTTTCCCGTTCAGCCCCGACTGTCACGTATTTGTGCCAGTGTCCTGGAACGTTTTAAAAACTATAATTTCTGCCACAAGATGGCACTGTATGTCCATATGGTTTCAGATACATGTACATTAGACCTTCTACTCGAAATGAGAGAAGCATGACTCACATACACGTGTTTTTGATTATATAAACAAAAGGGGAAATAAATGTTTCTGAATGGCGTGCTTTATGACGTCTCTTTAAATTTGCACGTGGTAGTTGTTTATTCTAAGTAGAGAAGTTTTATTTTCGCTAAAGCGTTGGGTATTTCGGTTTGCAGTTCAGTTTTTAGAAAATAATTAGATCTTTAAGCATAATTATAAAATAAATTCGAGAATAAAATCATTTTTGTAAAATTTGTCAAATAAGTATTACACATTTTACACTGATAATAGTTGGACATATTTTCAAGAAGATTAGTGACATTTTATTTATGTTTTACTAGTGGTTAGCTTTATGCTGATTTTTTCTTTTAGATTTCATTTCGTTAAGTACTTGCTCAGTCTAGAGATTTTGTAAATAGCAGGCCGATTTTATATCAAATGGCATAGGTTAAAGTGAGAAGTAAAATCCATAACAGAAGACTGGTTGTTGTCACTGCTGTTGTTCCCCTAGAGAGAGACTTGCCGATCAGACCTGAATGCCCAATGTTGGCAGGGTTTTTGAAAGTTATGCTCTGTCTGTCTTGCACAATTAGCCTCGTAGCTTCGTGCAGAGTTCCTGCAGTTGTAATACAGTTAACATATTTTAAGGTTCCATTAAGCCACTAAAGTACCAGAGGTGATAAGTTGTTTTGTATTATTTTAAGTCTTACTAGCTGTAAGGAATATGTTTTATAGTAATTTTTACATTTTTGTGTTGTATTTTGTGACCATGGTAAGGATAAATGAAAGGCTCGATGTAGAGATAACTTTTAAAGGTCAGCAATTAGTTACCAATAATTGAATTAGGTAGTTAGGTAGGTAGTAGATAATATAGATTTACCTGGCCACTATTAAATTTTATTTATTTTTAAAAAATATTTGATGAAAATCACAGTCTAATAACATTTCACAGTTTAAAATACATGCAATTTATGACACTGCTTCTTAAACGACATCAGGATAATAATACATTAAAAGCTACAACACGTTTGTGTTTTGCAGCAACAATACTCAACAAAATATTTATGCGTCTTTTTAATTTGAAGCCTTTCCAGACATTATGGCTAATTTATATCAATTTCCTTCTCTTTAAGCATCTTTTCTAACAATGAGAAATTTGTTACAACAAGCAAACCAATATTCGCATTAGTTTCTGCTTCGTCTCCTAACTTGTCATTGTCTCGACATTATACCTATGAGGTTTTATATGATCTGGTAAAAGTTACATAGTCCAAAACTCTTGATAGGCATGAAGCAAATTATCATCACGTCTGAAAGTAACTATAAAGTCAGATGAAAGTTTGAATAAACCTCTTTATTTAAACAGAACTTATAGTATAAAGATGTGTTCTTATGCTAGCAGAACGAACTACAGCTCATGGCGATGTAACTAAACAGGAAGAGTCAAATTCAAATTAAAATTGTGGACTAGTAGTCAAAGACAGCACAATTTAATTTTAATCTAAGCTGGCTCAGTAACTCATAATCGTAACAGATTCAAATATCGGTAGCGATAACACAAAGCTGAATAATTACAAATTATCATAGCTGGCAGGAACTAATGCAGCGTGAAAGCAGAAGCCAGAAGCACTCTTTGTCTTACAATGCAAAAACCTCGGTTTAAATACTATCTAAACGATTTGCATTCTGGTGAGGAAAAGAAGGAAGAAGCTATTATAGTAGACGCTTTTTTCTTCATGCATTCAGTTTCTTTTCTCAATAAGTTTTCTCTGCATTTCAGAATTTTTGGATTTACTTAAAGATTTTTGTTATTCTAAAAACTACATGTATTAAAAATATATAGAAGAAGCTGCTAATTTTATTGCTTAAATAATATGAACACTGAGAGTAAATATAAAATGATATATGGTCAAACCCGGTGTGGCAGAATGTTTAGAATTTTAGTGATGCACAGAGCAATAAAATATAAAAATAGCAAAGCTTTTAGAATTCAGGACAGGCACTGGGAACAGAATTTAGGAACCACAGAGACTGCATCAAGTACAAAAATGCCTAACGCCAACCCTGCGTGTCATGCATCCAGATATATAAGATACATATGATAATCTTTTAAACTGTTAGTTTTCAATTCTTTTTTAAAAGAAAATTCCTTTCTGTAGATACGTGTCCATGTGCCAACATTAGAAGCATTATTGATATTTTCCATGCTTCTGCTTAGGAAAAAGAACACAAGGGGAAGGAATAATCATGTTAAGAAAAAAATTTCTAGGATCAGAAATAAAACATTCAAATATTAGGTTTTCATTGTTCTCCAAAAAATTCTCCAAAGAGTAAGCAATTCATCACAGACATTCTGTAAAATACATCCATTACAAGTTAATACTATGAAAACAATTTCATTTTGTCACATTTTTCTAGAATTTTAGATCTATAAATCTTGCATTCAAATCCTTCTAAACATTCCAAGATGCAATGTCTAAAATCCGAAAGAAAGACTACCACTACCAACTCTGCAACAGCGAAAAGTCAGAAGTATTTGAAAAAAAAAATTCACACACACACACACAAAAAAAATTAAATTAATTTTATAGAGAAAACGGATGCACATTCTGAAAATTCTGAGACAATTACATGGAGAAAAACTCTTACCATGAAAAAATAAAAAAAGAAGACATTTTAAAATAATTACACAGCTATTTTGCTTTTGCTAAGAACTGTTTTGTAAATTATGCTTTTTAGCATTTATCAGCTTGTTTATTTTCGGATTCAAAATATTGTAACAATAAGTTGACAAAATGAAAAGAAATATCACTTTATAATTTAACAGGGAAAAATATAATGTTTTATTTCAATGTTAGTTCTTAAATATAATTTCGATATATTACCATTATTTTAACGAAATTTATTAACGTTACTATGTTTTAAACAAAAGTATTGAAAAATTCACAGATCTCCTAATTAAAAATTTTGTATAGAAACTGATCTTAAAATCGCCAAAATGTTGATAAGAAGCCAAATTTAGAACCGTTTAATAAAAGAATTCGTATCCTCAAAAAGGGAAAAGTTGTTTAAGAGCTTTTCATTAGAAAAAAGAAACAATTTCGAAATGCCTAAGTTTCATTTCTTGCCTAGAAACTCGAGTATTGCACCGTTTATATTAGAAATAGGAACAAATTCAAACAATAACAATAATTGTCAGTGAATTATCAAAAATATTCCTCGAAAATGCTAATTTGCACTTGAAATGGCAATCGTAAAAATTGACTGAAATTTTAGATGATTAAAATTAAGGACCTTCTACTGATTTTGGATGAAATTAAGGACTTTTAAGGACCAAAAATCAATTCTAAAAAACCTAAGGACTTTTAAGGACTCTTAAGGACCGTACGAACCCTGTTTATTGTTAAGTAGAGAAGTTTCATTTTCGCTAAAGCGTTGGGTATTTCGGTTTGCAGTTAAGTTTTTAGAAAATAATTAGATCTTGTTAGACGTGAATTCTTTCTGTTTTTACCGTTGCAATGTCGAAGCGTCGAAAATGTTTAACAGAGCATGAAAAGCAGAAATGATGCAAAATATTTCAGATATTGATTCTGATAGTAGTGATAGTGATACTATGATATATTCTGATCATAAAGAATCTGGCAAATCTAATGATGATGAGGACAGAAGTTCGTCTTTGTTCAGAAGAGACTGATAAGAAAGTGAGATGACGATGCTTCGTTTGTTCACATTCCTGGAAAAATCCTCCAAAACGGCAAATGAGTTATTACGAGTGCAAGGAATGTAACATAGGACTGTGTGTAGATCCCTGTTTTCAAAATTTTCATACGAAAAGAGAATTTTAAGTAATATATTTAGTTTTCTGATGTATAAATGTTAAAAGTCATAAAATGGTGACTAATGAAAATAAAATGTGTAAAATATGCATTTAAACAAGAAATAAGGTAATTAAAGTATATATAAAAATATCTATAAAGCATAAGCCGTTTAAATACTCTATAGAGCATTATTAATCAATGTGTTGATACTTCGGAAATTTCATGGATTTAGGCTTAATAGCAAAAAAGCCCCCGGCCCTGGACAAGACGCTCGCGTAAGACACTGCCAGCCTCCGCGATAAGCGCGCGTTTGCGCTACCGGGCGCGAAAGGGTTAATGCTGCTGGATTTGTAAAAAAATATTGCTACAGACAGATAAAAATTGAGTAATATACAAAATTATTAACAATATTAATTATTTGCATAAAGGAAGAAATATATATTTTACTCAAATGCACATATCTAAAATTTCTTAAAGATTTTTCTGCACTTACATTATTTATTGCAAAACAGGGGGAAAAAAAAGTAAAGTAATTTTGCACCAAAATGCTATGATAACAGGTCTGAGTTGCTTGGTGCAACTGAATTTTGAGAAAAACGAAAACAAACAAAGCAATCCACACAGAAAAAAGTTTATTGAATTAATGATATGAAAAATAAAGTGAAATAATGAAGTACAATAGAAAAATGGCATGTTATTTCTGAATGACAATGTCATTAATATTTGAAATTCACACTTAGTAATACCCACTTCATTACAAAAACTACAACATATACTTTTTTCCGCCCATTTTCATACACATCAACATAACTAAAATCTTCCTTCTCTCTCCCGCCTATCTCTATCCTTTTCTCTGTCACGACTTCGGGAACGACGTCTACGATCTCTACTGCGAGAACGTTTGCGTTCCCGACTTCTAGAACGAGGTGACCTAGAGCGCGACCTAAAAAATAAAATGGAATAATAATTAAATCAAGAATTTTTCATTAATCAACTACAAATTATTCATTAAATTAATCAAATTTCAATAATCAGAACATTTTGCAGTCAGTCGTGTAATTTTTATATTATTAGATTAGAACTGCAATCTTCTGGGATCTTGAACAATCTTTTACATAGCAAATTATCAAGACTTTAATGAACTCCACATATTATCCTCACAATATCGCTTTGTAACCCATACTGAAATTAGTCTAGAGCAGGGCTCTTAAGCTTTTGTAACAGCTTTTCTTTCTTTCATGCATATCACAACACACTAAAGATGTAAGAGGCGAAAATCGTTACATAATCATTAAATAAATTAATAAAATTAAAAATAAGTTTTTGAAAATTTTTTAAGAAAGACAAAACTTGGCAATAACAACAACCTACTGTATTTCTCTTATTCCTTAAATTTTCTTTGATACATATGTTTGTATGTGAATAATTATACATTTTGAGTGTAAACAAACTTATTTGTATAATGCCCATACACTGGAGAAAAATCACAAGAAATTATCTTCATCATGGAGATGCTCATGGGTCAATCAGATTCTTTTCTCATTAATTTTCAACTGTGAAAAAAAACTGTTCACATAGAAATATATGAAAAAACAAAGCAATTATTTTCAGTGTGAAAATTCATACCTGCACGTACTTATTTTTTAACCAGTACGAATTTAAGTTAATCACATCTGTATCTTCAAATCTTTCAATAAGATTTATAGCACATAGTAAATTAATTAGCTCAATTTCTGGTGCAGCATTCATGTTAAATTTAATGGTAATGAAAAAATGTAAACTCCAATATCAAATAATTAAAATCTTGAAATCTTTCTGATCATATCTGCTACAAATGCACAACTGAAGTACATTTGCAGACCACACTGGTCTGGGACCGTCTACTTGAGATCCATTACTCTAGGTGATCAGTACAGTTGGCATCCTGTACAAATTAAACATATCAATAAATATCTCTATTTATTTGGTACTTATAAGAAGAATTGTCTATGCCTGAAGACAGCCATACTGCTAGCTTATAAATAAGAAACCTTTCATTGGTAAAGATGTAAAATCCATAACATGAGAACAAACATCCTAGTTTGCAGCCATACTACAAAATATTTCTAAATTTAACTACAATAAGCAAAGCTTTACAAAAATAAATATTAATTGAAATGAATTTTAAAAATACATCTGATAAATATTTTCTGCCATTCAGAGAGGATAATGCATTGAATTCAAAATTGTTTCATTTCACTGTAGTTCATTAAATTCATTGTAATTAATTAAACATTTAAACACAATAAGGAAAATTTAACATGAAAAATCTTTCATTTACTGAATTGAATTTCAACTAACATAAATACTACAGAATGAAGAGAGGTATCGCATTCGTTCAGTTCTGAAATTTCCTCAAAAATAATTAAGGAAGACTATATTTCAATTACAGAGATTTTCTATACAAAAATTCATAACAATGAGAAGGAAAATTTTATTAAACATAGGTTGTTTTAAATCACAAGAACAGAAAGGTCTGCTGAACATAATTCTTTATGGACATACTTTGCTAAGATACTTTGTAATTTTTCTTTAAGTTTCAGCTAATACTTCAGTTATTGGAAAATAGTTTGAGACTGAAATAATAAAAATCCCCATCACCACTGAAAACATATGTATTATGCTTAATAAACAGATTTAAATAATTTTAGAATTAAAATTTTTTTTAAAAAAATGTAATATATCATCTTCAATTCTAAATATTTTATAACAGAAAATCTGAAAATGACAGATGCTTTAAACTACCTGCGCCTTCGATGACGTCCATACAATTCACGTCTCAGCTCTCGTGAAATAGGTTTCAAATGCATGAAATTACAAAATCCACTTCTTGTACATTCACTGAAATAAAATACAAACAAATTTGAAGCAGAAAATTTAACATGAAAAATTAACTTTTTATAAAGCAAAATATAAAGAATAAGGAAATGAAAATTTTTTGCTTCACTCCCATTTATCAAATTTAATAAAATTATTTATAGTCCTGAAAATACTTTCATCTCTTCATAGTATATATACAGATGATTTTTGATAAGTTAAAATGGAAGAAAGCAAAAACAAATTTCAAGTAAATATAAACCTCAGCTCGCTTATCAAGTTTGATAATCAAGCCATCATGATGTCAACAAGATTACTGCATTAAAAAAATAATACTTTTCGACACATAACTAACATTATGACCAAAATATGAAGACACACAAGACAACCATTTTATTCTTCTTTCATTAAATACAAACTGGATTATCATATACATATAAGTTACAGATAAAACATATATGTAGTGTTATTCTGTTCCTAGCCGTAATACCATTTCAAAAATAAAACTATTGCTTTTTATGATGCAAGCCAGATTTAAGGGGCCCAGAGGCGCAGTATGGCCATGCCTAGCATAGCTAACATTATCATACTAATGTAAAACTGCAGTTTCATCTGTTTTTATATAATGGCAAGGGAATAGATTTTTCCAACATGCATTTACTCTTTTGTTAACATGCATCAGAAATTTTACAACAAAGTTCTCAAGAGAATATGAAATGAAATGATTTAAATTAATTAAAAACCTTTAGATAGAACAGTTTGCATACACATGAGAAACAGAAAATTCAACTTCCATCACCAATGCAGGAAATGCTGTGCTAGGAACATCATTTACAAATAATTTCTGCAGTAAAACAATAATTCAAAGAATGATGGATATGAAAATAAAAATGTTATTCATACACAACTTTATACAGAATTTTTCTAGAACATTCAGAACTAAAAATGGTGAAAACAAAATTGAAGTCCTATCATAAACAAAAAGCACTCCTCCCCTGACTGCTAGGCAGGTTTCACATCATTTGTGCATGCTGGATATGTGGTTGTTAATGAGCTGTTGAGACACTGCTGCTCGTTCCTCTTGTAGCACCAATCGCAGTTTCGGAATCGTTACTGGTGATAAGTTACGTGCTGCCACAGGTCTCCCTAGTAAGTTCCGTACATGCTTGACGGGATTTAGATCCAGAGACCTTGCCGACCAATCCATGTGTTCAATATCTTCACTCTCCAACAGCTCTTCGACAGTAACTGTGCGATGAGGTGGAGCGTTGTCGTCCATGAAGAGGAACTGAGGACCCATAGCCCTTGTGAAAAGACGCATGTAAGGAAGAAGAACCTCGTTACAATAGCAGTCCCAGGTGACGAACCTCCTTGGGAGATATGAAGGTCGGTCCGGCTACCAAGCATTATGTCTGCTCGAACGAGAACTCCGCGACCTCCAAAACAGTCCCTTTTGATGATGTTGAAGGGGTTATTGCGTGTTCCCCGCTCTGTCCAGATGTGTATGTGTCTAGAATCGCAACTCAGACTAAATCTGCTCTCATCTGTAAAGAGTACTCGTCCCCATTCATTGTCTCTCCAATTCCGGTGTTCCCGGCACCACAGAGAACGCCTTCTCCGATGGGCAGGCGTTAGAGGTACACACCATACAGGGCGTCGTGCAAACAGACCACCACCATGCAGTCTTCTGGCCACGGTAAAACGCGATATCGGTCGTCCAGTCGCCTGTGTCTAGCGATTTCTCCCGCTGTCTGTCGCCTGTTTCTTCTGGCCTGTAAGGCAATATACCGGTCATCTGCGGGTGTGGTTCCTCGTGGACGACCACTACTAAACCCCCGGATAGCTGTTCCTGTAGTTTGAAATTGTCTCCAAAGTCCTGAAACGATGCTGTGAGCAATTCCGAACTCTGCAGCCACACTTGTCACACTGCGGCCTTCCTCGAACTTCCCAATGATTCGACCTCGGGTAAAAGCATCCAGATGTCGTCTAACAGATTGATTATTCGCCATTTCTCGCTGAGGCAGCAACTCGGTGTGACTTTAACTGCTATACGCCGTGAAATCTCTTTGCCAGAAACACTGATCTTACACCCTCAACATGCTTTATACTACTCAGACACTCCCCCATAACGTCTACCTGCATATCTGCGCATGTGCTACCGTACATCACCTTACTTAATCTCCTGATTGGTCTTTCTGTCCGCTCTGCCTCTTCGTTCAGCTGATATGCTATTTTTTCGACTTCGTCCTTAATTTTTGCACACCAGTGTAGATATCGAAGTATTCTTTTCGCAGCATGCCAATGTTTTTTTCCGGGGTTGTTGTTAAATTGACTTGAGAATTTCACGGCGTATGTGATATCTGGCCTAGTAGCTACTGAAAGGTACATAAGTGGATCCTATCAGATTTTTGAATGGAACATTTTTCATGGTCAGAGATTTCGTTTTTCGCTTTCGTTTCGTTTTTTCTTCATCTCGTTTGATAATTTTTTGCTATTATCTATAGGTGAAGCCACGGATTTAGCATTTTGCATATTGTACCGATTTAAAATATCGTCAATGTATTTTTTTTGTGAAATTTTAATTTAATTCTCATTTTGGCAAAATTCTATGCCTAAGCAATAATGCAATTTTCCTAAGTCTTTCATCTTAAAAGCAGAAGCTAAACTATCGCGAATTCTTTCATACGTTTGCTTAGTATCGGTAAAAACGATAAAATCGTCTACGTATACAATTATAATAGTTTCACTGCTAGCCGTCTTTTTAAAATAAACACAATTATCTGAATTAAGAGATTTAAATTTCATGGATTTTAATTTTCCATCTAACTTTTTGCACCACTGACGTCCCGACTGTATACGACCGTATAACGATCGCTTTATAAGATACATTCTATCTGAATTAGTTTCATCGCGAAAACCTTCGGGGATTTCCATATAGATTTCTTCATCTAAATTTCCATTTACATAGGCCATTACAAAATCTGATTGGTAACCTTTCAGACTGTGTTCTACAGCGTAAGCTAAAACTGTTCTTATGGAACTTACCTAGCAACAGGGGAAAAGTTTTCAGTGAAATCAAAACCAGGGGTTTGGGCACACCCTTTAGCAACTAGCCTAGCTTTGTATTTTTCGATAGTGCCGTCGTGATTGTATTTTAATTTAAGAAACCATTTACTAGCAATAACTTTCTTATTTTCAGGTCGTTTTACCAATTTCCAAGCGTTTTGTTGAACAATGGAATTATATTCTGATAGCATGGCATTACGCCAATTTTCAACATATGGTCCATTTAATGCTTCTTGCACCGTAGGATTAATGCTTTCCTCAACAACATTTTAAATTTGTTCATTTTTATTTACAACTGTATAGTGTAGCTTTATCTTCAATGGAGGCGGAATATATGGCTCTGTCTGAGGCCGCCAAAGAAACCGTCTACCTACGCCGTTTCCTGAAAACGTTTGGTTACAATATAGAAAATCCAACAACAATATACTGCGACAAACAAGGAACTCAGAAAATTACAAAGAACTCAGTGTTTCACTCCCGTACAAAGCACATAGACATTCGCCATCATTTTGTGCGTGAAGTATATGAACGCGGTGAACTGGATATGCAGTATATACCAACCAGTAAAATGGGAGCTGATGTGTTAACCAAACCCATGAACCTTGTTAAACATCGAAACTGTCGTACAGTTATAGAACTGAATATTGTCTAATATGTATTTTGTTTTACTTTGTAAAAGCATCCAGATGTCGTCTAACAGATTGATTATTCGCCATTTCTCGCTGAGGCAGCAACGTGTGATTTTTAGCAACTCGGTGTGATTTTAACTGCTATTTGGCGTGCAATCTCTTTGCCAGAAATACTGATCTTACACCAACAACATGCTTTATACTACTCAGACACTCCCCCATTACGTCTACCAGCATATCTGTGCATGTGCTACCGTACATCACCTTACTTAATCTCCTGATTGGTCTTTCTGTCCGCTTTGCCTCTTCGTTCAGCTGATATGCTAATTTTTCGACTTCGTCCTTAATTTTTGCACACCAGTGTACTTCTTTTATCCATGCACATTAAGTTTTCTTCACTTTATGACAGAAATGCACTGTCAAATTTTTTGTCATTTAAGATATTAAATGTGATATGGAGGAATTCCTTTTCCCAACACTTAAATGAGTAGCCCCAAGATTTCTTGGAGACTGTGGGTCTTATAGTACAGGAAACAAAAATGATGTGGTATTATATATCTGCAAAAATACTTAAATCCATTTGCAATGTTGTAATACTGTGCATTTATTTATTTATATTATTTATTAAGGGCCATATATAAGTTCTTGTTTCTTTTATGGAACTGACTCTCCCCCCTCTCTTTTTTTTCCTTTTAAATTCTCAGCATAGCAGAGAATTACAAAAATAGCTTAAGATGCAAGATATGTTCTTCATTGGCCCTGGATAGTGATCTTTGCCAAAACCTCTAAAAGCTTATGCTAAATTAGACTAGTGCTCATGCTGCACAATAAAAACAGCTCAGAAGAGTTGTTATTAATTGCTGTTATTCACTGTGAGATTTAGGTTAGCTGAACTGCGGTTTTGGCAACTGACAAATTTCTTGTTCTAATTAATATCTATGTTCCGATTAAAGAATTTACTGCTATTTAGGTACTATTCTGTTAAAGCAGCATCAGTTAAAAATGCACCACTTTTTTGGGGTGGCCACCAACTGCTGCCAAGTATAAAATTATGAAGTAATATTAGAGTTCAAAAGACTAGAAAAAATTAGTTCTGTAAAAAGTAATTTAAAAAAAAAATTTCAATCTTCTTGAAGAAAGTAAATTTTTTGTTTTAATTTTTTAATCTAGAATATTCTACACATAAATGAACAGTAACAAAACAAAACGAAGTTTAATCTAAACAAGTGGCATAAAGCATATTCTACGCATGAATAATAAATTAAAATAAAATGAAATTCAATCTAAACAGGTGGCATAAATTAGAAATATTATTCAATATTATAGAAAAATTTTAATTTTTGAGTATAACCAATGCCACATAAATTCTATCAAATATGACTCATCAAATGGCGGCAAGCAGTGCCCTGCTAGCATTTATTACTGCCCCACAATCACTCCACAGGTTAGATATAGCATCCCATTGTTCCAGAAGCACACATCCAACATAGTTTTTTTTCTTTTTGTGAAAAGACTTTCGTCTGTTGCTATAATTTTGTCGTCTCTGCCAATTTTCTTTCTTTTATGAGACATCAAACTATTTGCACATACCTCCCTCAAGTACTTATTCCAATTTTACTATCGTATTATGGCCAATTTCTAACTGAAGTTGGCAAAATTCAATCGGCATCTATTCCTGACCCCACAGATAGATAAAACAAACACTGAGGAACGAAAGACGCGAGTCTTCAGACTATGTTTTGGTTCTCAAACCTTTTTTTTTCACAGCAAGAACCTATGTAACAATGCTACATAGGAGCTTTGTTCGAGACAAAAGTTAACTTCACTGAATGATTTCGAGAACAAAGTCAATTGCTACGAATTATTCCTTAGTCCTGAAGGAATCTTATGGCAGCCTCTTCGTCATCAGGTTAATTGCAAATTGTGCACTAAAAAAAATTTAATGAAATACGGCAAAAACAAATAACATGATGCTATTTCAAACGCAAACTAGAAATCTTGAGCCTTGATATTTGAAACATTAAATTTTCGAGCCACAATGTTTGGTGTCTTGTTGTAGCATTGTTTTCTTCACACTTTTCCTTCATTTTTAACTGACGCTACTCTAACGAAACAGTACCGCTACTTATTGCGCTGTACAGTGTGTAAGCTAATTTCTTCATATTTGGAGTGATCATTCAAAGAGATAGGAACAAACTGCTAGCTCCGAACAGCATGAAGCTTCTCCATTAATATCTCATCATCACTTGCATCTGTGAGGTCGTTTATCTTCCATTCCTTTCAAAGAGCCCTAGTTCAACGTCAAAAGCTGATATCTGTTGTATGCTCTTGTTGACGTGAAAGACTTGAAAGAAAACCATAAGTCTGACAGTTAAAACTGACAATTTCCCCCCCCCCACAGAATAACTGTTCCTTGTAGGTTAATTAAACTGATTTAATCCTGGAGCTCTTCTGAAATAAATTATGGTTCAATGTTGAAAGTCTAAAGTTGATTTCTATTCTATGCTCTGGTTGACGTGAAAGACTTAAAGGAAAACAACATGACAGTTAAACTGGCACTTTTCTTTTCCCACTGAATAGTTGCAGGGTTAATGAAAACTACTTTAAACCGGGAATTCTTCTGAAATAAATTATTACTTTTCTAGTTACTGCATAAAATAAATGCTGACCAATATTCCAATTTTTCAGTTTTTACAAAAGTTAAAATCCGCACTGGAGTTTTTTTCTAGCTCAGAAAGGTATAAATTTTTCCAGTTTTGCTTTTAGCCAGCATTTACATTACCAGTTCCGAAATAATGGGCAGGTTTTCACATACAGAATTTTATTTTATTCTATTCTGTATGTGCATCTATTCAATTATCTATTCTATCTATTACAAATAGTGAAAACACATCAATTTTATAACATTACTTTTATTTATTTTGTTTTTAATCGTTTGCTACTATTAAGTTTATATCATTTCTATTACTTAATTCTTTTAAAAATGCTTATGAATGAGTATTTAATAACTTTTTGATATTTCGTAATTTTATAAAAATCCCCATCAATGTTTAAAAAATCCAGCCTCTCGGGGATTTCTGTAATTGAAGTATTGGATGTAAAGTTTAAATTTACACGCAAAGAGGAAAAAATAAACAAATAATTAAAACAGATGCCAGAAAACATGAGTTATGATTTTATAATCACATAAATGTTAATCAACAGATTTTTAATATTTTGCTGTTTTAAACTAGTCTCTTTTAAACTGCTAGTCTTAATTTTATATCTTCATACTTATATTGCCATTATAGAAAATCTGAGAAATACTTCAAAACCCTGAAATGTACTTCAAAATCATAAAATATTCAAAAATTAATAAAAGTCCAAATGGTCTCACCCCATTTCATACTGACGACAACAAGCTTCACGGAAATCAGTAACAGGAGACAATTCAGCATATATGGGACGCCCAGCAAACCACCTTTTATTCAAATCTTCTACAGCCTTTTCTGCATCTTCTTCTCTTCTGAACTATAAGAATTTTACAATAGAACATACTTCTCAGAATAGTTTTTTAGAAAAAATTTAAACAAAAAATAGATAAGAAGTGTGCAAAACAATAATGCAAATTCACATACCTTTAAAACGTATAAAAAGCAGTTTTATGAATGGAATTTAATGAACATAGTCAAGTACCTATGATTTAGCAACATATAATATGGATCTTTCAATTATTAATGTAATTTAAATAAAACAAAATTTTAAAAAACTGACTAGCTGAGTTAAAATTACACTTTAAAGAATCATAATCATTAAATATTTTGCGAACCCAATGACACAACTAGCTAATAAGACAGAAAAAGCTCTTTTACACAGAAATTTTTCTAAATAACTATACTGAATACTTAATAATTTTAAAAAATATTATTTATCACACGACGAGCAAGTTGCTGCACAGAGATTTTTCATAGGAAGATGATAAAAAGCTTAAATAAATCCTTTTTGCACCTTGCTTAACAGAAAAGATGACAAATCTAAATACTGACTGAGTAAAAATCAGCCATTTTCTGTCCACAGATGATTAATACTTAATTTAATTAGGAATTATATCAATTAATTGCCTTACATTCAAAAATTTTTCTGAAGGCAAATTAACTACAAGACATGAAAAAGTCTAGAAATGATGAATTATTTTTTCCCTGTACTTAACACCTTGAAAATTTTTTTGCCTATCCTGAGAAAAGTCATCAATGGGTTTATCACTAAGACTACAAAAAAGAATTTGTGAAAACCAGAACTTTTAGAATATTTATGTATTTACTAGGTAGGCATGAAATGATTTTTTGATACTCAGGAGGGTGAAGTTTAAGTTTTTGTTAGCTAGTTTGGCTAAAAGTCTCATGGTGATGATAGTAGATGATGTAAAGATGAAGTTATTCCAAGCATTATTGCAGTGTCCTAATTTTTTTGATTAAATCAAACACTGTACTTTAAGACTAAAACTGCAAACGATGCCGAGAATATTAATACTTTCTTAAAATGTGTGGTGCTAAATTATTTGAATAGCTTTTTTATTTAAACATATTCATAATATTTTTAAGATTTAATCATCAGGTTTGAAAACATAATAGGGACTATACCATTCATTTGAAAAACAATCAAACATATGCATCCTTTCTAATCAATATATTTTTGCATATAGATTATTCTCCCTGTCCCAGGGAGGCCATAAGTGATGATATAAAAACATGCCACTTTTAAAATCTTTAATTAATATCTGTAACATTAACTCTGCTTTTCCTCTAATAACTGATAGTTGAAAAAGTACAGAAATAAAATTAGTTAAAAATATACAAACTAAAGTGAAATACTTTTGTATTTTTTTACCATTTAAACACACTGAAAAGCCATTAAGACCACTTTCATTAAAGAGTAACAATGAAAAATAGTATCTTTTATACCTGAGAAAAATTGCTGCTTTCCCGTGTTTGACCATTTCAAATATGACAGGACAGTAGTTAAGACTCTTTGATCAGTCACTAATTAAGTTAAAACAAAATTAGTAGGAAAGAAGTGATTCCTAAAAACCTAAACTGAATAAAATTAATATTTTCCTGTTCCATACCATGGAAAACTTTATTTAATTTACTAAATAAATTATTAAGCCTTTTATACCATAACCACACACTTTTAAGCATTTTAAACCACTTGAAATATATTTTACAATAAAACTAAGATCATAAATAACGATAACAAAGGATTTTACAAAACTTTCTACTTAAAAGTACACAATTAACTACTAGAAAAAATCGAATATATACATTTTAAAATGCAAGTTTTTTTTAACATACCTTAACATAAACATTTCCAACAAGATGGTCACCAAGATTATCACAAACATTCATTTCTTCAATTTCTCCATACTGCAAATATATAAAAATTTACTGTAGTTATGCATTAAAAAGTTAATATTTCTTATAAAAAGTCAGCATTAGAACAACACATGCTTATTTTTTATATTTTAATCTTATTAAAAAAAAAACCACAACATGGCAAATAAATGCCAAATGTAGGTTAGTTAGCCTTTATATGCCTCCTATGTTGCCCTCATTTTTACAATCCTTTAGCAGAGCTTTTATTTACTGAATTTGCAGATAAGCTTTAAACCTGAATTAAAAGCTTTTATATTATCAGTACAAAGTCCAATATGAGGAATCACTGGGAATTCTGGATTTTATTAGTTTCTAAATTTTAGATCATCAATTAAATTTAGTAAGATTACTGGTACATGTAGAAATTGCAAAATTAAAAATGTATAAGTTTTTTTTATGAAGCATTTATGAATTTAAGGAAAACAACATTTACAGGGGGTAGAAGTTCAATTTTATCATTTATTTTGCTTCGTTTAATTTTTTTTTTCAATGTAAGTTGCAGCAATTTTTTTTTTTTTTTTTTTTTTTTACATGTTAACATTTTCTTTCCAATTTTAGAGATACACATCACTTCTTCAGTTCTACTGTTCAAGCCTGTAATTGCCATGTGAAAAATTCCCATTAAATAGTATATTGAAATCCTTTCAACAATCTTTTTGTCATTTTCTTCACAATCAGTGGCAATACTTTCCAAATTTAAAACCAAACAACAGGTTTCACCAGCCAGCCATTTATTGATTGATGACTGGGCACTGTCACTGTAATGGAAAATTTCAGTTATATCACCTTCATTTAGCATTTCTTCACATTTTCCTTTAAAGAAAAAGTCTTACCTTTTCACTTGCGATACTATGTAAAAATCTTCAATTTCAGAGCATTTATATTCATGAAATGTGGTAGCTTGGCTTTAAACAGGCCAAGCTCCAGCATTTTCACCACCATATCCAATCAATGTGGTTGTTTCCTTGTATAAATAAAACATATTCATAATTAAAAGAGAAAAGTACTTTTATTTAACTGCCATTTGTAAAAACAACTTAAACTGGTGTTCTTCAACAATCAGTAGCGTAGATAACTGTTTATACTAAACATGCCTATGGAAGCATTTAAAAAAATACCTCCACGTCTTCCCTTTCATAACCTTGCAATGTTCCAGATACATTTTATAGGTGGAATACTTCAAGAATTCTAGGAGGGTCTTACTATTGCAATGATTTTAAAAAGGTTACTTTTATATATGCATTTCATGTGTAGAGAATTCTGATATCCAGCAGCTGGATTGTGAAGTTTCGAAGCATGAGTAAAAGAGAAATGTTACCTTTAATTACAACTTAAATTTTGATAAGATAACACTAATAATAACAAACTAACAAAATAATAACCTGGATCAAACATTAATACTTGTTTACAAAACTAATAGAAGACCTGTGGAGCATATCACTAGCAAGTTTCTAATTTAATTGGTTCCTACTTTGGTAAGTTTATGCGGCTCAGGAAGCATAGAAACAGTAGTAAGATCCTTCTGTTTTCAAAAAGTAGTGAAATTATTTAAAAGACATGGCATGTAGACCAGGAAACAAACTAAATGCAAGTTTTAATTCAAATTTATTTCATTCTTAATTGCTATTATCTGCAACCGAAATGTCATCGATATCTTCCTGCTTCTCAAAACTGCTAATGAGCTGCCAATTTAAAAATTATTTTTGGCTTTGGTGTATCAATTTTGTACAACGGCTGAAACATGTCAATTCCTGTTTCTTGCCAGAGATGCTACAACCAACAAATACCAACTTATCATTATTACATACTTGAATGGTTAATTTCATGAGATTACACAACTAATATATGAGAATATGAGTACACATATATTTATAATAGCTAACACCTGCCCGCTTTGCTGGGCACACTAAGAATGTGAACCTAGATTTCTTACATGAACGAAATGTCTAATTTCAAATTGATAATGAATGTAAATTTTTAAAATTTAAAATCGAGAAATATAGTGACAGTCAGTGAATCAAAATCAAAACTCACACACACAAAAAAAAGTTTTGACTTAGTGGAGCCTGTGATGGTAAA
Organism: Stegodyphus mimosarum; assembly: GCA_000611955.2. Lineage (NCBI taxonomy): Eukaryota > Metazoa > Arthropoda > Arachnida > Araneae > Eresidae > Stegodyphus > Stegodyphus mimosarum. The sequence continues at coordinate 161,904 of KK115772.1, read as the reverse complement.
ACAAAAATCCATTTTGGACAGGATTTTTAAGTAAAATCCGTTCTTAGTGCACGTCTACATGGTAGAATGAGTAACTATGCAAAATTTCAAGTCAATCAGGTATACAGTTTCGGAGATCTCGTGATGAGTCAGTGGTATTTCGCTTATATATATATTAAATAGATAAGCATAATGATGTTATAATGTAGCTTTAATAAATAATAATATCAGTTATAATATATACTGTCCACATGTGATGGTATAGCAAAAATCCATTTTGGTCAGGATTTACATAAAATCTGTTCTTAGAGTACGTCTACGTCCTGGAATGAGTATGCAAAATTTCAAGTCAATTGGGTGTGTAATTTCGGAGATTTCATGACGAGTCAGTGGTATTTCACTTATATATACAGAGATAAGCATAATACTGTTATAATGTAGCATTAATAAATAACAATGTTGGTTATAATGTATACTTTCTGCCTGTGATGGTATAACAAAAATCCATTTTGGACATTTACGTAAAATCCGTTCTTAGCGCGCGTTTACATCATGGAATGAGCAATTATGCAAAATTTCAAGTCAATCGGGTGTATAGTTTCGGAGACCTTGTGAAGAGTTAGTGGTATTTCGCTTATATATACATATATACAGACAGATAGATTTCACAGAAAATTCCATAATGAAAATAATGAAGTTCATACTGACAGAAAAATCTAACTATAAATAAACAAGATAAAAGTCAGCAGACATAATGTAATTGCTCATTTCCTTTTATTTTTTTAACACCTTTCTAGAAACAAACAAGTACAGATTGAAGAAAGACTGGCATCCAAGTAGGCATAATAGGCATAGTTGTGTCTTGCTGACTGCTAAAGTTCCGCTTTGAAAGAATTCCCAAGGACTCGGGATTTGGTGCAAGGGACTCTCACCTTTCTAGTAGCGGAAATATCACCATCTCGAAAGCATTTTGAGTGCTCCCTTGCTGCACATACAACATATGCTTACAAACATCTATGCCTTGTCCATGATTCGAAGCTAGGCTCTTTGATAGAGCAGTCAGCATCACTAACTTTTTTTCCAGCTTTTATGCAGTAAATTTATTGTATAAACAAAATTTTTCTTCTTTAAAAAAAAAAAATTGCCAAATAAAGTGATACAAGGCAAAATATTTTTATGCTTCAGTTTTTTCCTAACAGGTTATTTTAAAGCATTAAAAGAAATACTTAACCCCTTGGGGACCAGCGCGCGAAGAACGAAGCGCAGTTACGGGACCGAACCCCCAAAATGGAACGCTGCCACCGGCCCATGCATTTTCAGCCTACTTTTATAAAAAAATTCATATAAAATCAGCATTTTAGTGTAATAACCTCAATTTTTGAAGTTACGTACGTAATATACTAATTATTAATATGTAATAATATAAAAATATTACACTAATAGAAATAAATCAAACACGCGAAATAGTAAAATTATAAGCATGAAAAAATGCTATACGCATGAAAACAAAATTACAAATAAGAAATGTAAAAGAAAATTAAGCAATAATTATCTGTAGGTAATTAAATTCCATTTTAATAATTCTGCTGTGCGTAGATTAATTGAAAACGAGAATCGACATATAGGACATTGACGGTATTTTTCGCTGAGCATGTAAGATGCATCACGCATTGGTAAAGCTGATGTCTTTCCCCTTCTGTAATAATGCTGTAAGTTACGTTTCAATTAACCAAGAACGTCTATGTAAAATTTTAAAATAAATATAAAAAAGGGCAACTCGCCTGAGTTTTTCGATCATGGAAGATCAGCTATGTTACACCCGCTATAGTCAGCTAGAGGCTTTTCCCCAAATTTTTATAACTCGCCCCCCCCCCAAAAAAATCATTGAGGTCGATACATTTCCCCACATTCTAATAACAAAAAACGCAAAGAATAAAAATGAAATTCCTAACGGAATAAACAAACACGTCGATGTCCCTTTAACTTAAAGAGCTACGATTCCTAGTTTGTTTACACCAATAAATCTATCAAAACCAGATGCACAGAACAGAAAATAATGCTCATATACGAAGGCCAAAAGCCACATGACTTAACCGATGGGAAAGCCGTTAGCATTTAGCATCATCTACTGGCATTTAAAAAAAATCATTCTGTTTTCATGTTACATATACACGACACTGGGCTGGTAAGAGGGGAGTTGTTG
>KK115772.1:115779-159481 GCA_000611955.2 Stegodyphus mimosarum | reverse complement strand
GTCGTGTATACGCTACGCTGGTCCCGAACAGGTCAATTCCCCACTTCCACTAGTGCATTACCGAAGTGTAGCATATTGGAAGAAACGCATTACGCAAACGGACAACCATTTACACTATTGCGTTGGATTTAAGCTTACGGAAGTTCGGTGTCCAATTACATTCATTGCCATCAGATGTCTCTGATTTAACTTGCGGAATTCGGACTCTTAAAATACTTAAATTTGATTTTATTGGAAATTTTTAGTTCTGCTTATGAACTGTGAAAAAAAAGCAAGTTAGCAATTTTTAGATAAGTAAGGTTATAATGCATATTATAAAAATCTCTAATTGCACAGAAGCTGGAATAATTTTTTAAAAATTTCTTTGCGTTTCTAGAAGCCTTAAATAATAACAAAATAATATATAATTAAAACTAAAATGTACTGTTACTGCAAAACAAATAAAAAGTTAAACACATTTAAAAATAGCTGGTACATTAAAAATACAGAGCAACTGCAAAGAAAGATTCACAATATTTGTTATGCTTGTATACCGCTGACTGCTATATGAGATTGCATATTTTTAAAATATGTGCAAATTTGGGGAGAAAACAGATAATATATAAAATTTTAGCATCAATTTCTTCAGTGTCATAACTGGACAATTTATTAGAAATATCGTTTGTTTTAAAATGCACTATGCGCAGTTATATTTTATGCACAATCCACAAAATATTATTTTTAATCTATAAATTTTAAATGTGTAGCCTTTTATAGAAGAAGTTATAAAGATAAGCTTTTTTCTCTTTATGCATACCTAAGGTAAATGGGAATATTTAATTAATTCATTCCTGTACTTCAGCTGGAGATAACTGAATTTTATATAATTTTTTTAAAACTGTTTTATTAAAAATGTTCAGGGCATTAATACCATCTCATGTTCATTAGTATTGAAAGTTTAGAGTTGGAAACACCTCAAAGTATCACATGTCCACATGTATGTACATTCATACAAAAGTGAAACGAAAAAAAATATTTATATATATATATATACACAGGAAGTACTTTAAATTCATATCATATCTTTCAAAATAAATTCTTGAGGGGAAAATTTAAATAAATAAGAGCACAAATAAAACATTACATTTAAGGCACACAACAGAAATAAATTTTAAAACACAAATACAGATTAAATTGGAACACGGAGCTAAGAAAGTTGCAAACAGGGTGGAAAAAGAGTACGAGATTCAAACTCACGACCCAAAAAGCCATAGTTCACTACCCTCACCTTTACCACTACGCTATCACCACACTCGCATTATTAGCAATTTTGGCTTATATACATTAGCAAGTAAATGAATTAATAAAACTAAATATTTTAGCTCCTATTTCAGAGTGTTATCGTTTAAAAAAATTCACCAGAGTTTGTTCTTCAGCTTCTAGGACATTTCTTACAAAAAACATTTTTTAATGCGGCATCTCAATTGAAGTTAAACGGACTGCTAAAAATATATTCCATGTGCTTACAAATATATGTTAGCCAGAAAGGTATATTTTTAAATAGAGAAATACAAATTTAACATACTCTTTAATGCAGTAGAATATTTAAAAGGCTATTAAATTTAATTTATAATTAACGCTTTTAGTTTTTACCTGCTTCAAAAGAAAAAATAACATATCTTTTCATGCCATATCTGATTTGCTATAGCACTTTGATATAGTCTGACGTTCTTTATCATTAAAGGTAAAAAATGGATATGCAGAACTAGGAAATAATTTTCAGGACAAATTCCTATTTCATGGATTCAGTGGCGTAGCTAGGGTGTCCAGTGCCCGGGGACAACTAAAGAATCTGCGCCCCTTTCTGTGTGTCAAGAATGAAAAATATTTTATTAAAAAATTTTGCAGCATCAATTTGACGCCCCTTGGATACTGCACCCAGGGACAGATGTTCCCCCTTGCCCCACCCTAGCTACACCACTGCATGGACTTGGTATTATATTTTTTGCCCCTGATTTCCTTGACAGTAATCACTGCTTTTTGCGAACTAGTACTGTGGTTGCAGTTATCTTATTTTTCTTAATTAAATTTAGCTGATTGCTGTCTTTTTCAGTACGCAGATTTCTCGCTACAACATTAATTCAGAAATAAGTATTTTTTTAGTCTTTCTCTGAGGCAGCGTTCATCACTTCTTATGCTGCCATTAGTTTTTGCTGACAACACCTGATTGCTCCTTTTTTACTACGTGACCCCAATGCTTCCGCAGACGTACGGATAGAAGTTGAACACTGTTGAACTTCATCCGTCGACGGACAGCAAATGTCAATCAAAATGAATTCGCTCGCTGATTGGAGAAACGCATATGCAGTAGTGGAAACGGGCCTTTATATGGTGCATTTTGAAATATTTCACACAGTGAAAAAGACTTTTAAAGCATCAGTGAAAATTTTGTACACACACAATTAAATTTTACTACTCTATTTTAAAGTCAAAAAAATTTATAAAATGTTAACTCAGAAAACAAACCCAAACCTGGAATACATCATTGATCAATCATTTAGTTTTCATCTGGTTTTTGTAACATACAAAAATAACACCTAATTAGAGAAATATTACTAATTCTTTTATAATAATTTCATAATAAATCATATTCTAATTTTTTATGAAATTTAAAATATTTAACTTTAAGACAATACACATCCAGAGACCAACATACCCTGGCGAATAAATTGTGTTTTGATTCTTCAAATGTTATTATCTATTACCAACATACTGTTGCAAAAAGTTTCCCTGGAAAATGGGGATTAGGGTTGCCAGATTTGGTATGAAATTGCCCATTTGGCGATATGACACAGACGAATGAGAACATTCTAGAATGCATTTTTAACTGTTTTCTCGAGCATATTCTCGAAGGTATGCTGACTCTAGTAGCAATGTCTTAAGTTCAGAGATTAGCTTAAGGTCGAATAACAGGGTTGGAAGCTGTACTTTAGTGCTTTGCCATGAAGCTTTTTTCACTGTTATAGCCCGATTGTTTCAGTGTGTTTATTAGTTTTTTTTACGACTATAAATATGGCTTTGGAACTGTCCTGCGTAACACTGGAGAATAAATTGTGTTTTGATTCTTCATCAAGTGTTATTATCAATTACTCCAAATCTATGAATCCATTGATCACAATATCAAGAAAGTATGAGGAATTTTTAAGGCATGTAAAGAAAGTATTAAACAACAATAGAACATACTGCATATAAAAGATAATAAAAAGTCAGTACACCAAAGATAACCATGGTTCAAAAGCTAAGAAAGTAGCATATGAGAATGTGAATAGTTAATTAATAGTGGACAGGATTAATCCCATATACTGTTAAATGGGCCAAATATAGAAAGTTCAGATAACAGGACATAACTTCCTTTAATAATCCTGAAGAACTCATAGAATGTGCCTAGCACACTTTCTGTGCTGTTTTGGATAGATCTATTCCTTCTGGATGCTAGATCAATATGTCTAGGAATTCTTGATTCCTTATTCTGCAGCATCACATTTCCGGCAAAATTTCGAGGTTTCTCAGTGGTTTTTTATTTTTCATCTGGCTGACCAGTCTTAACTGCTTTATTGGAAGTCTTATACAAAGGGATTGGAGTTACTTGTTCACCATGTAGTTCTTAGTTAACTGCTCGAGAAACACGTGTCCTTTATGAATACCTTTTATTAAAATATAATGGGTTTTTATGGCATTTGCAATAAGTTGCGGCATGAGATTATCTGAGGTGTAACAAGTTAATTTAGTGACCCACTTTGCCACGAAGTATGACCTTTTATAAAGCAATGAGCTTCTAATGCACAAAATACATTTGCTGACATAGTGGGTTGCCTATTTTTAACAACGTAGCACATTGCCTCATAAATATTTTTCAGGACATTGGATAATCGGAGAGTACCAGAATTATCTTAATCATAATATGATAAATTATAATTTCCTTGTTAAAATGGTCACTGCATAAACTTTTGGCAGTACCTGAAATTTGAACATTACAGGTTATTTTGCCAATTAAGCATTGTAGCCACTTTAACATAGAATTAACAAAATATTAATCAACTGTGAATACAAAAGAGGTAGAATTCAAACACTTTTTATAATATTATGCATCTAATGCATGAATTAATTTTATTTTCCTTTGTTATTTGAAATATATGTTGCCACTAAATACATATGAGAACTTACTTTATCTTCCAGTTCAACAAAAACATCTTCAAAGAAATTATCAAAATGTTCTTGAACTTCTTCCTCAGTTAGGTTTGTCACTAAATCAATAAACCAAAAAAATAAAACACACATAAGTAAATCCATAGCGTCCTTTTAAAGTTCTAATGATATAAAGCATGATAAAATTAAAAATACTACACATATACATTTATTATGGCACATGCATACTAACTTACACCTTAGTATAAGTCGCCAAATTTTCAGAATGTACCAAATTCTGACAAACATGTGCATAAAAAATTCTTCAGTTTTAACCAAGTAAAATTGCCCTTTAATATCTTATGGTTATATTCCAAGTTTCAATTTTTTTTCGGGGGGGGGGTCTTAAAATGTATGTCATGAGATTTGCATCTTGTGACGCTGCAGCAAATTTTCTGCAGGAGAACAATATTTTGTTGCAAAATTGGTAAAGGGAACAACTGTTTTGAATACATTCTTAGTGATAACCACAAAATTTCCACCAGAACAAAAGAGAAAAAAATCCACTTGCAAATAGCTTTATCATTCATTTATGGATTTTGCATTTTATGGAAAATTTCAAATAAAAAATTTATTTGATTAGCAGATTATTCCTTTAATAATATAAACTTCATTATAAAACATATGTCTCAGAAACCTGGGATATCACAACAGGGTTTGCAGGTAAAGCTTTTATTATTTTCTAACTCCATTTCAAATTTCTAAAGAGAACAAAGGTAATGCATCATGTTTTAAAATACAGTACAAAGTCCGAGATCCAGAATGATCTAAAATCCGCCAATTTTTTTATGCTTTATGCATGCGCATATAATTCTCCCCCCCCGTATGAAAACATAAGGAGAGTCACAATTCGTAATTTCACTTCGGCACAAAATAAAATACCTTGTCACCAATCATTTTAACATAAATTTACGTGATCAATAATTTGGCTCTGTAGCTGCGTATCTGCATGGCATACATCTCAAACCGAAACATACTACATAGGAACATCGTTGGTTTTACAGCTACTAATATTTTATATCAATGACACCAACCTGGTGAATCATTATTTGTTATATTTTGCTTTTATCAGCATATGTTTACCAACACATAACAACTTGAGTAATGACTCGTGCAATAGTGCCGAAACAATTTTTTTTATGTTAGTAATTGAATAACAAAGAGTATGGAGACCTTTTATGTTGACATTACGTATGGCCATGGTTACATATAGCGATGGTTTCGAAATGGATATAGGTACATCCATTTCGAAATTATGCGATGAGTATAGCATTGGAAAGTCAACTGTACATGACGTAAGAAAACAAAAAAGGAGCATTTTCAAATTTTTTGTGGATTCCGACACCCATGCCATTGAGGAGTGCAATGCTAATGGCTCAAGCCAAAATATTTCACAAAGAAATGAAAACCTGAGTGCACATATTCGACAGGTTGGTTAACCAAATTTTAAAATCACATTGGTATAAGATAACTAAAAATTTTAGGTGAAAAAGCTTCAGCTAATACTGAAGCTGCTGAATTCATTGAACTCATTAATAGTGAAAAGTTATCTCCAGAATAAATTTACAATGCAAAGGAAAATGGTCTTTTCTGGCAATATGTACCATGAAATACCTTGGCAATCTCTACAGAGAAGGTTCCAAATGGTAAAAGATTCCAAAGCAATAGGAATGCACAAGTGTAAACTTTTTGTAACTGGAAAAAATACACGACCTTCAGCATTTAAATGAGTAGATTTTTCCGTTATGATGGCATAAGCGTTAATATATGATTGGTTATTCATGTTATTCTTTCCTTCAAACTGTACACCCATTGTTCAGCCTATGGATATCGGAATAGTGGCCGCGCTGAAGTGCAAATATAAAGTAGCATTTTTAGAATCCATGTTAAATTTCTTGAATAATGGCAAGACTATTCAACAATTTAAAAAATATTTTAGCATAAAATCTGCTGTGTGGAGTATCACAAGATTGTGGGCAGATGTGCCTCCAGATACTTTAAAACATGCTTAGCAGAATTTATGGCCAGCTACCATATTTCATGGTGAGGATGATGAAGATGATAGCCGCAAATATGAAGGCTTTCGGATATCGCAAACCACAGGTTATATTTTCCAGTTAATGGGTTTTGTAAAGAAATGTGGAGAAGTGGCAATAAATGAAGATAATATAACAGAAATTTTTTATTGCGATGACAGTGCTCCAATCATAAATTAACTAATGAAGAAATCTGTGGTATGGCTCAAGATCCAGAAAATACCACCACCGACAGTGAATAAATTGACAGTTTATTGAAAATGAAAACATTTCGATTGCCAAGTTAGTCAGAATTTTCGACACAGCAACTACAGGACTTGAACAATGGAACTTTGTAACTGAACAAGAAATGTCTGTCTGTCTATAGAATTGAACAGAAAGTAAAAAATCAAAATAACTTGAACAATTTACTTTCAAAGAAATGTTCAATAAAGTAAACAAAAGTTTTTTTTTTTGGAAATTTTGATAATCTTTAGATCATAAATGCTTCATTATTTCATAAATCATGATTTCATATCTAATTTTATAATTTCTACATGCCCTCTTACTAGATTTAAACTGATGGTCTAATATCCGGAAAATCCCAAATTCAGAATCACCGAAGTCCAGATGAGTTCGATCTCGGACTTTGTACTGTATCACATTTTACGGAAAAATTCAAATAAAATTCCTTTGATTAGCAGCTCATTAATAACTATAAACTGAAAGCAATAATGAAATTTTATGGTCTAAATGTTTCCTCAAATATTAAAAACCACTATTTTGTTGGTTACATTTATTTTTTAGAAGACTGAAAAACACACAGTGTTTCCTGATAATATGACCCCCTTCCAATTTAAACATTAAACAGAACTACCCCCCCCTTTTTTGCATATTTTAAAATTTACATGTAATAATAGCTAATCTAAGCAAGTACAATGCATATAAATTTACTTGCTTTATATTTATCCATTATTTAGAGGAATATTATCCACCAGCTTAAAAAATAAATATCACCCATACAATAAGTATGAAAAATGCAGATATCAGCCACAAAATATGTAAGTAAAGTGTAAATATTAGCCTCCTTCTTTAAAACCATTTTGGTAAGATCGAGATCGATTCGCCAATATCACCAAGATATCTCGCTTAATTCCGGCTGTGTGTTCTTATACCGGTTTCCTGACAAAAGCCCACTGGACGAAAGCGCACGCGGCAAAAGCCCAAAAAAAAAAAAAAAAAAAAAAAAAAAAAAACCCTGTGATAATTGCCCACGCGACAAATGCCCATATCGACGAAAGCGCACATTGACAAAAGCCCACGCAGATAAAAGCCGAATTGATAAAAGTCCACACTGATATAAGCCCACCATGATAAAAGCCCACATAATCAAAAGGATACATGCTTTTTATCACAATAAAGTGTATTTATACTTGTAATAATGTCTTGTTTGTAAAAATTACAATGAAATAAGCAATAACCCTTAACACAAATATTAATTATCCTAATAAATAAATTAATCAACTTCCAGTAGAAAACAAAACATCATGCTAAACTTTTCAGTATCTTAAAAACAGTGAAATAAGCAATAAATAACATGAAAGAAACACAAAAAAATTCTGAAAAGGAAAGTACAGTCAGCAGTCCAGTATACAAGCATTGAATGAAAACTGTTGCCAAAACCACATTCCTAAAAGAATGAAGCTATTAAAAATGATGCGATTTCATCAAAAATCTATCAGCAATAATCAGGATGAAAACTGTTGCCAAAACCACATTTTAAAAGATGTGAGAAGTGTATTCGGAAGCTTTATATAAAAACTTTTAAAAAATACAAAATATTATTATTCCAAAATTCTTTTCGTAAAAGCAGTCGGAAAGATTAAAGTTGAATGTGCCCAGAAATCAAAGGAAAATAAACAGAACATTTTAAAAATAAACTTAAAAAAAAAACCAACTGAAAACATATTAAGCTTGCTTTGGTAAATAAATTCGTATTTAATCTATTTATTGAAATACAAATATAAATTGAAATTTATTTTAAATTCATATAATAGCTAAGTATCTACTTTTCACGACGATGTGAAAATGGAATGTGTATAGTAAAATTTCGTTTTCCTCTACCCTTTATGTCTCAAAATGATACGATTTCATCAGAAAACTTAAAATTAAAAAAAAATCTCATTCGAATTTTGAAAAAATCGGTTCGAGGTGCACTGGCTGTTGTCTAGATGCACCTATATACTAAATTTCGTAGCCCTGGGTCTATTAGCTTACGTGCAGCACGAACGAAAGGCACACGCAGTCTTTCTTTTATTATATGTAGAGATTAAATTTTCTGAATTACATATAAAATTTTCCTGAACTGTTAAATTATTCATAAATTATTCTCTGTACATGATGAAAATTTATATGCATTTTGTACTCCTTATAATTTTGCAGAATTAAAATTAGTAGAATGACCAGTATTCCCTTTCAATGACCAGTATTCCCTTTCACCTCCCTTTATTGGATTTATACGAGGGACATTTACCTTTGTCGCGTAAATATAATAGAAAGTTAAGCATACATTGACATGTTTTTAATTGCATTAATTTTATTTTGATTGATTTTCTTTTTGTAAAATGGATTTTTGTAAAATACTTTTTGTAAAATGGATTTTTGTAAACGGATTGTAAAATGGATACATAGTGTTTTAATTTAGTCAAAATAAAATGTAACCTACTTTAATTTATCGTTCAATTATTTGTTACGAATTTAAATTAATTAATTCAATTTTTGTTTTATATTTTTCATGAATCTGCTTTGTGTAACTAAAAAAAAAGAAAAAATGTGAAAAGTATTAACTTGAACGTAGCGTATACATCATTGTGGGTTTTCGTCAGTGAGGGCTTTTATCATGGTGGGCTTATATCAGTGTGGGCTTTTATCTGTGTGGGCTTTTGTCAATGTGCGCTTTCGTCGGTGTGGGCATTTATCACAGTGGGCATTTTTTTGTGGGCTTTTGCCGCGTGCGCTTTCGTCCAGTGGGCTCTTGTCTGGTCACCTCTTTTACCTCGCCACGCAATCACACATTAGCAGAATTTTGCTCTCACCACTTCTTATATTATTCACTTTTGATAAGGTCTTTGAATTTGTATTATTTAATAATTCATTCATTGCTATTTACTTCCCTGTATGAAGTGAAGGAAGTTCGTAATTACGAAAAAATTTCAGGTATCGTATTTCTACAAAAATATCCATTTTGAACACTCTCGGAACCATCTGAACAATGTCCTTGCATGACAACTCTGCGTATAGATAGAATAAAGGGCTTTTTTCCTGAAAACGGATTGTAAAATGGATTCAGAAGAGATTTTTTTATAATGTCTGTATGTATCACGCATTACTCAAAAGATGAGTAGCTTCATAATGTTAAAATTTTGTATATGGGGCTGCTATAACATGTAGTTGTACACCACTCTTTTTGGTTGCAATATACATATATCAGTAAGTAAAGTAAGAAATTTAGAAGTACTTTTTCACAAAGACAAAAATGAATTTCAAATAAACCTATAAATGTAACAACAAATTTTTTAAATTGTTAAAACAAAAAACTCTTAAAGAAGCATACTCCAATTCAAAAATATTTATATACACCCATTCTGTTACCTGGCTCGGTGAGTTCAGTTTTTTAAATTTTTGTACGTTAGTAAATTGTGCATTTTCTGCTTAAGAGTTACTAAGCCTAACGGAGCAGCCATTTGCTTACATGTCATGAAACTCTTCACAGGATGCTGAATTAAGCCAGCTTTTGCACTTTCAGTGTCTTTTTACCGAGTGGGACCAAAAGTAAACAGTCATTTTTGTGCACTGAAAAATCTGCCTTCGAATAGCTTCTATTTTTTTGCATAGAAACTCTAATGTTCATTGTAAAAAATAATAATAATAATACCTGTTTCTAAACGTATTTGGTGTTTTAAAATTTTTAATGAAGATATTTAATTTCATTATAATTCAGTTTTTATGCATTCTTGCCAGCTGCAAAGTAAGAAATAAATTAACTGAATGCATAATATATCTTTAATGAAATTCGGGGAAATAAGTTAAAATGAAATGGAGCACAAAACGCGTATAACTTAATAGGCTGTAGGAGGAAGTCATATGATGTTCACATAAACCCCCTTTTTTTTGTGAATATGACGTTAACAATCTTTAATTTACCAAACAATGAGGTGGATGCCATAATTTTTTTAAGAGGTTTTTATTTTTACCTGATAAACGAGTATGTGAAAATGGCTACAACAAGAAGCTTTATGTTGATGACGAAACCATTTCGAGGTACAATGATAAGAACTGAAAAGGAAGAAGGGCTTCTGTGTTGGAAATTGGTTCAGTAGTTGGAGAATATCATTTGTCGGCTAGATTTATGTATTTTTGGGCAGTGGAGTTGATGTCTATGAAATGGTACAACAAACAGCTTAATATGTGTAAAAAAGCATCATTATTTATCTCATAGCTAATACCTCTAATTTTGTCTGTAGCATTACTAATAAAATATTTTTTTACTGACCAGATTATCTTTCTGGCCTGTTTTCCAAAGAGATGAAGACCTAAAACTACCTTCAAGTCGTATGATAGTTAAGTCAAATGACCAATTATATGAACTTTCAGTACCACAGTGCTGTTTTAGAGGACAATTTTAAATTTTGCTTACACAATAAGATATTTTCAACTTTGACTTGCAGCTAAATTTTACTGTTAAGTTGATGTTCAGAAATACAGTGTACTTCTTTTCACAAAATTACTTTATAAAAATGTTATTAGATAATTCATTGAAAATACTCAAAAATACTCACAAAATTTACAGTGTGATCCATCAGCAGATTGTGCTGAATTCTGAGGGTTATGATATAAATTCTGCAAAAGAACAGTCTAGAAAAGAGAAGTAAGAAATATTATTATTACATTTTAAATTTTAAAATTTCTTAAGGAATTTAGATAAAATTGAAACACTTACTTGACTGAATGTAGGTTTATTATGAATGCGAGAACATCTATCTCCATGACGACATGCCCCAATTTTGAAGTAAAATGAGCAATTAACTCTGCAATAAAAATAGTGTTAAGAAAATTATCATTACATGCACAATTAATTGTACTGTGATATATAATTTAATGATATTATTCTATTAGATATTTCACATATAAAACATAACTTAGAATTCAAAGAAAATAAAATACATGCTTACAGTAAAATATTCACTTGCATTTAAAAATATATTAAAATCAATAATCTACAATTTATGTTTTTTCATAAGTATTCGGAAATAATCTTTGGAATTAAGCTAAAAAATGGACTTAAAAATGTAAATAGTATTTTCAGGTATAAAAAACATGACTAAAAGCACACAAAAATTATTCAATACTGTTAAAACATTTTCTGGATAAATAAATTTAATATTTGTCAGACTAAAATCTGATTATAAAAAATAGTTATTGGCAAACTGATGGCATTAAATTACCGCTTCATTTGTTGCAATGATTAGTTATAAATTAAAACTAGAAAAAAAGTGTAATAATGAACTAAATTTGCAAAAACATGAACACAATGAACAAATTTATATTTTATTACTTTGATACAAATGTACCAGCCACTGATTAACCTGTTTGGTTCAAAACTAGAGCACAGACTTTATGTCTCAAAATAGACTATTAAATACAGAAGATAAGGTAGGAAAAATAACTTTTTTTTTTTTAAATGTGACATATGAATCTATTACAATAGTGTTTTTTATATGAATCTATATTCAAATGAGTCACAGAGTCAATACCCATTATATCATCAAAAGTGGGCATTTAAAAATTGACTGAGAACCATCAAATCATAATCATCTGATAGCCAAATTTCTATATAATTTTATAATTATGATTTAAAATTAAGCATTAAAAACAATTCATATTGATTGGTATTAAGTTTAAACAGATATTGAATGAGTAACACTTCTTTTATAATATATAGCACTTTTTTTTTTAATTTGTACTTTATAATTTCTAATTTAATGTGAACAGTATTCATCAAATTTTTTAATCAAAAATTATACCTTCCTACTGTTCATATAATCCTACGAGCAACTGACACTACCATAATAGATACCATCCTGTTTCTGAATCTTAATTTCATAATACTTAGGAGTACCAGTTGCAGGTAGCATTTCTGACTTGATATAATTATTGGTACATTTGTGAGGTATAATGAAGGCACATTTGCATAATACTTGCTGCATTTTAAACTCCAAACATATTTATTACAATCATGAGAAGCTCATGATTAATATAATTCATGGATAGCATAGAATAGTTACTGAAATGAAGTACAAGTCCTCGTGATGTGAGGATCCTGATAACAAGGGTCTCTCTAGTTGAGAGTTCAAGAGCATTCCAACGTGTTTTCTGATAGAAAAAATCTTCAAACAATTAGCCATGCCTTCTTAATTTTTCAGTAGTATTTTACATCCTCTGATTTGTTATATCTGGAACAATATCAGAGGAAAAAAAAGATCATTGGTTCGTCAGCTCTCCTGAAATCAGAAGACTTAGACGACAGACACAGTGCAGAATGCTAAAATCTCTTGACACTGGTCGTGAAGCTATGTCTCTTGTACTGTCAACTAGAATGAATTATTGCATCTGCGATGTCAGAACCATGTCGTGTGACACATTGTAAAAGCTTGGAAGTAGTGACTTGCGAAGATCACACACACGATTTTCTCATCTCTGTGTGGTTTGCCGCATACTCATGCAGGAAATGTTACCTGCATGAGTATGCGGTTAAAACTGCACTGTCAATCACAGTGCATTTTAAGAGTCCATATATTCAGAAGCACGTACAATATGCCCAATGAAAGATTACAGATGTAATTTCACAAATCAGATACACATTTTTGTATTTTGCTGAATAATAGATCATACTGAAATTCACACAATTCTAGCCACAGACAAAATTTGTTACCTTTGAAGAGGTTTAAAATGTTTCTATCATCCCCTTAAAACAATTTCTTCCTGTGTAGAAGATTTACAGTCATGTTCATGCTAACCAAATATCAGACATGTCAAGTTTGAGATGAAAGTTGCTATTTAAACATCTCAGTAGATAAAATAATTTGGGGGGGGGAACCGACAAAAATAAGTAGATATAAGATGGATGGGAAGCTATTTAGGCATTTCTATTCCATATCATGATAAACTATTTTATACTGCAGTACAAAGTCCAAGAATTGTCGGGTCTTAAGCAATTCCAGATTTTAGGTCATTAGTTTAAATCCAGTAAGATGACATATAGACATGACAGCTCTGCTAATACATGAAACAGGACCAGTGCAGCCACACTGGACAGCAGACCTGAAGGATAGCAAAAATTTTAAAAAGTGGAAAAATTTAGAAGTTACGAAGGATACTCAGCAGCACAATTTAACCCATAGAGATTGCAATGGGCAGCAATATCAACCAGCCATTCTCATCCTATAACCACTCAAGGGCTGAAAGTTTAACCTTGACTGTCAACAATAAAAGGTCAATCAATGCACTGTTACTAGCTGTGGTGCAACTTTCCAGCTATAAAGTGTCTGACATGCAGTAATCTTAGCTGTGAGAAAATAACATTTACTGCACACTTATTTCCTTTTGCTGAGTATTATATTCTCTATTCCTAGATTTTGTAAGACAAATTTTTTTTTTTTTTTTGTTATTTGATTTTTGATTGCAGTTCCAGATTCTGAACTTTGTACCGGATAAGACTCTTGCTTTATATGCAGACCAATGTAATGATAAAATACATTTAACCAATGTAATAGTAAAATGTGGAAATTTTATCAAATAAAAAATATTATTTCCTTCTTAGCATTTTGAAAAGACTGGATATATTAAAACTATGCAAACCAATAACCTTTTACATTCTCTTTGTTATTTGGTTCTGATACTACAGCACGTTTTTACTCAATCCAAATAATGACACATCCTTTGAGATCTCTGAATCATAAATGAAATTTCAGACTTCAGAAATTAACTGCCGCAGCTTGCGTTAACTTCCCATAGTGCATATCTATGCCCTTCCGAAATACTATCATTTGCTTTGGGCTGCTACCAGTAAAATTATTCGCAAAGCTTTGAAATGCTACACCACAATGACCTTGAAAGAATATGCGAAGGAGGATACTATTTCAAAGAAGGGGGTGAAACAGTGAAAAGAATGACAACGCAGTTATTGATCGTGTTTCTGTTTGAGTAAAATATACTTTTTTTTTTATTCTGTCTTCGTTTACAATCTGTAATAGGTGGTTTTCTATGAATATGTCTAACAGTAAAATAGATAATTACTTTCCGTCATCTTCAGGATCGGACACCTCAGAATATGATATTACGTCAGATGAAGAGGATTGTAACTATTCTCTGAAAGATGCTCAATGTTGAATGCGACTTGATATGAAAAACTTGCCCATGGCATCTAACCAATTCGGAAGAAATATATGTTTTTTTGGGGTATACTGATTTTAGAAGGTATAACACTGAAACCTGATATTATATTTTCCTCGTCTAAAAATAAATTGATCAAAACTCCATTTTTTGGGATCTTTATTTATATAAACACAATTTTTATTACACTTTTACTGCAAACATTAAATTTTTTATTTTCATTTTTGCTTTATTTTACGAAAGTAAACAGTTTTCAGACAGCAAAATTTGCACTTATTTCATATACCAATACAAAATTTTTCAAAAGAATATAATCATTTAAAAAAGTTGCTTTTACCCTACATGCAAATCAATAAGCCTAAAACTGGCATATCGGATTTTTTTTGGCAAGTGTTAAAAAAAAAGGGGGTTTGCCAGGAAATCGTGGAATTATTTCAAATTTATGACATTATTACTGTACTTTTTAAATTATAAGAATATATTTTTCAGCAGTTCCACACAAATACTTTCATATGTTACACTGATAGTAAGATTGTAAATAACACATTTTTTTTTCTTTTTGGACACTGCTGGATGGCTCACATGCTATTATTATTATCATGTGCTATAATTAAAAAAGAAACTATAGTTATGATCTTAAAAAAACTGTTATAGGTAGACAGAGCTCAAAGTTTTGCTATATATACTAAAATTACTCGTATATCCCCCCACCAGCATTCCTAATGCTTTAGCACAAGGTTCTGAAAGTTTTTTACTTCTCCTTTGTTTTATTCTTAGATCAATTTACTTTGGAAAAAATTTTATTCACTTACTGTATATTCCTGTGTATAACAAGCACCTATAATTTCAAACTCCATTTTTTAATTTTTAGGTTTATTCACCATATAACGCAGACCCTTTTCTTTATGAAGAAACATGAAAGATAGACGGGTGATGTTCTTATTTTTTTAAGTTATTCATTCTAAGATTTTCCCCAGCCTTTTGAATAATGGTATACTGGGTTAGTCTATATTTTATGGTGCCCACTGGATTATTGCCAAGTTGTTGTTTTATTTATGGTAACCCGAGTATCTGAATGTTATGGAAACCTTATTATGACGTGATTGTGGTGAATCTGACCGATGGGAAAATATTTGTAAGGGCTTATTTATGTGTTGGATGTTAGTTAGGAAGTACGTTGCTTATTTTGTGCTTTACACCATAAAATGGCTATATATGATCAGATTAATCTGAAGTTTCTATATGATTTGGAACGAAAGGGAAAAAAAATAATCGACTGGTATGTAAATGAAGGTTTACTTAGTAGTCATTATAAGTGTTCTGTTTGTACGAAAGAATTGCATACGGTCAAACGTAAAGATCGTTCAGATGGCGAAATTGTTTGTCACAAGTACGATTCATGCAAGAAATGCCAACAGTCCGGCACTAAGAAGGATATTTTTGACTCTTGTGAATTTATGTGGCGATGGCACTATACAGATTCTAGTTCAGATAATATTAAAAAGCTTTTTGGATGTTGTTGAGGAATTGTGTGTGCCACAGATTGCAGATACAGAAATTTTTAAATAAGGTAAGTTGATATTTCCTTTTTGTAGTGTGTGGATGAGATAACACGTATTTCCTTTTTTATGCTATTTCATATTTTGATTTAAAATGCAATTTATTGAGATTATATATTTTTTGTTTTAATTATGTTATGGTTGTCATTTTAATGGGGAGGGCATTGGATGTTAACGCGAATGGAGCCAAAAAATTGTTAAGGGGTACCCTGAAATTTTTTACCCTATACTGATTTGATAAGGAGAACAAACAATGTGTGTGTAACTGATGTGAAAGCCAGAAAAATGGTTTACATAAAACAACAGGTCATAAAAAAACCCACATCACCATAGTGCTTTCCTGCTTATCAGACTGTACAAAAATTTAAACCCATGGTTATTTTTAAAAGACAATGCCAAAATATAATTTTCCCTCTTTCATTTAGTTTAGAGTGTATGGATGAAAACGGTAGGATACTGTAGATAAGAAATGTTTGGCAAAAGTATCCTATTGCCTTAAAGAATCCAGAATATCTTTAGTTTGGGAAATGTTCAAATCTCATCTAATGGATAATATGAAGAAATTGTTGGACTGTTATTGAGGGAGGATTAATGCCATTAGTTCAGCCTTTAGATGTGTGAAGGAATAAATCATTCAAAGAAATTTTAAAATGACAGTGAAGAGAGTAAAAAAATATTTACAAAAGGAGCCAAATGTGTCATGAAATTTAACCTGAGGTAATTCAAAAGTCATTAAAAATATAGCATTTCTAATAACTTCAATAGAACAGAAGATTATTTATTTATAGATAAGAATAGTATAATTTTACGAAATCACAGTAGTACATTTCATATGATGAAACAACAGTTTTTCTTAAAAGGATTCTCTCATACAACTCCTGACTAAAAAATCTTACAATTATAAAATAACTTTTATCTTGAAGATGAAACAATTTGATGAAGTGCCTGAAGATATAACAAAATAAGTTACTTTTCATGTTATTCAATAATAAAAATTGAATTATCAGCTTAAGCTATGTCATTTTTTTAAATAAACAGCATTTATGTTCACGCAGAAATCTGATTTTTATACCTTATTTTTAAATTAGTATTTTTACATCTGGCATATAATGCACACGTGTAAATTTTGATGTTTTCTATTAAAAATGCACATTATATGCTGGAATGTATGGTAACTTTATCCTCTCAATTTTTGTATGAGAAAATTAGTACAAATAGGGCAAGAAATATGCAAGTAAATAAATATACATTACTTTGATTTACTTATTAGTTATATATATATTTTTTTTTTTACAACACAAGAGATATATATCAAGAGAATAAGGAATTGAACAGATGAAATTTAAATGTTATAACACAATGAAATTAAACAAAACGATTGTCATTCAGAGACACTAATAAAGTACTACACCTTCCCTACTCTACTTCTGCTCTTTTCTCATATCAAACGTTGCATTCATAAAACAACGTTTTCATTCACAAAACATCAGATATTTAAGTATTGATTAAAGGTGCAATTACATTTGGTTTCTGGTTCATAAAACATTTATGAATTAAATAGTCCATATTTTTGGAAGTTGTATTTTTTTTAATATGCTGAAAAAAGGAAAAAGGGTGGTTTAAAGTAATTTACTATATCAGGATATAAAACATATACACAAAATCACTTTTTAAGTGCATTTAAAAAAGGAATTTTATATTCCAAAGTCAGCTAAATTAGAAACGTTGTGACATTATTTATACTATACAACCACTAGCATGCTTACAGATATGACGTAGAACATAACAAAAGTAGCGAGATGAATAACTTTCACTAATTATAAAATTAACTCTTTCTTAAGCCGGTAAACGCTGCGTCACCACACATCTAGCATTTTAGTACATCAAGTTTCTTCTCCCAAATCACTGAAGTCACTAATACATAGGTAATAACGTTAGTTAGCGGGAAAATAATGCATTTATGCATTAGCATAATTATACAAAACCAGAGAATTATACTTCATACAATAAAAACAACAGCTTTTCTTAAAAGGATTCTCTCCCACAATTCCCGACTAAAGAATCTTAAAATTATGAAATAACTTTATCTTTCTAGAAAATATGATCTTACTATACATATACAAATATAAGATGTAGCATATTTAACTTACTTATCTTTTTCTGTGCCAAAAATTGATGCAAGATATTCGGCCATTTTTGCCTAAACAATGTTTCCACCACTCCGTGGTTTCCACCTTGCTAGAGAGAGCTCACTAAGATTTCTCAACAACATTAACTTCTACTTCCCCTACGATTCTTGCTCTACACTGCAGATACGGAAAACTTGTTTTCTGGTTTGATTGTAAAAATCTGGCAACAGTATGTAAGGGGTCATGTGTTGTTACTTGAGTAGGAACCGGGCTGTGAATTTAATTTTGTTTGCATTTTGATATAAATAAAAGTCCTAATGGCTTCTGGAAGAAGTACACCTAAAGATGCCGCCGTCATGGTTTCTATTTTAAAAGAAATGGGCGTTGTTGATTACGAACCTAGAGTTCTTAACCAAATGTTAGAATTTGCATACAGTAAGTTTTCTATGTGCTTAAAAAAATAATTCTGTTATATTTTTTATTATGATGCAATGTTTTGCCTTTGGTAATGTTTAATACTTTCTCATTTCATTATTTTAGTAATAAAAAAAAGAAACTTCCGTTCAGAACTATTATGTGCTTAGAAAAGATTTTAAAATTACTTTAGCTTTTTAACATAGCTTTTTATGACATTATTATTTGAAATTATTTGGTTCGGAAACTTAAGTATTTTTCAGATTCCACGAAATCTATATATAGTATAAAATTAAATGGGTTTTTATTTAATTACACCATTTATATCCATTCAAAATATTCATTTGCTCATTTCATATTGTTTCTGTCTATTGATTGTTGGGTTGATATCTCCAAAACACTTAAGGGTTACCTGTTGAGCAAAAAGATGTCTTTATTCATGGGGTTTTTTTTAAAGCATATATCTAATTATACATGAGAGAAAACCTTAAAAATGTGCATGTCCGCAAGAAATGGTCCAAAATTCTTTTTATACTTCTCATAAGTTCTCTGCATAGATGTACATTTTATTTATCTATGTATAATTTCACATCACTGACACTGATTAATAGCATATATTTATTCTGGTTAAAACTTGCTATTGTAAGATTTAAACTTGTACATTTGAAACCAAGATGTTTTTTCTGGGTGAAACTGAAAAAAGAAAGGCTAAAGAATTCTTATTGATTGTACTATAACCTTTGATTAAATTGTAGAGCTGTGACTAAATTAGAGCATTAATTTATTTATCAGGTCAGTAATAGTAAGTATATGAGTGAAAGGTAAAACTTCAACTTCTTAAAAACTTGGAAAAATCATTACTTTTGTTGGGTCATTAACATCTTAAGGTTGGAATGCGCTTTAGCCCACTGCTTGGCGCAATTGTTTTTGAATGAGTAATAAACGCGCCAACATGGGTAACTCCGTATATCCGCCAACCTTATTTTGTTGATTTGTGCACGTCGCCTACATTGTGCAATTCGCTGAAGTTTTTTTTAACTTTAAAAGGAACGCTGTGCACATGGCATTTTCTTGTAATTTATTTTCGTTATTTTAGCTTATTTTGTTCATTTTTGTACGTTGCCTACATTGTGAAATTCGCTGATTTTTTTTAAGTTAAAACGGAACGGTGTGTACATGGTATCGTTTGTAATTTTAATGCCCTTTTGAAAAAAATTCCTTCTTTCTTCGATGCCATTTTGGTTACGTTTTCGCGGAGCGTGTCGGGAAGGTTATGTAACGGCATAAAATGTGTAAGTATTACAACATAAAATGTAAATAATTAATTTAACCCTAACTGACAAATATTTTAATGATCATAATGTTCGTTTTGCATATTATTTTATTATCTTTTTTTGGTAACAGTTTCCATACTAATTTATGCTTTAGAATTCTATGTTTTGCTTACAATAGGTTTTCGCAGAGCGTGTCGGGAAGGTTGCAATTGCAAAGACGTTTCGCAGAATTGGCGATTTTCAAAATATCGCCAAGCGGTGGGCTAAAGCGCATTTTCACCCATCTTAAAAATGAACTCTGAAATAGTTTACAAAATCAAGCTATCTCGCTCATGATCAAATACTCTACAATTTTTAAATGGAATTTTTGTTAAACACAGTATTCTTTAGTGTCTGATTTTTAAACGAAGCATAAAAAACTGAAATGAGAAATTTAACATTGTATTCCAGTTTCTAACTTTATATTTTAAAAAACTGGAATTTAAAAAAAAATATATATATAGTACTCAGGACTGGATTCTGAAATGCCATGTATGTGTGTGTATACTCGTACACATATATATACGCACATGCATACTGGCATACAATTTGAAAACCAGTCCCGATAACAGAAGAATACCAAAAAGACATAACGTTTTATGTGTCTTAAATACTATAGAAGGATTTAGAGGCTTGACTCATCTTTTTTTTTTTTTTTTTTGTCACTGGAAATTAGGCAGTAGTGGACATTGTAATTATCATAGTGCAAAATGCCGTGGTGACATACAGTCTGAGCGTAATTAACAGTGCTGGTAGATGCACATAACCATTTGTTGGTGAGCATATCAATCTCTGATTCCATAGTAGACTCAAGCTTCATTCTGTTGAAGTTAACAGTCATCTAGAAAATACAGTCTTTGGAGTTACGGATTAGATTTATTACAACAGAGCAGACTGGAACTATCTACCTAAACAGAGGCATACTTTTGTGGAGGATTCTAAGCAGAGGTACCTTATATTCATTCTGACATCCATTAATCTATAATTGACTGGCTGCATCAGTGTTTTTGTAAGAAAACTAGGAAAATGCCTTCCCAGCAGCCTGTTTGCTAGAATTTGAACCCAATTAATCCATCATTTTTCAACAGTATCTGTTCATCTGCAGGAGAGGTTTAGAGTTCTTGAACTAACTATACACATAACACAGGAAGGTATTGATTGATTATGCTATCAAAATAATAGCGCACATGTCAGGCATATAAGCAACTATCAGCTGATGTCTGTTAACAAGTGAAACATGCATAAAAAATACACATTTGTTTAAATAAGATAAGAAGGGAGAGGAGTAACAAGATTCTTAAATCTATCTATGAACATAAAACTACCAGTTTTTAGGTTTAATCAGTTAGTCATTAGGTTTAATCAATTAGTCATTTGTGTTTGGGACTTGCAAGTTTGGAGCATGTAGTAACTAATGAATATTTAATATAATTTTATGTTGTTTGTTCATTAAAAAGTATGTTGTTTTAATGAACCCTTATATACAAATTTAATTTTCTTTTAATTATATGGCATTTTAATCCGTGTAGTACATAGAATGTACATAATTCTGTGAGATTAATTTAAAGAAATTTTTTCTTCTCATTTCTAATATTCTGCGATTAGTCCGAGGTATAACCATATAAGATAAAAGATACATAAATCAGCTTTATAATTTAATTTACTAATAGCTGGTTAATTCCTCACTTTTAATTTGGGTATTTCCTCTCTGTATTCTTAAAGTAGTAATAACTTTTCTGATTGTGCCATTTCTAGATTAATTTATGCCACGAGCTTGCATAAGGCTGATGACATAGCTTATTCGAAACATGATTTCAAAATTTTACATATTCAAACTTTCCTAACCTAAACCAAAACCTTCCTTTTAGTAAGCTTCCATATTGGATAAATTCTTTAAGCTTCACTCTGCGCTGCTTAGATGCTATTTTGTTGTGCTCTCTTCGTATCACAACAGTCAGTATCAAAAATTTAAATGTTCTGGAAATAGGCATGAATAGAGTGCCAAGTAATTTAAATAAATCAATTTAAATAAAAATGGAATTTAATCTACCTTGACTGCCAAGTTTCTTAGTTATTATGGATTTCACATTTTAGCATTCTATGCAATTAGAATTCTTCCTCTTCAATATGCCATCTATGTGCTTTGCCATCAGTATTTCTGCATTTCTATGTTTTTATATTCCTACATCAGTACTTCTAAATTTGATTTTGTTACATACAGTTAGTCACAAAAGTCTGCGTACAGACTAAATTTTAAATTAAAAAAAGCACTTAAAGCATAGGAAAAATGTATTTTAATCATTGCATTTTTTTCTTCTATTAGCTAAAATTGTAAGCTTAAATAAAAAGTAAATAATATAAGTGTAATACTTTTTACATTTTTACAAAAATATATTTTTTCAAAAAAACTCAGAAATTCCCTCCAATAAAGTCTGCGAACACTTTAAAAAAAAGCAAAATATAAGTTTCTTACATTACTTCAATACTTTGTAGGATATCCTTTATTCTTCAAAACAGCTTGCAGACGTCTGGGCATTCTTCAAACAGCTTGCAGACGTTCGCCCATTTTTCCTGCAATTTACTAATTAGTTCATTTCACGACGTAATATTGTGTTTTCGAATTCGTTTCTCCAATTTTGCCCACCAGTGTTCGATTGGATTGAAGTTTGGTGACTGTGGAGGAGTACGCAACTGTCTTGGAGTGTGATAGAGAGGATATTCCTTCACAATTTTAGCTTTATGTTTCGGGTCGTTGTCTTGTTGGAAAATAAAGGTATTAGAAAGGTTTGAATTTTGGGCACTGTCTCGTACATTTTTCTTCAGAATATCCAGATAAACATACTTACTTATCCATGACTTTATCAATAATGTGAAAATTTCCAACTTCTTTCGACGACATACACCCGCATATCATCACATCGCCAGCTCCATGTTTGACAGTTGCATTTAAATTTCTCAGATTCAGTTCTGTTCCTGGTTTTCTCCATACAATAGGGTGGCCATTAACTTTAAATATTGTAAATTTACTTTCATCTGACCAAATTACATTGTTCCAGAAGTCCTGCGAAGAGTTTAAATATGTTTTGGCAAAAGCAATTCTTTTCTTTCTATTTGTCTCAGAAATGTATGGTTTAGACCTAGGTTTGCGTCCATGAAATTGGCTTTTTGCAGCACTTTTTGTACAGTTTCAGGAGAAATTTCCTTGTTGCTAGTTAAAAAAATGTCTGGTTGGAATGCGCTTTAGCCCACTGCTTGGCGGTGGTTGTTTTTGAATGAGCAATAAACGCGCCAACATGGGTAACTCCGTATATCCGCCAACATGGCTGACTGTTTGTACGTTGCCTACATTGTGCAATTCACTGAAGTTTTTTTTAAGTTTAAAAGGAACGCTGTGCACATGGCATTTTCATGTAATTTATTTTCGTTATTTTAGCTTATTTTGTTCATTTATGCACGTTGTCTACATTGTGCAATTCGCTGAAGTTTTTTTTAAGTTTAAAAGGAACGCTGTGCACATGGCATTTTCTTGTAATTTATTTTCGTTATTTTAGCTTATTTTGTTCCAGAAGTCCTGCGAAGAGTTTAAATATGTTTTGGCAAAAGCAATTCTTTTCTTTCTATTTGTCTCGGAAATGTATGGTTTAGACCTAGGTTTGCGTCCATGAAATTGGCTTTTTGCAGCACTTTTTGTACAGTTTCAGGAGAAATTTCCTTGTTGCTAGTTAAAAAAATGTCTTTTGTAGTGCTTGCAGCAGAAAGTTTAGGGTTTTGTTTAATTCGTAAAAGAATTTTTCTTTCTTCTCTCTGCGTTAGCTTCTTCGGTCTCCCACATCTTAGTTTTACAGCAAGACTACCAGTGTCAAGATAGTTTTGAATAACTCTTTGCACAATAGAAAATGGTTTTACCAATATAACGAAGAGTTTTACCTTCATCTCTCAATTTGATAATTAGTTGTCTGATAATTAGTTGTCTCGTAACTAAAGGAATTTCTTTATTGGTTGTCATTTTCGTCAAAGAAAATAGAAATAACAACTTCCAATCAACCTGAAATTTGCTTCGGAAGTCAATGACCTTGAAAGTGCAACCTTCTTTGCATTCTCAAGTTTGAAGTTTAAAAGTTAGGTAAGAAATCCCCCGCCTCCTTCGCGTTGTACGCAAACTTTATTGGCTTTGATTTCTGGCCACTTATCTTTTAAAAATTAGTGTGCATAAATTATTAGATATGAAAATATTACAGTTAAATAATTTCAAAGTCCCTTATTGAAACTAAATATTTAAAAAAAAAAACTTTAAGAAACTACCCTTTTCGCACCTTAAAATTTAGATTTGATATTACTTTTCTTGATGTACGCAGACTTTATTGACTAACTGTATATTTATATAAATTTTTGAAATTCTTAATTCAGTAGTGAGAAAGCTTTTGTTAAATTTCAAAAATATTTAAGCAAAGACATACAAATATTTTTATATATCTTCCTAAGCAAACTTTTAAGTATATTTTTTAATTTCAGTAAAGTATGTTTTCAACAATTTTCATTCCATATTCATTTTTTGCATTTTCAAGCTTGTAATGCATTAGTTCTCCATTTTAGAAAAGTGGTTGCTTATAAAGATAACTCCAATTCCTCTTTTTTAAAAACAAATATTTTTGTAGACAGGAATTTAAATATTGTATGCATTTATTAACAGTTATAAGACTAGTCATGGAAAATATGTTATAAAATTAAAATAATCAAGAATATAGATTTTCATGTACAAAAGAAGCATTTGAATTGTTGCTTATTGCCATGCACCATAATTATAATTAATTATAACACTGTCATTAAGACTTCTAATAGTGGTTTTATCAAACTAAAATTACATGTGGTTAGAAAAATATTAAATATACATACCCAAATTTACTTTGATTTTTTTTGTGAGTGATTTATAACCTGAGAATTGTAGAAGAGAAATAATTTTAATTTGTGAGGCAATATACTAACGTACATACTTACTCATCGCTGTATAATAGAATAGAATGGTAAAACAGCATATTACGGGCCAGTTTGGCGCATTTTCGAAAAGTCGCCAAATTGGTTATTTTCGCGCATTGTAGAAAATCACTAACTCATCATATCGCCATATTAGATGGTTGCAAATTTGAATGAATCTTGTAAACATGCAAAAATATGTAAAACAGAAGTTCATGAAAAACAACGATAAAGTATTTGAAAGTTAACTTTGTATTTTATGGCATCCACAGTATTAAAACTTTTCATAATATATACCCAACGACTTCATATAAGAAGTAGATGGCTCATTCTACAGGGAATTCGTCTGCTGGCTGGGCCCCCGCATATATCACGTGACTTATGGTCTTGGCGCTCTTGGGGAGTGATAGCTTAGGCTGTTTATCGCAGGTTTGGCACACTTTTGATATTGCGGGAAGTGTTTATTTCCGTCTGATGACAGTCGGCAGATAACAATTTCAAATTAGGTTATTAGATTTTTTACAATTATTTTTAGATATAACTTAATGCCACTTTCTTTTCAGAATATTTTATCTATATTTTTAATAATCGCTTTAAAGTATTTGCACCATTGTTTAGGTTAAATAATTTTAGGAAGAAAATCTAAAATAAATAATAAAAAATTGAGATGGAAACTATGATGGTATACATTTTTTAAAAAATTAGCTTGTAAACCCATGGTAATCTTTATAGATATATAAAGAATATGATATTTATTTTCAAAAAATGAATGCATAAAAAAGTGTAAATAAAATAAAAACTACAAATTAAAAAATACATGCTTTTATTTTAAAAAATGCATGGCTTAAATAAAACTGATTGTTTTGCAGAAAAGAAAAGCTTTTATGAACAGAAAATGAAAACTAGTAAAGATATAATGGTGAGAGCCTCATTCAAACCTGAAAAAGTTCACTCAGATGTAGTTTTGATGGTTTTCTTTGACAAACTATATATATATGTATATTCCAAAAAGTTAAGGCCTGTTTTCAGGGATTTTTTTTTAAAATTTAACTCTACTAAAAATCTTAATACACACTTAGTTCTCATTATAAGTTAAAGAAAATTCTATAGTTATGATATATATATGTTGCTAAAAAATAGTTTTCGAGGAAAAGGTTTTTAAAAAATCTTAAATTAAACAAATATTGCTATGAACGCAAAAACTCTGCAATCAAATATTGAGGTGATTAAGTTATAAATAAGTGGCACTTTTACGTATAGGCATTCTGTTGATATTATGAGTTAATACCATTTTATTCCTTTTACTTGTAATGTTTGGTAAGTTTCATTTCACTGCCACTTTATTCCTGCTTTACCAGATCATTTTTATGCATTATCTTAAATAAAAAAAAAATAGGATTAAATTATGCATTATTAGCTAAGATACACTAGTACACAAATTTTCACCTCATTTCAAGATTTAGAATTAGCAAAAAGTAAATTATAAAATGTGACCCAAGCATATTTTAAATTATAATCTTTTAGATATAGTGTGAGTTATATAAAAGAGTTTCAAAGGTGCTAATAAAACGCTGAATAAATCTGATTCCCCCTTTTTTTAAATTAATAAAATGTTATTGTCCCTTAAAAGTGTAATTTTTGTGTTAACACTACGTACGTTTTTGTTCTGAAGTTTTTCTGTTTCAACTTTACCTGCATAGTACAGTCGTATTTTCAGGTATTCAAACAGAGAATGGCTTTTATCAAAGAACTTCTATGGTTATCTAAAGGATCATCATTTAAAATATGTTCATGCATGCCTAAAAATTTATTTGGAGAGTTTTCTATTACACATTTAACACTATCTGAAATTAATGAAGCCATAATGTTTTTTTGTTTAAGTTTACCAGAAACCTGGGTGGTTCGTAAGGATTTCTCAGCTGCTCTACATATCTTCACAACACTAGCAGATGGAGCTGTTAATCCACCCCTATTTTTTCTAATTACTAATTTATTTTGTGTATAATCAACCGTTAAACCAACATCAGCTAGGAAATAACAAGTATCACATTTTAATGCATTTTTCAATTTTTTAACAGCACTACCTGCAATGTATACAACAACATCACTAACAAAGTCTGAGAATTGTTTACAGCTTGTTAATGCAAAAGAATGATCTTCAGTAACACAGTTCTCAGAAAAATCAAAATCTCCTTTAAAGGTATCTGTAGAGTTGAAATTAATCGACTTCAAGTATATATTGGTGGAACTGCTTACATTTAAAATATTTGTGTCATCTAAAACAATGCAATTCGCACTACCTGAAGTCATTATATGATGGTGCATCAGTAAGCGAACATATGCTGCTTTAAATTGTTTTCCGGTAGGGTTGTTGTTGTGACCGCCTTTTGTGCGTATAACACTGAAAGATAACTGCCTTTTCTTGACATTATATTACTGGAACAAAATAATGCAAACTTAATTACTGATTTCCACACTCATCTGTATGTCATGGGGGGATCAATACATCTTATTAACACAAATATTTTATATTGAATATGTATCAAAAGATGACAAACTTCAACTCAGTATTTATTATTAGGATTAAACAAAACAAACTGATAATATAGTTAATTATCTCTCTCTCTCCCTCTCCTTTTTTTAAAAATAATTAATATTTAAAATATTGTAAATTTTCACATCATATTTTTTCAATTATGATACATTTCCAACAGCATCGTAGATGAGACGGAATTATAGTCCAGATTATTTTTATTTTAAATTGATTTTATAGAAAATAATGATAAATCACTGAGCTTTTTAAAAATAATCTGATTTTTAAAATAATGCTGTTTAAATGTTTATGTTCAATATTGCATAAATCAAGATTTTCAGCTTTTTTTTTCAAAGTAAACAATCTTTTCTCAATAGTTTAATAATAATAATAATAGCACTTTTCTTTCTTTATCGCTGGCAGTACTTGTTTGCAAAACCAAAATGCGCACGACTTGGCGAAAAAAGGTTAGCGCCAATTGGCGCAGCTTTCTATTTCAACAGGGTACACGGAAAAAGAATATAAAATTCAATTATTTGTAAAGGGTGGTTCCAGTAAATAGTGTCAAAGTATTTAATACGTTTTGATGCTAATAATACATGCTGAAAATGTCATATACAGTGGCAATTTTCTTATACAATATGGCTGAAACTTTCCAACCAATTCAACAGAGATTGTAAAATAACAAAAGTACTGAAAATAAAATAATAAATCATGCAGTTTTAACTTAACCTATGAAAGGTTACAGGTTCTCCTCTTACAAAACTTTCTTTACATCCATAGGCGCTGCATCAGATAACCATTTTTTCTTAAATTCTATGTTACAAAAGCAGAGCAGTTGTCTTTCGTCCCATAGAAATGAATGTAAAGTATTTCCAAACTTTCGGAATTTGACCAGCAGTCACATGACACTAATGCTGGAACTGGTTGGAGGTTACAGATACGCTCTCTACCTGTATATATCTCGTTGTATATACCATTTTTAAGACAGTAGCAAAATGGAGTAAAACGTTTTACCACGAAATTTAAGAAATTGTAATAAGCAGTAAATGAGCCATTTTGCTCACACAATTTACTAGAAGCACAGTGAAATGACGAAAATTTAAAAAGCCCGCTTAAATGCTATAAACTGTAACCTTAAACCCTAACAATTTTCATGACGCCAAGAGGTTACCAGATTTAGCACAATGTTGCTTTATTTGGCGACTGGCCCGTAATCTGCAGTCTAGCCGAATAGAACCTTTAGAATAATCATTTCAAAGCCATTCTCGTTTCTGTCTCGTCTCATAACCACAGTAACTGCTGCTGTGGAAGATGGCCAAGTCATCTAATTTCCTAAAATTTCCTAATCCCATCTGTCTGATGAAGAAGAAACATTATGATTGTAAATGTGGAAAGGGTCAGTACGATTTTGAATTGACTGTTTTAAAGTAATGTACAGTACAATGTCTGAGATCCGGATTCGTTGGGACTTCGACAATTCAGGATTTGGGATTTTTCCGAATATTAGATCATCAATTTAAATCTAGTAACATTGCATGCAGAAATTATAAAATTAAAAGTATGAAATCATGATATATGAAATAATGAACGTTTATGATCTAACAGGTATCAAAATTTACAAAAAAAAAAGCTTACTATTTATTTGTTTACTTTATTAAACATAGCTTTTAATGTAAGTTGTGTAAGTTGCTTCGTTTTTTGTGTTAATACTTTCTCTTTAATTCTATAAACAGACATAATTTCCTGTTCAGTTTCAAAGTTCCACTGTTCGAGTCCTGTAATTGCTGTCAAGAATTTCGACTAAATTGTCAATCGAAATTTTTTCGTCTTCACTAACCTCTGTAGCAGTTTCTTTACTATCAATAGCGGTATTTTCTAGATTTAGACTACAGATTTTGCGGTCCGCTAATTGATTGACGATTTGGGGCATTGTCATTGCAGTGAAAAACTTCCATTATATCATCTTCATTTATTACTGTTTCTCCACATTTCTTTATAAAATCCATATTAGAAAATTTCACCTTTGGTTTGTGATATCCGAAAACTTTCAAATCCGTGGCTATCATCTTCATCATCCTCTCCATGAAATATGGTAGCTGGCCATAAATTATGCCAAGCATTTTTAAAGTATCTGAAGACACATCCTCCCATGATCTTGCGATGCTCCACACAGCAAATTTTATGCTAAAGAAGCACCTTTTTGTTTACTGGACATTGAAACAAAAACATTATTTTCACTTTGTAGATTCTTTTGCAGCTTCAGAATTAGAAACTCTTCGACATAATCCAAAGCTTTAATTTTCATAAAATTGCTGTAATATTAATGGTTTGTAAAAAATAAGCTGGATCAAATTAGAAGATTAAGGAACAGTGCAATCTGCTATATTAACTGAAATTCCTTAGAATCAGTAAATAATTTTAGCCTAGCTTAATAGCATCCATTATACAGTATTGGCTGCGTATTGTGAGATTGGCGACAAAATACAAGTTGTTCCGCTACATTTTTTCTTGCTTCTATCTCGTACTGAATTAAGCTTGAATTGTATGAATTCAATATATTATAAAATAACGTCTATTTCTTGCACATGCTTAACGCTAATCTGAGCCCTGGATAAAT
Organism: Stegodyphus mimosarum; assembly: GCA_000611955.2. Lineage (NCBI taxonomy): Eukaryota > Metazoa > Arthropoda > Arachnida > Araneae > Eresidae > Stegodyphus > Stegodyphus mimosarum. The sequence goes on along the minus strand of KK115772.1, from coordinate 129,252 downwards.
AAACTCCCACATATACTTAAGGCTAATGGAGGGCCACTGCTAGATACCACCTGATGCCTCTGCGGTTCCTAAATTCTGCTACAAAACGCTTCCCTAAGTTCTAAATTTTTGCAGCCCCTGAACTTTGGATCCCAGTGCATTTCCCTAAATTATTAAAAATTTTGTCGTTCCTTAATTTTGTCACTGGGTGCTTCTCCAAATTCCAAAAATTTTGTATTCCCTACATTCAGCGGCCTGGTGTGGCCAAATGAGCTCTGATGGCGGTTCTAGGTTTATGTGAATAACGTATCGGTTATTTTTAATTCAAATATTAATCTTTTGGTAAAAAAATCTTTTGGTGTATGAGCTTCATTAACAAAATCTGTTTTTAGCATATGAAAATAAATTTAAAAAAATTTTTCCTCATCAGCATTTATTAGCGCATTTAACTTAAATCTGTAATCATCGCCAAGCATAATGCCAGCATAAAAGGTTGCCATACTCTCTGTCATTCAATTGCTAATAAAAAAAAATGTTTAGACATCACTGCATGAGTCATTACTCAAGTTGTCATATGTTGATAAACATACAATGATGAAAGCAAAATATAATAAATAATAATTCGTCAAGTTGGCGCCAGAGGTATAAAAGACTGGTAGGAGTAAAATCAATGATGTGTCGGTTTGAAATGTATGCCAAGCAGATACGCAGTTACGGAGCCAAATTATTGAACACAAATTTATGCCAAAATGATTGTTTCTTCAAGAATGAGGTATTTTATTTAGTGCCTAAGTAAAATTAAGAATTAGGGCTCTCCACCTGTTTTATTGTAGGAGGAAAAAAGGAAATGCACATGTGTAATGCATATAAAAAAATAAAAAATAAATAAAAAATTGTTTGCAGCTTTGAAGTTTGGATTTTAGATCATTCTGGATATTGGACATCCGGATCTTGGACTTTGTACTGTATATGTATGTAAAGTTACAGTAATTATCATTGCAATGTGCAGAAAGTATCCATACCTTAATCTTTTCTGTTTTTCCTGTCTACTTAATTACTTTATATCATATTATATTAAGTAACCACTATTGCGATTCCACAAAGGATTAAATTAAGATAATTAAATTTATCATTCATGTGATTTGACAGATTATAAATTTTAAAAGGTGTTACTATTTCATATTCCTTTAATTTTATTTTTTACTTAAAACAGAATGTTTCTTAATTTAAAAGTAATATGTGCACTTTGTAAAAAATAATATCTATAGTTTTGCTTTACCATCACACCTCAGAAAAAAGGCAAAATGTTGTCTAAATTATTTATCTGGTATGTAAAAAATAATATCTATAGTTTTGCTTTACCATCACACCTCAGAAAAAAGGCAAAATGTTGTCTAAATTATTTATCTGGTATGTAAAAAATAATATCTATAGTTTTGCATTACCATCACACCTCAGAAAAAAAGCAAAATGTTGTCTAAATTATTTATCTGGTATCTACTATTTAATATCTTGAATAGAGTAACTAGTTACATTTTGCAGTTTCACATGAAACTCTTCTAGATGAACTTGCTAAAGAAAAGTTATATGTTGTTTATACTATTTAACATCTGTAAATGATTTTTTTTTTTTTAGAAAAATTAAATTTAAAACAAGATATGCAGTATGCATAAAGTAAAATGTAAGAAATGTGGTTAGGTTAGAGTATTTAAATTTTAATTAAATAGACAAATTACTTTAGCAGTATGTATAGTCTTATTGCTTCCTAATATATTTGTGACTAAAGTATGTCTAATTAAACTGCTTCATTTGACAGGATATGTCACTAACGTTTTGGATGATGCACAGTTATATTCAAGTCATGCTAAAAGGAAAGGTATTGAAGTTGAGGATGTAAAACTGGCAATTACTCTTCAGCAAGAAAAGAATTTTACTTCACCTCCAGCTCGTGAAGTATGTTTAATTTGGAGACTGAATAGCACAGTATTGAAATGATCAATAAAATGTTATATGAGCTAAACTTCCTAGAAATTGCACTGAAGTAGCCAGTGCAATTTCTGTGTAATTTAGCTTTTATTATTTTATATGTGTTTTGCTATAAATTTAGCTTGTGGGACAACATTATTTTATATGTGTTTTACTTGCTATGCTTTGGAAATATATAATTATTAATTTGTATATATATATATTTTATATAATTTTTTAGGTATCTTTAAAAATGAAGATTTTTTAGTTTTTTGCATAGTTATTGCCATTTATATTTTATACTGTGTTATCATCCATAGCTCACTGCTGAGATGGCAAGGCAGAGAAATAGTATGGCTCTTCCAATTATTAAATCAAGTGCTGGCTTGCGGTTGCCACCAGACCGCTACAGTTTGACAGCATGCAATTATCGTTTAAAACAAGCAACAAAAAAAGTGAGCAGTTCTTTTTCTTTCCATAATGTTTTTTCATCTGTATTGTTCTGCCTTCTGAATGAATATTCAAGACCTGTTATTTAATTAATATTTTACTTAAAAAAATATTTTAACAATATATGTATTTTCAGACAAGAACTGTGCATACCGTTTCCAGATTAAATATTGCTAGTTTACCTCAAAATACAGGTAATTCATATAGCTTTATTTAGTTATTCAAAAACTCTTTTTACCTTTTCTTTGAGAGGGAGGTGTAATATAATTGTTACTGGAAAATAATGTTATAATTTCGATGGTGTAAATTAATTCTGATTGCTTTGTTCTCAAAGGATAATAGCTATCAGCAGAAGTTATGTCTAATGGTTTGCAAGTTTTTGACTCTGCTCTGGTACTGTCTAACTATTAATACACAAATTAAGACTCAAAAGTAACTAACAAAGTAGTAGATTTCAGAGGAAGACAAAAATAAGTTTTATTTCCACATTAGAAGACACTTCTGTCGAGCTTACATGCTACATAAATTTTCAATCAACAATGAAGTGATTTCACATGCTAAAGTTGCAAATGTTTCTTATTTAGCAAATGTATCTTTTTCTAATGCAAGATATTTTTTGAATAAATTTCCAATTTTGCTCTATTTAGTTTTAAAAGGCAGGTTATATTGATGTTACAACAATAATTTTGCTTTTTATCTTAGAAAGCTTGGGAAAAGTTATAAAACTTGCAGAAATTGACACCCAATGGAGTGAATATTAAAGTACAGTGAACTGTCTAGAATAATTTTGGCCATCCTGACAATTACTCATAGTAATGCAGAATGTGAGAGGATTTTCCGTGTTGTTACTAAAACAATTGAATTTAGGACCAAAATTAGTAATGACACATTAAAGAAATGTTTATTAGAAAAGCAGGCTTATGTGGCAATTGCTATGAACAAAATTATGAAGTTTCTTTCCTAATAAAAACAAAATCTGCCATAGGTCATAGCATTTGTACAAAACTTATTAGCCCTCAAATTTTCAATATCTTTATTAATGACATTCCAAAATTACCAAGTGTCACTCTCGCTCTTTATGCAGATGACATGGCCATCCTAGCTCAATACAAATGCCTGGATTTTCTGGTTCCAAAAATTCAGAGTTATCTCTCTGATCTTGAGCGCTGACTCATTACCTGGAAAATCAAAATTAATGTTGCTAAATGTGCTGCTATAATTTTCCACAAGTCCCATCTCCCATACCCTACCATTAACTTAAAGCTTTTTGACGATTACATTCCCTGGTGTTATTCGTATAAATACCTTGGTGTTACCTTGGATTCAAAATTAATCTGGCGTCTTCATATTGAGAATGTTCTCAGAAAAGCGAAGATAGTCAGAACCCAACTATACCCCTTATTAGCTTGAAAGAGCCATTTGTCTATTAAAAACAAAGCTCTTCTCTATACTTCGATTATTCGATCAATTTTTATGTATGCCTGCACCATCTGGGCAGCTGCATCTATTAAAACTTCAAACCTTTTAGAATAAGACCCTTTGTTTAGCCCTTAATGCACCCTGGTATGTTCGTAATGACGTGATTCATTCTAACCTTAACATTAAATCTATTGATGTCTTAATTAAAAGACTTAGTTAAAATTTGTTTGCCAAAATTGAACAGATTGATATTCGTGCTTTACAAATGCTGCCTGCCTACGATTCGTGGATCCCAAGCTCCTCAAAGCGACAACGGTCTGTGATTGGACGTGAGTATGGGATCTTCTCTCCTGCTAAAAGACGACGATCCACCCACACCCCCCCCAGCCTTCAGTTCCAGTGACGACGCCGTTCACTCAACTGCTCTAGATATGCCTCACACATGATTATCAATCTGTTTCTTTTAAATATCATATCATTTACCGCAGATTTAATCTGCCAAATTGCTATTCACCGGTAAGTAGTCATTATGCTACTAGCATATAACTATATTATAGTCCATGTGACCAAGGAGCCTATTAATTGTAAAATCTTTCCTATCTGCTTTATCTTTGGTGTTGTATTCATGTTATAGAATTATAAAATATCTCCCCCCCCCCAAGAAAAAATTAATAAAAATCCTAAAATACCAAAAAATTCCGTATTCTCCCTAGCTCAGTGGTTAGTGCTTTAAGACTTGAGACCGAAAGTTTATAAGTTCTTCTTTTTGTCTCAGTAAGTTTTCTCAGTCATGTTGACTTCCTTTTTATTTTTCCTTAACGTCTTTCATGTATTTTTTCCTATTTCTGCTCCCTTTTATTAACTATGATGTGGAGGTAGAGGGTTCTTTACCCTAGGCACTCCATAATAATTAATCCTTGCATTTGTACAAAAACTAATTAAAGTGCTATTTTACTTTTAAAAATGTAAATAATAAATTTTTTTTACATGCAAGTATTTTTGAATTTAAGAATTAGTAACTGATATTCATATAACAATTAATTACTTTTTTAACTGAAAATTTCTTTTCAAGTTAAAATTGTCAGATATATTTTTTCTACAAATTTTTAGCCCCCCCCCTTCATTGAGAAAATTCAGTTGATTTTTGAGTATCATAGGTTGGCAAGTATGAATTAAAATGACCGGATGTGTAATTTTTATAGAAGTAAGTTAATAAACCTGAATGTAATTTTATTATCAGGTATTGTAATTTTAAGATAATAAATTTCTTGATTAATGTTTTTATCTGTAGTGCAAATATTTTTAATTCTTAGAATCTGGTTGATAATGGTGTTAGCAATAACTTTTTTTCTGCAAATAATAGAATTCCAGTATATGAGTTTTTAATGATAGGAAAGTTAAAATGTCTTTTTTTTTAAATTATTATTATTAAAATGTTTGTTTACTTTAAAGTGGAAGACTTTAAGGTCAAGGTAATCATATGTATATGTGATTCTAAATAAAAGGTTTCACTTCTCAATGAAATATTTATTCTTAAAAATTTTAATACTATTTAAAAAAAAGTCAGCAAAGATGTAATTGAAATCTCAATCCCCAAAATATTTTAGAAGACAGATAATTAAAATCTTTCTTACAGAATAGTGCTATTAAATAGGAGTTAACATCTTAAAATCAGGAAGTTGTGGTTGATAATTTTAAATTACAGTGCCAAGTAATTGCACTTTGAATGTATAGGGGAACTAGATAATTTTATTACATTATTATTAGTTTTAAAATTAAAAGATTCCTGCCTCTTTTGAAGGCTGAATTTTTTAGCTTCTATGTGTCTTCTTTAGGTACTTATGGAAAATCCTGTCGGCCACAAGAGACGGCGGCAATCATGCCAAACCCTCGAACCACGTTCCTTTTCGAATAAACGCTTGCTTCGCACAAGCCTTAACATTGCAATGCCATTGTTTCTCAATTTTTAAATAAAGCACCATATTCTGGCCTCCAACACATTTTTGGGGGGCCAGTAAGATTTCATGATTTTGGAAATATTCAACAGCATGCTCTTCTGTAGTAGGCAAGTTCCAAATTTTAATCATTTTTTTTTCCATTTTTTTTTTAATATGCATAATAGAGGAGGAAAAAAGGAGTCTCTACTCAAGAAAATAAAACCTGTAATCAAGGTTACACCAAACCCAGCATGTTTGAAAAAGACTTTTCCATTTTTGACAAAAAATCCCATAGTTTGGTGTCTTTTCTTTAATAGGCAAAAATGGTCGACAGGTTTTTACATAAGCATCCTTCTTTATATATTTTGAAAGTATGTATATATATATATATATATATATATATAATATAAATTGTAATACAGAATTTCTTATTTCAGTTAATAAAAGCAATACTCCTATGACTATGAACAAACAAACGCCAGCGCTGTCGGTAGTTACCAAAGCAAATGCCTCCCCTGCAGCTTCTCTTATTACAAGACCAGCAACAACTATTCCAAAATCAGTACCAACACCTATCATAAAATTTTCTGATGGTAAATCTTATATTCTCAGACTAAATTATTTCCTTTTATTTAACAATTATACAAATATTGTTTAATATTTTAAATATTTCAGTGACTTTTAACTGAAAATAATGTAACTACTTTCTAAATAAATTTAATAAAATTAATTTCAGAATTTGCTCTTGGTAAGCTATTTTTAAGTAATTTATCATTTGTTAGAGTATATGTCAAACAAATAATTAATGAGATTGAAAAGTATTCAGTACTATCTATGGATACTTGTTGATTTTACTATGCATTTAATTGTCAGTTCAGCAGTTTTGGCAGCATTTATTGCCAAACTTATATAATAAAACCAAGTAATGAGAATTATGACACTGTTTTTTCCATTTGTAAGAAATTGTCTCTCTCACTTCAAGAATAAATAAGACAATTTTCAATTTGCCATCAAATGAAAATGCAGCTTTTGCATTTTTCCAAGAAAGGGTTGAACTATGTGAGTTTTTAAAAATAAGCAAAACACAACTTTTTTCAAATAGGAATTTTATTTTTCCACAAAGTTTATTTATTTATTACATTTCCATTAAAATTCAGTAATTAAAGGTTATTTTATTTTTTTAAAAACACATAAACATAGCACTTTTTTTCCTCAGCGATTTGGTTGCTAATAAAACCAAAATTTTAATTTTAGAATTAATTAATAATGAATAAATTAATTAATGGATTTAATTTTGAAAGGAAATGTTAATGTTCTGATTAGATTGAATATTTCTGATATATATTTTCCTTTAATGATCATAACAGAAAAGAGATTAACTGATATTTGTTATAAATATGTTGAGGGCTGAATTTGCGAGGAATAAATTTTCCAGGCTTGATTTAATATAACTCAAGGTTATAAAACTTACTGTCTAAAGATTAACTTGCACAATTTATGGTCTTCACTATTGTATTCACTATTGTATGTATTGTGTATAAGTGATGTAAATGCATAAATATGCTATTTAATGTAGGGAAGCTATGTAAGTAACACATTTAATTGATAGAAATCATTTATAATTGCTATTGAAAATTGGCAAATTGGAAAAATCTGGATATTTATGCATTTGGTTTTTAGTGACCATAAATATTTATGAGGAGTGTCAAATATTTTTAACAATTAAGAACAACAGTTACTATCAAATATTAAGAAAAGGTTTTAATCCAGATTGGGCAGATTGTAATCTCAATCTTCAGTGGAGAAAACAACAACTATTATAGTTATAATAGTAATGGGGATTATATATATATAAGTCATATGTAATTGGTAAATTTTTGTGTTTTCAAATGTAATTAATTTATGGCATAATGCACAACCAACGTGCATTACGCAGATAGACTGGAACTTTCTTATCACACCTGGAAAAGTCAGGAAATTTCATGCTCCAGTTTGAGTGGCAACCCTGATAGTTGCTGCTTGCATTTGAAATATACTAAAGACAAAGGAACAATAATAAGAATTTATAAATAACCATACTAATTAAAAAAAGAGAAGTTTTTATTAGTTTTTCAAATTTTTCTTTCTATTCACAAACTACTATTTTAAAATGTTTTAAATATATAATTGTGGTTCTCAAATATGACTGATTTATAATGTGCAAAGACTATTTAAACATTTGACAAGTATATCTTTGGGTTAACTGGGAGTTAGTTGTTAATGTAAAATCATTCATATTGCATTCAAAAAAACTGTTTTAGGTATTTTGTAATGTGTATGTATATATAAACACACACTTTAAATGATTAATGTATTTTAATTTTCTTTCAGCAAATAGAATGGTTACATCTTCGTCAGCTCTGTCACCTGTACCTACCTCAATATCTACCTCTGCTCCAAGTTCTACATCATCACCTCAGATATTAATGCCAACTTGTGGTATTGCTCCTAACTCTACATCTTCACCTCAGATATTAATGCCAACTTGTGGTATTATGAACTCGATGATGGACACGAAGTGTTCAGTGGAAGCTACTAATGGAACTAAGAGAAAGCGTGAAGATGATGATGATGATTATGATGTATAAAAAAAATATGTAAAAATTCATGGTATATTGTTCTATGTGAATTGAGGAATGTAAAAAAAAAAAATGTTTTTGCCAACTTGTGGTATCGCTCCAAGTTCTACATCTTCACCTCAGATATTAATGCCAACTTATGGTATTATGAACTCTAGGATATACATTGTTTAATGTAACTAAGAGAAAGGGTGAAGATGATGACGATTGTGATGTATAAAAATAGATGTAAAAATTTATGGTATATTGTTGTATGTTTTATATTGAACTGAGGAATGGAAAAAAAAAGATTTTTTTTTCATTTCTTAACATGTACACATTAGAAATCATAAGAACATAATCACCTGAAGTCTGTGGTATGATTGATTAACATGCTTTACTTTCCATAAATTTCACTAACAGACATACAGCTACATCTATAGCAATAAAAAATACTAATTAGATGTTCTATATAAAAAGTCATATGTGGTACACCCAGCCACAGAGTGAATTAAACAGCAATTCACGTATAACACACTGGACCATGAGATAACGTTTACTGGTGATCCACATATGATATGCTCGTCCGGAACAGGTTAAGAATGTAGATTCACATTAGAATAATCAAAAAACAAATTTTATTTTCATCATAAGACTGCTTACTTTTTCTTTTCAATTCATGCAGTTTTGATTTGTATTACTGCAGTATCCTTTAGTATTTGAGTGAATTGAAAATGTATGTATAAAAAATATTTATTTATATATTATAAGCCTGCAAGTTTAACCTGTTTAAAATTGTATACCTATTCAAGTCATCTGAGTTACCTCCTCATATACTTTTTTTCTGCAGGTTTTTTGTATAGCACTTTAGCAAATTTCTACTAAACTACAATTTTGTAAATGCTTAAAAAGCGCATGATGGTAGATTTTACGATGGTGAAAGCAAAGATCGAAAAAAATTAGACTTCTAAGGAAAATTAGCTTGTATTCGCACTGTACATGAGCAAAAACAAGAAAGTATGTCTGAAACCCAAGGATCAAACAATTAGTGTTGAGTAGACTTTTGTTAGCGATATAAGAAATATTGTTTCCAATATGACTACGGGAAATATTGGTGTTTTTGCGATCTTAATACCAGTTACTTCAGAATAAATCTAGACAGTTTGTTTTGATTCTTCCACAGCAAAATTCGAGATTTTAAACTTCCTTGCTTATATTTGATAATAAAAATTCATTGTTTCGTTATAAATAATAGAATGAATCAGAAAATTATTGCCTTACCTTCTGTCTTTACATTTCAGACTTGAGATGAAACTAATTTTATGGGATTTACATTCTTCTGACTGTATAAGACTATAATAAAAATATTCTAAAAGGTGATTTAAAATGGTTACCTTTTATAAATATAAAATTGTAGAGTTATAATTTATATAGGGGCAAAATTTACATCTTAGCTTCAAGTGAAAAAATATTACAGTTACTGCTAAATTTCAGAATAATAGATCTAAAAAATATCCCTTGTATATTCATAATATAAAATTGGAATTAAAATTAAACTTAATGTTTCTTTGAAATGGAACAATAACATTTAATTTCTGTATTGTATCCATGTCACTGTTTTAGCAAAAATCTCCAATTTGATTTGTTTTTATAAATATTTAAAAATAACTTTAAATAATGGCTAATCATAACATTAATCAAGCTTTTTTAATGGTTCCAGTCACTCCTGTCGCACAGATTGAGAAGAATGGGGGAAGCATTTTTTGGGAACCTTTATGCATCTTAAATACTGCATTGTGGCATTAGATTTTATTATCTGTGTTTGGATACAGCGTATAAATGCTTTCTGCAAGTTCCCCCCCCCCCATATTTTTAATCATTTTGCATTCAGAAAATATCAGAAGAATTTGATTTTAGTAATTAGGCAATTTATAAAGAGAAATAACTGTGTGCTAATGTCCATTTTCCTTTGTTCATGAGATAGGAGTGGCATAAAAAAGCTTCATTACCAAAAATATGTACATACTGAGGAATATTTTAATTAATTGGTTTTCTTCTTTGTTAACAGAGCCATGACTAGGGTGAGTAAGGCACTTGTCGCAGATCAACAGCTATAAATGCCCAATTGGCTAAGAAAAAATTATGGTTGTTAATGTTCAATTTTGCAAACATTAAGAAGCACTTTTTTAAAGTAATAAAATTTTATTCATGTTTACATTAATTTCTTAATACATATTTTTCATTCTCTGCGCTGTGTAAGAATTCAGAAATAAAATACCATTTACTGTAATTTAAAAGCATTATGTTTGTGATATTGCTTTCATTCTCGCTGCTATATGCCCTATTGTGTGATGTCTGCTAACATTTCGTAGTCGCCTCCTGAGCCATGATGGAGACTCACTGTTAACTACAGCGTAATAAACAGCAGAATTATTCAAATGTCATGAAATGCTAATACAAATAATTCAGTAAAATTGTCAAAATATTATATTATTTCATTTCAATTGGATTTCTCTAGTTTACATTTAGTTTCAGATGATTTCCTTCCTGTAAATGGATTAAAGAGAATTTTGTATTATAAATAATTAAGTCATGTCATAACGATGTCAGTGTGCTCAAAACTTCTATGGTTTCACAGTGATATATACAATTTTCTAACATTAAAATTTATTATTGCAATTAACATACTGAGGTTGATTTACATTTGTGATAATGAGCTTCATAGACTAAACCTGATGGGAAATTCCATATTGCCCACATCAGTAATTCCCTTCTCTCTGATTATAAACTGCAGCTCTTTGTGGTGTTACTTCGCCATAAAAAGCTTTTCAAAGTTCACAAACTTTTGCCCAAAATTTATTTCAACAAATCTGACTCGCTAAAGTTCGTTGGATTCCCATTGTAAGATTAAACACGGATGTCTATAAATTAAACATACCTATCGGACTCTTCCCATTTCTTTTAAAGTTTGGCTTGCATATTTTTCATTGTAAAGTTAACTGTTGAATGATCATGTAATTTGAAATTTTCTTTTGATGCATCCACATAATTTTTTCTATACTCTGCAGTTCAGTTCATTTACTGTTTTTACAAAGAAAAGCTATAATTGTTGATAGTCCCATAAAAATTAATTTCATCTTAAGTCTGAAATGTAAAGACAGAAGGTAAGGCAATAATTTTCTGATTCATTCTATTATTTATAATGAAACAATGAATTTTTATTATCAAATATAAGCAAGGAAGTTTAAAATCTTGAACTTTGCTGTGGAAGAATCAGAACAAACTGTCTAGGTTTATTTTGAAGTAACTGGTATTAAGATTGCAAAAACACCAATATTTCCTGTAGTAATATTGGAAACAGTATTTCTTATATCGCAAACAAAAGTCTACTCAACAGTAGTTGTTTGATCCTTGCGTTTCAGACATACTTTCTTGTTTTTGCTCATGTACAGTACGAATACAAGCTAATTTTCCTTAGAAAAGTCTCCATGAAGATACTTGCTTACTTGGCTGTACAAACCAAATAGAAAAGTTACTTAAATAAGTTTTAGGTAAAAACTTATTTGAGTAAGATTTTGATTTGGCTTGGTTACTTAAAAGAAGAATGACCGTTACAAAGTGCTGAAAATATTAACTTGAAGCAAATAAATTTAAAATCTTCATGTATATTCCAATCCTGATTAATGGGCTGGCTGCATGGGTATTTCGATAATCAGGATTCTTCTGGACTTAAAGCTAATAAAAGTTAAGATCTTTCAAAGATAGTTTGCAAATTCAGTTCAATCATAATGAAAGGTAACTTTTAGAACATTTTAATGGATGAGAAATCTCCAGTTTAGTTAAGAGATACTTCAACAAACTTCATAAGATCTTCACATTTTACATGGCTATTGTCTCCATAGAATATGAATTGATCAATAAAGTAGAATAAGAAAATATTGATGATTTTGCTTTATTAATGACAAGAAAAACTGAATTTTCCAAAAAACGTGCTTGAGCAGATATAATACAGTGCTTTTTAGATGAATTATATTACTTTATACTATTTCAGTATTATTTCTAATTTATCAGAAAAATGCTTTTCAACATTCTTAATTTAAAAATTACAAATCATTACTTACATTCTTCCGACTGTATAAGACTATAATAAAAATATTCTAAAAGGTGATTTAAAATGGTTACCTTTTACGAATATAAAACTGTAGAGTTATAATTTATATGGGGGCACAAATTTACATCTTAAGTTCAAGTGAAAAAATATCTAGGCATGGCTTTTTACATTAACAATAACAGTTTTGTGTTGAGTTCAGTGAAGAATTATATTTCTGTACTAGCCGCTGCGCGGCCAGCCTTCGTCTGGCTTTTAAGTGTACCAGAAAAATGCCTAAAGAGAACACCAAACATTAAATTTGAAAACTGCACAGAATTTTACTCTGAAGAACAATTTTATCGAAATAGAAACAAACAACAACGGAAAAAAAATTCAGTTAAAAATGCATTACATCTAAAAAGCATACAATGAAATAAGCAATATCCCTTAATACAAATATTAATTATCCTAATAAATAAATTAACCAACTTCTTACTGCCTTCTCTAGACAAACGTCCAGTATCCAAGAGAAACATTAAATTTAAAAACTGCACAGAATTATCGCCCTCATTTTTCCGGGTGACAATAGTGCTGATATCAGCAACAATGGCTGCGTGCCATTGTTGTTCATATAATGAGAGAAAATCATCAATTTGACACTATTTCATTAAAAAAAAAACTCATTCGAATTTTGAAAAATTGATGTGCACTGGCTCTTGTCTAGATGCATCCTGTGTACCAGATTTCATAGGCCTGGGTCTATTAGCTTACGCGCAGTACGAACGAAAGACACCTACACACACAGAAAGACTCGTCCTTTTAAATAGAGATCTATAAATTAGTTAAACAATTTACCTTTGCAAAAAGAAACAATCTTTCAATTTCTTAAACTGTTCAATAGAGTGAAATCTCGCTTTGCCCATTATGTCTTAAAATGACGCAATTTCGTCAGAAAACATAAAATTTAAAAAAAAAAATCTAATTCGAATTTCGAAAACCTCGCTTCGAGGTGCACTGGCTCATACAAAAAAATCAT
>KK115772.1:95412-115562 GCA_000611955.2 Stegodyphus mimosarum | reverse complement strand
AAAAAAGAAATCAATAAAAATGTATAATATATATAAAAAATGACAATGAAATATGCAGTATCCCTTAATACAAATATTACTTATCCTAATAAATAAATTAACCAACTTCCCTTTGCAAAATCTTAAGAACTCAAATGGTATAAACAGATTACGAACTTAAACAGATTCAAAAATATCATGCAAAACTTTTTTATAATTAAAATTATATATAATTAAAACATATTACAATGAAATATGCAATATCCCTTGATACAAATGTTAATTATCCTAATAAAGTAATTAAACAATTTACCGTTGCAAAAAGAAACAACTTTTCAATTTCTTAAACTTTTTAGTCTCTTAAAACAGTAACATAAGAATTACAATGAAATATTGTTGCCAAACCGAAATTTTTAAAAGAATGAAACTATTCAAAATGATGCAATTTCATCAAAAATCTATCAACAACAATAAGAAAGGAAAATTGTTGCCAAAACTACATTTTAAAATATCTGAGATGTGAGAAGTGTATTCGGAAGCTTCATTTAAAAAATTTTAAAAAAATACAAAATATTATTATTTTTCCAAAATTCTTTTTTTAAAAGGAGTCGAAAGGATTAAAGTTCAACGTGTCCAAAAATCAAAGGAAAATAAACAGCACATTTTTTAAAATAAGTTTTTTTTAAAAAAAATTCCGCTGAAAAGGTGTTAAACTCACCTTCCTAAATAAATTCGTATTTAATCGATTTATTGAAATACGAAATTTATTTTAAGTTCGTAAAATAGCTAAGTGTCTACGCTTCACGACGATGTAAAAATGAAATGTATAGAGTGAAATCTCGCTTTCCTGTAGCCCATTATGTCTCAAAATGACGCGATTTGGTCACAAAACATAAAATAAAAAAAATTCTAATTCGAAAAAATCGCTTCGAGGTGCACTGGCTCTTGTGTAGATACACCTATGTACCAAATTTCGTGGCCCTGGGTCTATTAGCTTACTCGCAACACGAGCGAAAGACACATACACATACACAGACTCTTTGTTTTATTATATGTAAAGATAATTATTTTTTTAATATTATACCTTTTATGAGATTCCTTACTTTTAATTGGCGGAATTATGATCAACTTATTTAATTTTAACCTTAAATTCACATGGTTTATTCAGAATTAAAAATTTTTAACCTTTTTAGAAAAATATTTAAATTTATAAGTAACTGTTGAAGTGTATTTCTGGCTTTCAAGAAGTTTAAACGGACACACTGCCAAATAATGAAGAATCTACGTGTATGTTTTGAACATTCCATGCATTACGGGAAAATTGCAGCATCCAGAGCTACAAAATTTTAAGCATGTGTAATCTATTCAAACGTGCACCTCAAAGCCTAAATTTTGTACTTGTTTTTTAATTTATTTCAAATTTTGTGCAAATTTAACCGCTACCAGCATATTATATATGATATGACTTAGTTTTTACCCATTGGCCCACCACTGATACAGGAGCAAAAAACCACTGATGACCCACCATATCATATTTGATATGCTAACTCGGAGCATTTTATTTCAAATTTTAAATACTTATAAATTATATCAGAAAACTGTGAAAACAATGTCTAGAGTGTTAGTATTGTTATGATTTATTATTTTACTCTACAAAAGTAAAATACATGATGCTAACAAAGTGTTTATAATTTAGAAATGTTTCACACTGTGCAAGTGACTTTTGTAGGTAAAGATGCTAGCAGGATATAATCTGCATTGATACTTAAATTCTTAAGTTTTTTACTTCATTATTATACAGAAATAATTTAAATATGGATATAATCATTATTACTAATATTGCAATTTAAATTAATCTGAATATTTTAGTATTAGCATTTTCTGTTTATGTAATAAGAAATTACATATGCAAGAATCAAAATATTTAAAGAAAAAGCAGATTTCTACATGTTAGGCTTAATTTCAAAATGTGCTGGAGCACACGATGTTCAGTACTCCAAGATCATGGGCACATGGGGAAACTTCATTCACATGATGTCAGGAATGAGGATGTTAAGGAACTTTTGTTTAAAAACTCAGCAATTTAAACATTTTGTATTGCCACTCCAATACATAAGATACGTTTCAAATTTAAAAAAAAAAAAAGAGCAATACAAAAGGAGTGTGTTGTCACTCAGCAAAATATTTGTCTTTTGAATTTAATCAATAAGCTCAACAATCTGAAAGAAATGTGTTGCCGCTTCCTGAATTAATATATTTTTATCTTCCATGCAGAAATGTATAACCATTCAGCAAAGTGTAAGATAATATTTACTCTTTCTTTTAAATTTAACCTGTTGTTAAACTGAGAAATTTAAAAGCAGATTCATATTAATTACTAGCTGGACCCACAAAATTACATTAATTGGATTAATAAAGATTAAATAAATTTTCTTTTTTATAATAACTGTTTTCCAGTTTTATAAAAAAATTAACTTGCAAACAAAGTACTATTTCAACTCACTTTTTCAGATCCAGTGAACTAATCAGATTTTTTGAAAGCTTCATGTACATTCATGTGCTTTTGTTTTAAGAAGAATCGCTGAATGAAATTATATCTCAAGCGGTTTTATAACATATTTGATACATTCCAAGTTTGAAATTTAACTTTGCATATGTAATTGTATTTGCATTTTAAACTATCGACAATTTGCAGTTTACTTTGCCACTTCCGTTATTTTTACAAGACGTAACATTCATTACAACTGTATTCAACATTTTAACTACTATTTAATTTTAAAAAATAATTTTTAGTGCTGATATTTTCATCCCCCTCTTTTTTTGGAACTTAGCCACTGGCTTATTCTCTGTTAAAACCAGCATGTTTGAATCCTAATTTCTTCACATATTGTTTAATATAAATTTTTTTGGAGGGTTTATCATTTTCAATTGAAATTAACTTAGATCATGTAAAATTACATAGTTGTTCTTATTTTTAAATTTAAATTATTTTGTGCTTATTTTTATGATTTTCCCATTAATTGCAAATTTTCTACTTTTAATCTGAGCCGGAGCTTGTGATTTTGACACTGAAATGTGATGTGGTATAAGAATGAAATGATATGAGAAAATATGAATATTTTATGTTTTTAATAGGCATAACTAAGGTAAAAAATTTAAATCCTTAAATTTCTCAAAGCACATGAAACTAGCATTGTTTAGTGATGGATAAAACTACAAAGCCTCAATCTCACTTTGTACTCCTTGGAGAAATAAAATATGAAGTTCTCAGGGCATAATCTACTCTCATTTTAAGATAATTACAAGAAAAACCAAGGAATTTCACATACTGAAATCAGATTTCTGGATGTAAATAATGATATATTTACTAAAAAGTTGCACAAGTTGTTTACTACTAGTATTATTATGATAGTTTACAAAAGTTTACTACAAGTTGCATAAAAAATATATATATATATATATTTGAGTTGTAATGTTTGCACCAGTAAATAATCTTCATGCTATTATTCAAAGAAATATTTTTGCTGATTAGTTGTAAGATAAAGACACATTTAGATTGCATTTACGAATACAGGCAGATAGTGAATTTAAGTCCACCTTTTTGTAGTGAAAAAAATTGTCTTTGAAACTAACTAGATGAGAATGAATGTGTATTAGCATTAGTCTATTATTTCTGCTTGAAATACTGCTTAATTCCTTTATTTGATGTGCTTCTAATTGGAATACATTTTAAGAACGGACATATTAATGATTAATTCAGAGATCATTATGAAAATGTGATTAATAGACTTTTCTTGTAACATATAACAACTAGCTAATAAATACATAACCTTTAATAATTGCTCAAACAGATTTATTCATAGCATTTTTTTTTCTTTTTACAATCAAATAAATCTTAACTAAAAGCATTAAAAATGTTGATTATTTACATAGTGTATAATAAATACAGATTTGTCATCAAGTATAATTGAAATCATTTTCCTATTCTTTGAACAAGCCAGTCTTGTTGGCACAAGGGACATCTGTTATTCTGTTTCACCCACAGAGACATACAGCAATTATGAAAAGAGTGGTTACATTCACCCCACACAACTGAAAAAAGGATAAAAGATATTATAAACAAATAAGACATAATAAGTGTATGAGTAACAACTAAATAAAAGAAGATTTTGCTTTGATTTATTATTATATTATTTAATTTTTATGGCTGGCTGAACGAAATCTGCTTGATGCTTCTTTATACTCCAGCTGTCCAGTCGGAGGTGAGGAAAAAAAGTTATACATGATCTGGTGTTGGGCTTGTATGAAAAAGTAATATTATCTAAAGTATGTAACTAAATAGCATTATAAAACTTCCATTTCTAATTATGAAAAATTATACATCAAACTATCTTTTGAACACACTACTATTTGAAACTAAGGCTAATGAATTTTGTCTAATTTCATAGTGTTTCTCTTATATCTATTGATATGTTTTTAATTATTCAGCTCTTACTGATCAGAATTATAAAATTTTTAATTAAAAAAAAAAGAAATATGCCAAATTGAAAAGCTGAAAAAATGTACAAATAATCAGTTTGTGTTATGAGAGTTTCTTACTCTAATATGAAATATGGGGAAGCATAAACTCTCCTGAAGATCTGCTTTCTTATGTCAAGAAATATTTGTCAGTGCCCTTTTGCCTATTAAACAGGAACATTTTAGAACTAGCTCCTTTTTATTTAGCAAGATTACATACCTATTCATAAAGCAGAGATTATAACTGCATACTTGCCAACCTACGACACTCAAAATTTGGGAGAATTTTTTTAGACATCGGGAGATTTATTTTCAAAGACAAAAAGATTTTTAAATGATAAAAATATATTTTTTAATTTTGAATTAACTTCAAATCGTTACTAATTAATATCTGAAAGTTTAGTTACTAATTTTTGAATGCAAAGAGTACATTTTGCATTAATAACTTTTTGGTCCTTTCTTTCCATTGAAAAAAGTAACTTTTGGTTTTTTCAATAGAACACACGTTGTCCTTGCGTATTTGTGTACGAACATGTTCGAGAACATCAGCCCTTCCACTGTACGAAATTGAAAAATCGCAGTGACAAACGGTACACATCGCAAATGCAGTATATTTCTTTGAGGAAATATTAGACGAAAAGTCATCTGTGTACGATTTTTGAAAAGTACCTGAGTATTTTACCTTTTTCGCAGACATAACTAATACGAAATATAGTAATTTCTTAAACTATTTCTTGAAAGCACACAGGTCAGAGACAAGATGAACGAAATAACAACCTTGATTTTGCTTTTTGCTCATTGGCTAATATCTGCCAGATGACACGCAGTGGCACTCTATGCTCATTGGAGAAATGGAACATGGTGTTTTTGGACACGTGTTCTCACTCACAAAACAAAAATGTGCAATAATTTCCCACTAATGAAACTACTTTGGTTTTCTATAGTCTATTAGTCTAGAGAAAAACCAGGTGTTTTCATACACCCCAAATCACTTTTTGGGGGGATGCAAATAACGAAGTATTACGCCATGCTACATAAAAATCGTAAGAAATTTTAAGAATAAGAAAAAGTCGGGAGAAATATATTGTAAATCAGGTTGGTGGGAAAATGATCAGAAATCGAGAGAGTTGGCAACTCTGTAACTGAATAGTTAGCAAGGAAATGACTGACTTTAACTACCTAAAGCTCCAATATCAATCCAAACAAGCATCTCTGAGATAAGTTAGGACACTAATTTCTCGCTAGATTAAATTTCACAAAACCACCACACAGCTAATTATCATGATACAGAATACCGGGATTTATTAAAAAAAAAAGAAAACCACCATGGGAAGGTAGAGGTTGTAGAAGTAGCAAATGGCAGATCAGCATTATACTGATATTATATGCTTCAGGTTTAATGCATTCTCATAGGTGTCTAGTCACTGGTGACAATATTGTCAATATCGAAACCCAAAATAGCAGATTAGTGAGGGCATATGAACTTAAAAAAGTAAATCGAAAAGATATAGTATGATTAAACTTTTTTGAGCCAAACACCAAAATACTTTTCTCATATCGACATTTTAATCTAAATAATAATAATAATAATAATACCAAACTGAACCTGTCACTGCACTTTCTGGCAGCATTTCTTTAATACTTTCTTGTTGAGTAGGTTAAATATGAGAGGGAATTTTTTATACTTTTTTCTCCCATTCTATTGACTCCAGAGTTTTCAAATGAAATATTTCAAACATTTCCAAAAATGGCCAAACTGTTGTCTTCAAATCCAAACATTTCAAGAGACAATACAAATGCCAAATACTGGAGCTATAATAATTTTTTATAGTTACATATGCAAATTTTTGCATTAATAATAATAATAATTAAAAAAAAAAGAACACATAACCATGCAGCAGAAACAACTTTTAATTTTCTACTAAGTTACAAAAAAAAAAAAATTATATTACACCCAAAGGGACATTCTTTGATGTTTTGTGTTACCTTTCTTTATTAAATATCATGTTCCTTGTGCTAAAACAATAAAATTCACTTCAACTGCAATATCACAAAATATTTAAATAAGCATATCTCTAGAATTTCTGATACACAGTATTGCATGTTGGAAATAAAAATGCTTTTTTTCCATACAGTGTTGCCATTGCTTGCTTTGAAACTGTTGAGTTTGTTAATCAAAACTTCCTTAAAATTTGACAAAATATGACACAGATAATAAAACAAATTCCAAATTTGGGCTTCCAGATGTCCATATTCAACTGGAGGACTACATTATTCAAAATTTGATTGAATGACATACATACATTCATGCAGATTCTTCATTATTTAATTTCTTTAAATATAATGCAGGGCTCTAATATTTGGTGGCAACAACGCAAAATGACAAAATGAAATTAATAGCTCTTCTGGGCTAATGTCCTAAAAATAACAGAATTAGGTAATTTATTATTGCCATTCACTGAGCCTTCCTTGTATATGGATAAAGGATCTCATTAGTGCCAAGGGCAACTTTTACTCTGGAATGATAAAAAAACAGCATGGCTGCCTTAATTCCTTTCAGTAGAAGACTTAATTGTCTGCACCACACAAGGTGTATGAAGTCGTACAAACCAATATCTAATGAAACTAGTTCATGGTGCTACCTCCCAGATGATTGCAGCAGGAACTCAGTTTGTATAATATAGCCCCAGAACTGAAACTGTTAGTGCAGAATTAGGTAATAATAAATATTAAAAAGATTCACTTAGCTTATTATAAAACATAACAGCAGTAGATAACATTTCCTATGAAATATTGAGCCTGCCAACATACTCACACTACAAAACATTAACCATCCATCTTGTTCACCATTTCTGCACTTGGGAGGAAATGACTTACAATTTTTTAAAAACTTTAGTATGAAATTTGATTTTTTACATAAGAGTTATACCTCTAATGATAACAATCTGAATAGCTTTGTTTAATTTCTCTCTACAGTACAATCCTAAACATACACGATACCCTGTAAGTATACTGTAAAATATTTATTTTTATTTTATGATTACTACTTTTACTTTCAAGCATACCTAAAACATATTATCCTGAGCTTTGGAATGTCATTTCGCTACATCACATTAAGATCTGAATCTATATTTGTCCGACCACTTGTTATAGATATATACTTCCAGTCACAAAAATGCTTTAAATAATTATTTAAAAAAAATTTTTTTTTTAAATACAACCTGTACTATTTGCCAAGCACGCGGTATACAAGGTCTGTCCCGAAAGTAATGTACCCATTTTTTTAATGAAATGTCTTTAACTGATTCGTCCAATTACTCAATATTCTTTGACAATTCTCTTGCTTTGACACACTTGTTCCAATGCAATTTCTATACTTTTTATGGTCCTGGAAGTCTGTCACAAGGATGTCCTTTAGTACCTCATCGTAGCCACCTTGACGTTCTCCAGGGTCCCCAAATGCCCTCTTTTAAGGGATTTTTTAATCTTCAGGAACAAAAAGAAGTTGGGCGGGGACAAATTAAGGCTGAAGCATTGCAAAAGTCTCTGATGGTGTTTTCTCAAGTTTGAAATAAAACTTTGCGTATCGCTACTCGAGGGTTTTTTCCATCTTGATTTCGAACAAGCACTCACAGTTCACTGAAACAGGCACTGTGACTCCCCAGGAGCTTTGAGCCAACTGGCACTGGTCACGCTGTGTTCCCAAGACTCCACCCACCCTTCAGTACAAGTGACAATGCTGTGCGACAGATAGTCGTAGCAGAAGAAAACGGGGTTCATTAATTTCGGGACAGACCCTGTATGTCATTAACACAATGCATTTAGTGCAAAGTTAAATTTCCACGGAAAAAAAATGGATTAGATATAATTCAGATTAAGAAAATATGTGTAATTTATACAAACCTAAATATTACTGTAATTAAAATTGGAAAATGAAACAAATGTTAATTGAAAGGATTTCTGCTATTGCTTAATAATTTGGTACATGATATAATTATTTTTTAAAGTGATATTCGGTAAAGGAAATAAAATTCCTACATTTGGATGCAATGTTGCGAGATCAAGAATTAGGAGACCTTTAAAGCTCAAGCTTTGCTGTTCTAAGTAATGTTTGACTTCTTTAGTGAATGAATTTTTGAATTTTCAAACCAGTCATTAAAGAGAACTATCACAGCACGGCTGACACTCCACAGTATACTGTGGAAATTATTATGCTAGGCAAATTAAATGGCAACAATTAAGAAATTGCATTCCGCAAGTCCATATTTGGCAGCAGATTTCTGTACTACGATATCTAACTTTTAAATGGCTTCCTCGTCCCTAGAACTAGTAAGTTGATACTTGATTAAAAAAAATAAATAAATAAAATCCCACCTGTAAGATAAAAAGTGAATGAGGAATCTGATTTTAAAACTGGAGAACATACTCAGAAAACATACACAAGTTGTCAATAGAAACATTTGCACTCACAAGTAACTATAAATTAGTACTAGTTCAGAAAAGAAGGCTTCTGGGTGAAAATGCGCTTTAGCCCACTGCTTGGCGATGTTTTGAAAATCGCCAATTCGGCGCGTTTCTGCGAAACATCTTTGCAATTAATTGCAACCTTCCCGACACGCTCCGCGAAAACCTATTGTAAACAAAACATAGAATTCTAAAGCATAAATTAGTATGGAAACTGTTGCCACAAAAAGATAATAAAATAATATGCAAAACCAACATTACGATCATTAAAATATTTGTCAGTTAGGTTTAAATTAATTATTTACATTTTATGTTGTAATACTTACACATTTTATGCCGTTACATAACCTTCACGACACGCTCCGCGAAAACGTAACCAAAATGGCATCCAAGAAAGAAGGAATTTTTTTTAAAAGGGCATTAAAATTACAAACGATACCATGTACACACCGTTCCGTTTTAACTTAAAAAAAAATCTGAGAATTGCACAATGTAGGCAACGTACACAAATGAACAAAATAAGCTAAAATAACGAAAATAAATTACAAGAAAATGCCATGTGCACAGCGTTCCTTTTAAACTTAAAAAAAAACTTCAGCGAATTGCACAATGTAGGCAACGTACACAAATCAACAAAATAAGCTAAAATAACGAAAATAAATTACAAGAAAATGCCATGTGCACAGCGTTCCGTTTTAACTTAAAAAAAACATCAGCGAATTGCACAATGTAGGCAATGTGCAAAATCAACAAAATAACCAGCTTTCATACACCAATCAATCACGTTTCCCTTGCACTTCCAATAAAGTAATAAATGTACATGTACATTCACTCACCTCTCTCAGCATCACAGCTAAATCCATAGCGTCTTGGTATTTAGCGAAATATACGTACGAAAATAGCAAACACTCAATAGAAAAACACCGCATTCAAAGAATAAAACGAGAACTGAAATAACTACTCAAATTAACACGTAAGCATTTCGAATAAACTGCTACGTCATCTC
The DNA here is from genome assembly GCA_000611955.2 of Stegodyphus mimosarum. NCBI lineage: Eukaryota > Metazoa > Arthropoda > Arachnida > Araneae > Eresidae > Stegodyphus > Stegodyphus mimosarum. The sequence goes on along the minus strand of KK115772.1, from coordinate 105,595 downwards.
ACATTACCAATAAAACCGTTCTTTATACAATAGGAAATACGCATGCGCGAAAGCTACATGTTTCCGTAGCTTCAGCCATGTTCGCGGTTATACGGAGTTACCCATGTTGGCGCGTTTATTGCTCATTCAAAAACAATCGCCGCCAAGCAGTGGGCTAAAGCGCATTTGAGCCGTAATATAAGCACCCTTTCCTTACTCTCACTGCTTCAGCTGAAGGATATCAAAAAATTAATCCTGCTTACAAGTCACAATATTGTTATGTGTGTACAGGTTCATAATGGATTGAATGCATACAGAACCAATGATAGCTTTTTATTTTCACAAAAGAAACACTTAAAAGTTCTAGAACTTTCGGTACTCTTCTGTTATTGGGACCAGATTCAGAAATGTATACATGTGTTCCTGTATGCAAGTATATGTATGTACATTCAAACACACACATTCATTTTTGAACTTTCCACAAAAATACTGGTATACTGAGTACAACAGCTACAACTTTGAACTACTAAGGATATTAAAAACAACACAATGGAAACTACAAAGCTCGCACTATTTCCTAATACTCGGTCAACTCTGAACTAGAAACTGAGAGCTGATGCTCTCTCTAGTCTTATATAGCTTTTCCCCAGCCACCAAGAAATCTCTATTACCTTTTATTTCTTGAAATTACTATTATTAGTTACACATAAATGCAGGATTCAATTATAATTACATATAGGGATGAATTACAGCTATTCAATTAACAGTTATATACAGAAGCCGGATCAAAATACCACAATATTTGGTGACTTTTGACAATTTCTCGTCTAATTTGGTGATAAAAATTAGTCACCAAAACCATCGCCAGCTTGGTGCAAGATAGCCATTAAATAGACTTGCCCCTGTAATCTTATTTTTTGGGGGGCAAAGCTTCGCTTTCTTAAGACAATTTATGTTACATTATACGAGATACCCCAATTTTATATAAAACTTCACAAAAACTATTTACATATATACAAAACTTGTAACAATAATATTTAATCGGTTGGAATGCGCTTTAGCCCACTGCTTGGCGGCGATTGTTTTTGAATGAACAATAAACTCGTCAACATGGGTAACTCCGTATATCCGCCAACATGGCTGACTGTACGTTGCCTACATTGTGCAATTCGCTGAAGTTTTTTTTAAGTTTAAAAGGAACGCTGTGCACATGGCATTTTCTTGTAATTTATTTTCGTTATTTTAGCTTATTTTGTTCATTTGTGTACGTTGCCTACATTGTGCAATTCGCAGATGTCTTTTTTAAGTTAAAACGGAACGGTGTGTACATGGTATCGTTTGTAATTTTAATGCCCTTTTAAAAAAAATTCCTTCCTTCTTCGATGCCATTTTGGTTACTTTTTCGCGGAGCGTGTCGGGAAGGTTATGTAACGGTATAAAATGTGCAAGTATTACAACATAAAATGTAAATAATTAATTTAAACCTAACTGACAAATATTTTAATGATCATAATGTTCGTTTTGCATATTTTTTTTATTATCTTTTTGTGGCAACAGTTTCCATACTAATTTATGCTTTAGAATTCTATGTTTTGTTTACAATAGGTTTTCGCGGAGCGTGTCAGGAAGGTTGCAATTGCAAAGACGTTTCGCAGAAACGCGCCGAATTGCCGATTTTCAAAACATCACCAAGCAGTGGGCTAAAGTGCATTTTCACCATTTAATCATTTACATTACATATTTTTCAGAATAATAGTAAAATTTCACTCAGGTGATATAATGCCAGACTTTACTTATGAAGCTGCAAGGAACAGACAAGGAAAAAGACTCTTTATAGTAAGCAATTTTGATTTATACATCTAATTAACTGAAGTTGCTTTTGAGCACTGAAACTGTCATCAGTTACTTCATTTAATTTTCTATGATTGTTTGCTATCTACAGCAATTTCATTATTATCTGATTTTTGCAGCAAAAATAATTTCGGTACTTTAAGATTATCCCATCGACTATTTTTGCTGAACTGATATTATCGCCAAGTGCAAATAACAACTGTAATTCTTGACTATGCGAGTTAGTTTTCTTTAGAGGGTTGAAATATACTTTTTTTTTTTTTTTTACTTCTGCTGCAAAATGATTTGAATTTGGGATTTGCCTAACACCAAAGAAAGTGCACTTTTTTGACTAAAATATATAAATTCCCTGACTTTTTCTGGTTTTCCAGATAGTGTGGGAACCCTGGAAAGACAACTGTTGATTGAAACAATTATATGAGGGAAGTATGCACACATAGCCTTCTACAATGTGATTCAAAACAAATAGGAGGTATGAACAAAATTGTAGAGAAAGTTGAGAACCTTTTTACAAAGCACAAAAAACAAGTCATTCGTATTCTTCAGAACAATGGATATTTGGGAGTCTTTGCAGAGAGACCAACGAGTGTTTCATAGCAAAGGTTCCTAATCGAAATGCAGTAACTCTAACGGCTCAAATTCGGAACAACATTGCAGATGGAACTACAGTTTTCTCAGCCTCGTAGAAAAGATACAAAACTGATGAATTGGAAGCAACGGGATTCCAGGACTGTAAAGTGAATCACCGATATAATTTTGTGGATCCTGAAACTGGAACACAAAATATAGAATGATTGTGAGATTTGGCAAAATGGAGAAAGAAGAAACACCGCAGAACTACCAGAATGCTTGGATTCATATTTAAATGAATTTATGAGGCAGAGAGCAAGGATAATGACTTCTTTGTTGGTATTATGGATTTTTGGCTGCCGAAATGATTTATAATAATATATATGGTTAGATTCAAGAATAATTTAATGCACAATTAAAAAAAAACAGGTTTTTACTTTGTTTTGATTCTTTTTAATATACTTTTTTATTATGTATTACTAATTACATTTACATTTTTTGGTTTTTTTATTATTACTGTTTGATAAATTTAATGTGTTTAGAATGTTTATTTTGGAAATTGCTTTTCATTATGATGGCGCCGAAGGATTTGTGCATTTTTGCGACTATTTACATGTATATATGTATGTACATGTTTATACGTATGTGCACATGTATGTGTGATTACATACATTTCTGAATGTGGTCTCAATGAGACAAAAGTACCTTGTTTTTTTAAAAAACATGTTACTTTGGGATTATCGCATTTTATGTGTACTTACATGCATTTCTGAATCTGGTCCCAATGAGAGAAAAATACCTTGTTTATTGAAAAAAATTATGGTACTTTGGGATTATCACATTTTAAACAAGGTACTTTTCTCTTGGGACCAGATTCAGAAATGTATGTAAGCATACATACATGTGCACATACGTATACACACATATACTACACATGCATACATACATACGTTTCAGATCCTGGTCAGATACAGAAGAGTATCATAAAAAATGATATTTGATAATACATACTACTATTACAATAATGAATAAACAATTACACTTAATTATTGTTTATTCATTATCCAACTATATACTGCAGGGAGAAAATATTCCTGAAATCTACACCACAACACACTGGAGAAGAAAAGACAGTTTTTGTTTATGCTTCAAAAACATATGCTGTTATTTCTTATTAGAAAAAAGGTGGGAAGACAGCGAGAATAGGTGTTTACAAAAATAAAATCAGTTAGACATATATGGAAATAAATATATTATAACCATGAAGTTACCAAGGAATACTAAATATTACTGGCACATAACTGTTCTTCAAAGGAGAAACCATCTACTGAGATTTTATGTTCTTTTATGAACAAATTGTAAAACATTTCCCCAAAATGTTACTATGATAAACTGCTTAAAATCTGAGCTAATACTTTTCTAATAATTGCTACAGGAAAATTTTGCAACTACACAAGATCTTTGATGAGTGAATATTTTAAACATTGATGTGGAAATATTAGTATATGAATCTCTATTAAAAATTATATTATATTTAATATCTTCAGAATTTTAATTTCTAAAAAAAAAAAAACCTATCAACACCCTTCTGTTACTTCTACAGCCACTATATATTACTGTAAACAGTGTTTTGGCTACGAATTTTTGCTTACTTCCTTAAAAAAAAAAAAAAAAAAAGCTGATTAGGTTTTTAATATTTATAAAGCTTAAAATACCATTAGAGATACTGATTAAAAATTAAGTAAAGAAAAAAGAGTACACTGTCCACAAATCAAAAGCACATGGCTGCTTGTTAGCATATTAAATCTAGTGTTAATCCAAGGTTACAAAAATTTCACTATTTGATCCAAAGTTACAAAAATTTCACCATGATCACACAGCAAATTTTGCTTTATATGCTGCGATAAAACTACTAACTTAAATTTTAGTTTTCTGGAACATAGTTCATAAAATCTGCTTCACTTATTAAAAAACATGGAACGCATGGCAAAAAGCTATCTAATATTAATAGAACACTAGTATAGTTGCACGCTTACACATAAAATATACAAATTGCCTCATTTTTATTTACGTTGTTTTTTAAGCGTTTTAAGCCTGCCTACTAACCAACCAATATTAACATATCTAACATTCGTATAAAACATGGAACATATTACAATCAACCAAACAAACAAACAAAATTTGGTACTCTCCTGTTATCGAGACCAGAGGATTCAGTAATGTATGTGTACATATATGTATGCACGTACATATAAGTGTGTGTATGTGCGTATACATATACATATATTTATGATTCCAATCCCGAAAACAGAATAGTACCTAAAACTTTACATTATTATAACTATTTTACTGGCCATTATTTTTAGAAAATCATTAATAACTCTTCTTTAAAACTAAATATGAAAATTTTATTGATAACTTACCAACGCAATCATCTTGCTTATTTTCGGCCTGGCATCTCAAACAAGCATCTGAAAAACATTTTGCATTTAGTGATACAACAGATTTAAAGAAAAAAAAAAAGATAACTATATAATAACTTGAAACATAAAAGAAAATTTTAAAGCAATCATGAGTTTACACATGAGAGGAATATAGACGACCGCTCCGCAGTTTTGGAATTATATTGCTTTAAGGTTTCAAATCTGCGACTTAGACAAAAGACTAGTTAATTTATTAAATTCATATAAAATATCCTTACCCATAACCTGTACTCGACAAATGGCACAGGTATCGCATTCCACATCCCAACTCCACATTGCTACCGCGTTCCATTTCTTTAACGTAAACATTTTTTCAGGTTTCTGACCGTTAGTATCAAATTCACGGTCTGCACATTCCTCATCATCTGCCATATTAGCATCTTCGTTATCTCGATTCATTTTAACCAAACTGTAATTGGCAATTGTCACAGAAAAATTAGACTTTACGTCAAACTTCACAGCAATTTACAGACGACAGTCTCAAATACGAGAAATACTACTTCGGTTTGAGGTCGAGTTTAGTTGTTTCCTGCTTTCCAAAGGTAATTTGAATTTTATTAAAGGAAATGTTTATGTTCATTTAAACTATAAAATAAAATAAAAACATTAAATCAAGCAATTAAGTTTATTTATATGCTTTGCATAAAAATTAATAATATCATAGCATCTATTTTAAAACATAATTTACGGTATTGTTTACAGTATTTGTTACGGTAAACACTGTGACGTCAAGATCCGGTCACATGCCATCAGAATTTCTGATCTGTAATATCTTGTATAAAAGGAGTTTTTGTACTTTTGGATCTTTCCAGCGAATGAAAATTAAAAATCATCTGACGTTCTTACTTTATGTAAGCAGTTTATATGTTATATAAGTAATTCATATATGTTCATGTGATTAATAACAATGTACTTTCCGTTAAAATGATAATCCGCGCACTAAGTTTGAGATAAAGCGTCACATCCGGAAGCGGTAATAGTATTTCAATATGCGGTCGCTTGCCTCATTATTATTTACGTTGTTTTTTAAGCGTGCTTTTATATTCATTTACACTAACTAAACGCAAAAAAAAAAAAATCTTGTCGTGGCTGACAGCATTGACAGTTCTAGTAACTACTTAGAATTATGACTTTTACAAATTTTGAAGTATCTTGTTAATTGTCGATGTTTTAATTTATTTCTTTCACTGCTTATATTGGACCGTTTTTTGTATTACATAGAAATTTTTAAATTTTCCAATAAAGAGTATAAAACGTTCAAATTTGTTTTGCAATATTTACGTACAGTTCTTATGGTTTTTTAAGTATGAAATTTTATGAAGCCTTCGTTTATAACGACGCTTGTAACTTATTTGGTAGCTTGCTTATAATAAGTGATAGTTCATGGGTTGGTAGTATTGCCATTTATTACACATCATTTTTTATCCTTAGATTACTGTTTTGCGGAATTTGAACCATTAGAGCAGAGTAGAATTTCTTTTCGTTGTGTGTGTGTGGGTGGGGATCGTACGTGTTTTTTGTTATTCACCATTAGTGGGACAATTTTTATTCTTTTTTTTTTTTTGTGTGTGTGTGTGTGTGTCAAACTAATTTTGAAGCATTGTAATATGCCAAACTCTCCACAAACTTCCATCCATTTGGAATGATAAATGCAATTTGCATACATGTAATCAAAGAAATAGTTGGGAGAGTTTTTTGCATTGTTTAATTGTTGCAACTTTTTACTGTTTGTTAACAATAGTAGTGTCTTACAACAGCGTGCATTTTCTAAATAAACTGTTCTTTCTGGGATCAAACATTCATGTTGCTGTATCTAATCCTCCTGATCTGAGAGGATGTCCTGATCAGATCTATGAATTCATCCTGGCAAAGAGGTAGCAAACTCTTACCATCAAGCCTTGGGCATCATTACAGGTGATATTATGACATTTGCCCAGCTACATCCCAGTTTTATAGGAGGGTCTGTGAGACTAATTTGAGGGTTATGCTATTTCTCTTCCCTGTCTACAATCTCTTGAGATAACTTTTAGTTCAACAGTATTTTAAATACCCCAAAATGCATGTGTTTCATCATATCACAAACATCCATGTTTTCTTTTGAATTCAAACATGGATCCGAACCTATGACTTCCATCTCTTCTACCTTACTAATAGAGTGACAGATTATTTGTACTGTCTGTAAGAGAAGGAAGTAGATGCATAAGTTAGAATGATATTTATGTATATTCTTGTTGACAGTTTTTCAGCAAACAAAATCTCTTGCCAGTCACTATGATATAATGTCAATACTGGATAAGTGTCACGCTGTAACTCACAAGATCTCCCTTTTGGTTTTATATAACCCTAATTAATTTTCAAGCCAGTTTACATGTTGGTTATGTAACTAAATAAAGAGCAATATCTTTCTTCCAAATTTGGAATGATTGGCACAAATTTTAGCCCATACCAAGTTTTTTATATGTCTGCTTCTTATCTGATGTATGTCAAACATGTGCCTGCTTCTTATCTGATTAAAAAGCAATTTTTTCCTTAAAACTTCTGTCAAAATGATTGTATAATATACTGTTCTCAAACTCAAATTACATGTGGGCCGAAAGCAGCTGATGGGCCAGAACAATTTGTTTTTACAAAATTAAATTTTTTTAACAAAACAAAAATAAATAAAATTTTAAATTTCATTTGCTGAATATTTGCCAAAACATACATAAGCGATAATAACACAGAGGCAAAAGTTCAAGTCTCTTTGAAGTAATAGAAAATTCTTGCAAGTAACAGATTTAAATTTATATCTATTTTCTCTCCAAAGTCCAGGCCTATCAGCAGTTGAGCAGTAAAATAGCTGAATACTGGCAGTTCCGACTTGATTCCAGGTTAACGGGCTGGTTGCATGGGTGTTTTTATGGCTTTCTGCATGTCTATGGTGTATATGAGCTGGTTTCCCTTATAAAGTCCTTCATGAAGTCTCTCACTTTAGGCAGATATTCTTAGTCTGCTTCGTCATCATATCTTATTGAATCAAAGCAAACTGTCCAAAGTCCATTTCAGACAAAAAATAAAACATAAATTTTGAACTTATTATCTGCAAGAAATTTCTATTAACTATACTTTATAATTCAAGTGTTTTGACAGCAAAATATTATATTTTAGACTCATGTTTATTTAAGTAATTCCAGTGTGCTGAATCAACTACTAAATTTCTTAACTTTTAACTGGAAAATCAAAATTTCAGAATATTGAAGCACTACTAATAGTTGGCTGTAAACTAAATTTACTGACTTGGCCAACGTGAGAAATTCTCCCACATTACTTTAGTCTGACGTATAAACATACAGTGACAAACACAACACACCAATCTTTTCATTCTTTTTTCGGCTAGACTGCATATTAGGGGGCCAGTTGCCAAATGAAGTGAAATCATGGCAAATTTGGTAACCTCTTGGCGTCATGAAAATCGTTAGGGTTTATGGTTACAGTTTATAGTATTTAAGCGGGCTTTTTGAATTTTCGTGAGCAAAATGGCTGGCGTTGAAAGTGTGGATTTTACTTATTTGATTCAGTTGCAAGATAAGGGCAAAAGGTGTGTGATAGAATGGTGCATAAATTATGGTTTGATTGTCCTAAGTGTAAAAATAGTATGAAATTAGTTGAAAGGAAAGATGCGACAGATTTGTGTGAATGGAGGTGTGTGTCCATTATATGTGGTTATGCATGTTGCTGAAATGAGCATGCCATTTTGAATTTCATCTCCATTGTATTGTTGCATTTTAGTGTGGATGTAAACAAATGCAAGTTTCTATGGTTTGTTATAAATAAAAATTTATAGTAAAAATATAAATTAAGTAGTTAAAATTGTTTATCCACTTTTTTTTTTTATTATGCTATTGCTCATGTTTCAGTAGATTGAAATTTTGAATTTTATCTTCCTTTTTCTTCTGCATTTTTTTTTTTTTTTTTTAAGTTTTAGCTCAAATAGGAACCAATGCTTTCCGATCACTTATTGTTCATTTACTGCTTATTAAAATTTCTTAAATTTCGTATTAAAACGTTTTACTCCATTTTGCTACTGTCTTAAAAATGGTATATGATATGAAAAGTTTTAATATTGTTGATCCCATAAAGTACATAGTAATTAACTTTCAAATACTTTATCGTTGTTTTTCTTCAATTTCTGCTTTAGATATTTTTGCATGTTTACAGGTTGTTTAGATATTTTGCATGTTCATGGCATTCATTAAAATTCACAACCATTTTATATGGCAATATGATGAGTTAGTGATTTTCTAAAATGCCCGAAAATAAACGTGTTGACAATTAGGCGATTTTTTGAAAATGCGTCAAACTGGCCCGTAATATGCAGTTTTACTCTTTTTCCTTTCAAAAGTTGTTGCGCACATAAGCTAAGTACATATCCTTATGTCTCCAAAATTATAAGCATCATATTTGCAACAAATACATTATTAAAATATATTAAATACATTATTAAAATGTATTCGTGCATAAAATTGCTTTGAGGCTCACGAGTTTGAGAATTACTCGTCGAAACATATATTACTCAAATTTGGTGAGATCTCAATTTTCATGACTGACAGGAAAATATGTACGTACCAATAGAATTAATAAGCATTTATGAACTAATTCCAGTAATTTTATCAAAAAAATAATGGTCCTTTGCTAACCTATCTGGCATTGCATCATGCAGTGATGATGTTTTATGCATGTAAGTTTGTAAAATAAATGCAGATATTTACATAGAGTTGTTGTGGTGACTAATTTTATGCTCTTTTGATCATCTCTACATATAATAAAACAGAGTCTGTGTGTGTGTGTGTGTCTTTCGTTCGTGTTGCGAGTAAGCTAATAGACTCAGGGCCACGAAATTTGGTACATAGGTGTATCTACACAAGAGCCAGTGCACCTCGAAGTGATTTTTAAGACATTCGAATTAGATTTTTTTTAATTTTATGTTTTGTGACCAAATCGCCTCATTTTGAGACATAATGGGCTACAGGAAAACGAGATTTCACTCTATACATTCCATTTTTACATTGTCGTGAAGCATAGACACTTAGCTATTTTACGAACTTAAAATAAATTTGGTATTTCAATAAATCGATTAAATACGAATTTATTTAGAAAGGTGAGCTTAACACCTTTTCATCGGAATTTTTTTAAAAAAAACTTATTTTAAAAAATGTGCGGTTTATTTTCCTTTGATTTTTGGACACGTTGAACTTTAATCCTTTCGACTCCTTTTAAAAAAAGAATTTTGGAAAAATAATAATATTTTGTATTTTTTTAAA
>KK115772.1:66898-93953 GCA_000611955.2 Stegodyphus mimosarum | reverse complement strand
AGGCCTCCTTACAACACTTCCATCATTTTGAAACTGTTTCCATAGCTTAGAGACTGTCTGTCTTGAAATATTCAGACATGTGGCTGTTTCCATGATTGACTGCCCTGCTTCTAAATGGCCGATAATTCGCCACTTTACAGATTCTTCCAAATGATACTTCGAAGCCATAACAAACCGCTTTGAGTCCCTACACACTGAAATCAAACGCTATGTTGCAGAAATTCACTCAAATATTCAGTTTGCGCAAAGCGCTTGATTCACCCTTGGATGACGTAACGCCTAGATTTGCATATCACAAACCGTTTGATTACTTTTGATTGGATAATGCTAATTAGGCTTGGTTTTCACACATTCCCTGCAAATACGGATCACGTTGATACGATATTTCATTGAATATCATCATTTTTGGGTATGTAAGGATAATTTTGGACATAAGTGAATATATAATACATTTTTATTGATTTCTTTTTTGATAAAGTTGTTCTGCAGAGTAAAATTCTGCGCGAAATGTTTTGTTTTTTGAGTTTCTTTTATGTTATTTTTTGCTTATTTCACTGTTTGTAAGATATTGAAAAGTTTTGCATGATTTTTTTGCATGAGCCAGTGCACCTCGAAGCGAGTTTTTCGAAATTCGAATTAGATTTTTTTTTTTTTTAAATTTTATGTTTTCTGACAAATTCGCATCATTTTAAGACATAATGGGCTATAGCAAAGCGAGATTTCACTCTATTGAACAGTTTAAGCAATTGAAAGATTGTTTCTTTTTGCAAAGGTAAATTGTTTAATTAATTTATATATCTATATTTAAAAGGACGAGTCTTTCGTTCGTACTGTGCATGAGCTAATAGACCCAGGCCTATGAAATCTGGTACACAGGATGCATCTAGACAAGAGCCAGTGCACATCGATTTTTCAAAATTCGAATGAGTTTTTTTTTTTAATGAAATAGAATTGATGATTTTCTCTCATTATATGAACAACAATGGCACGCAGCCATTGTTGCTGATATCAGCACTATTGCCACCCGGAAAAATGAGGGCGATAATTCTGTGCAGTTATTAAATTTAATGTTTCTCTTGGATCCTGGACATTTGTCTAGAGAAGGCAGCAGGAAGTTGGTTAATTTATTTATTAGGATAATTAATATTTGTATTAATTATCCTAATAAATAAATTAGGGATATTGCTATAAAATTAAGGGATATTGCTTATTTCATTGTATGCTTTTTATATGTAATGCATTTTTAACTGAATTTTTTTTTCCGTTGTTGTTTGTTTCTTTTTCGATAAAATTGTTCTGCAGAGTAAAATTCTGTGCAGTTTTCAAATTTAAGTTTGGTGTTCTCTTTAGGCATTTTTCCGGTACACTTAAAAGCCAGACGAAGGCTGGCAGCGCAGTGGCTAGTTCCAAATAAAATTCAACCATTTTTTATGATTTATTTTTAAAATTTGTATTTTAAAATAATTTTTATATATTTTTCGAAAAAAATTTTGAATTATAACCTATGCAGTTTTTAACATCATTCTTAAAGTAGATGTATTTCTATGCACACCAGCAAAAAAATTAGAATTTTTTTATTCAAAATTTTCTAAGATATACATGAATTTACATATTGGAGCGTTTTGAGATTTGGCATCTTTTTTTTTGAGCGATTATAATGCCAAATGTGGTTTATGGATTTTGTTACAGTGTATTGCAACAGCTATTTTTAACCTTAATTTTCAAATAAATTTTTACGGAGAATTAATTATATGGTAGTTTTTCCCTCAAAGATGCGTAATAAATATTTATTAATACTATATGAAAAGCTGCTTTTTTAAATTATAGATGATTTTGTTCAGATTTTAATTTTTTTTTTAAATTTTACGTTTCCCGTGTTATAGTCTGCTAGTCTGTTATAAAATTCTGGTACTGTTCTGCTATTGGGAAAGAATTCAGATATTGCCAAAAGCTGTTGATGTGGCGAAAAATTCGAAGCCTAAAAATAATTACCAAATTATCTACAATACAGTTGAGTTAAAGAAAAAATCCAAAAGAAAAAGGAATGTAACAGATATTTGACAAATTGTAATTTTTTTTATAGAAATTAATTAACTTGCCAAAGAAATAATAATAATAAAAAAATTCAGTTAGCCAATTAAGATTAACATGGAGGCATGAAACTGCGAATATCATTTAAAATGTCTGAAAATATTTGCATTTTAGGGCGCTTTTGCTGCCACATAAACTCAATGAAATAATAATCTAATTGGTTACGGTCAGTGCCACATTGATGTTTATTTCTCTGTTTCGCACTGTCCCATAGCCTTTCAGTAATTTGCATGTGACAACCGCTATCGGGATCAATAGAATTACATTTATGGTTAACACAGAAATGTTCAGATCTGGCCTTATTTAGCCCTTCAGCGTGATACCCTTTCCAACAGTCTGAGTATATTGTTATGCCATCAGTAATATTTTCTTCAGTAACTTCCAAAAAATTTCTGGCAGAGTGGTTAGGTACAGCAATTAAAAAATATTCTTTTGTTTCTTGTCAAATCCCGCCATGCACTCAGTGGTACAGAAGGATATGACCAACATTGTTTTTTCAAAGCAAAAACAAACTTTGAGCAACTTCAACAAGAATACCAGTGCCACCTATTCAACTGACGGTCTAGACAAGCAGTTGTCAACCTTTTGACTAATGTGTACCATGTAAAAAAAAATTGAAAAACTTTAGTACCACCACTAAATTTTACAATGATTATTTTTCAATTTCTCAATAGAAATATTAAAAAAAAAAGTATTTTCCATTGTCACAACCTATTCATTATTTGTAATAAATGCACACACGTAAAAATTGGTTATCATTTTAATTATGAAATTTAAGTTATAATACTTTAATTTTAATATTTAGTGTGAAATTTTGGCCTCTTTAAGAGAGATGAATTTCTTTATAGCCCCGTTCACATGCAACGCTCCTTCGCACGCTGCCATGAGCAAGAGGAGAAAAAGGAGACAGGAACGAGTTTTATTTTTAGGACCCGTTCAGACCACCATCTTCCTTCCCTTTGCACATACGCCACTGTGCGAATTGTTTGATTTCTAATACTGTTTACACATTTTTAATGTTGTTTAGTGTTGTTAATTTCGTAATCGGTACTTCCGCAATTGGTACTGGAACTTTCGTAATGGTTCCTGAAAAATTCGTGCATTATAATTTTTATTATTATTATTTTATAGGCTTTTATTTAGCTCACTCTTGGTGCTTGTCGCTATGATTAAAAGACGGTCATCGATTTTTAAATTGGGGGGGGGGGGGGGGGGGGGGGGGGGGGGGGGCATATACTGCTTTTGGATGTGGAGTCATGATTTTGATTTTTAGAGTGTTTTTTAGTTTTTCTTCTTTAAAGTTGAAATGATTTTTTTGGAAATATTTGGGTTAAATAAACTGAGAATCTCAAAACATTACTCTTTGAACCATAAGACACAGCGGGAAATAAATTAAGTAAAAATTTTAACATAATTTTTTTGTTGTTGTTTTGGGAGAATTTTTGAAAATCGCTCGTATTTTTAGACTTTTTGACACCTGTTAATTTTAAAATTTCATATCTAAAACTATATCGATTATAAACTTCCGAAATTTTTACAGGTTATAAAACAAACTTTTTGCATTTATAAAAATTATAAATGAAATTAATTAATTAAATGGATGACTTTTTTACTTTTTTAAAAGATATGCAATGAAGTAGAATGGGAAATACTGGTTTTTCTTGGAAATCATTTTGAAACATCAGTTTCAAAGGGCATTCTAGCAAATTCTACCTCCAATCCTGAGAAGCAGTTAATGCTTGTTCTCTATGTGAATGGGACTCGTTGGGAGAACCAGTTTTCTCTGCTGGTCGAATCTGCTCTTGTGAACGGGGCTTATGTCTGGTCTTATTTCAGTTAGCTTTAACTGTAAATTAGGATCCACTTTTAATTTTGTTTTGTATTCATTTTTCAAATATGACATTAAAGAAAATCCTTGTTCACACAAATAGGTTGTACAAAGAGGTAATAAAAATTCAATAGCTTTATTTGAAATGCCTGTAAATTCTTTTTTTCTGTTCAGCCAAAAGTTAAAAAGTGTGTTATTTTTTAAATCTTCAGTTAGAGTTTGGTCACAGGAAATTTCTGTCAATTATTCTTTTTCTTCAGGAGATTTTTGAATTTAATTGTTAAAAATACTTTGTTTCTTTGCATACTGCTGGTTGAGAATTACTCGTCTAGACTTTAATGCATGGCTGCAGATTTCCGTCAGGCAACTGTTCTAATCAATAACAGTGCTATGCTATATATCAAGTTGATAGCGACAAAATTCAAAGGAATTTGATTCTGAACACCGCATAAATGAAATTGCTATTATGAAACTGATTCTAGATGTGTACTATTCTGTTAAAGCGGCGTTGGTTAAAAATGAGCCACTTTTGGGGGGGTCACCAATTGTTGCGAACTATACAATTATGAAATAATAATAGAGTTCAAAAGATTAAAAAAATTACTTCTGTAAAAAGTAATTTTTTTTTAAAATTTCATAATTCTTAAAGTAAATTTTTCATTTTAATCTAGAGTATTCTACACATAGATAAAAAATAATGAAACAAAATTTAATCTAAAACAGATGACATAAAGAATATTTTACGTATAAATAAAAAATAATAAAAAAAAGGAAATTCAATATTATGGAAAAGATTTCAGGTTTTGAATATAACCGATACCACATAAATTCTATTAAATATGACTCTAAATGGTGGCAAGCAGTGCCCTGCTGAAATTTATTTCTCCACTTAGCACTGCCCCAAAATCGTTCCACAGTTTGGGTGCAGCATCCAGTTTCGGGGTGTATAAAATTATAACTGTGATTCACGATGAAATATTCAGCATGTCTTAATTCCTCTCTTTTATATCCCGTTTAGCAGTCTGAAAACATTATGCTGCCAATGCTAATGTTTTCCTGAATGGCAGCCATCAATGTTGTAGCTCGATAATTGGAAACGATGACTAGAAAACATTCTTTGCTTTCCTGGCATAAACCCCCGAATACTCATTGTTCTGGAAGAACATATCCAATGTTTTTTTTTTTCTTTTGGGGAAAAGACGTTCTGCGATTTTGCTACATTGATTGATATGCCAATTTCTGTGATTTTGCTGGCTCTGCCGATTTTATTTCTTTTACAAAATATCAAACTATTTGCATGTTACTCTAATGTACTCTCCTATGGCTGATTTCTAACTGAAATTGGCAAAATTCAATGGAAGTCAGTTCCTGACACTGTAGATAGATAAAACGAATGGCACTGAGGAAAGAAAGACGTGAGCCTTCAAACCATCTCAATCCCCCCCTTTTTTTTCACAGCAAGAACATATGTAATAACTCCATATAGGAGCTCTGAAGGATTTTTTGTAAAGTTAAAATACATCACTGTGCACATGGACAGAAGGCCAGAAATAAAGAAAGTGAGCTTTCATTATGAGCATTTGTTTCATTTTTAATAATTTTTTGCTGTTTTACATAATTTTGAGTGTTTCATTATGGATGCATGTTTTATGTGATTTTTAGTTTTCATAATGGATGTTTCTTTTATTTTTGATTTCATTATTTTGTTGTTGTTTTATGTAATTTTCAGTGTGCTATATATCAAGTTGATTTTCAGTGTGCTATATATCAAGTTCGTCATTTTTCATAATCGTTACTTTTTTATATTAGGTTGGCAAAAAATTATTCACCAACGATTGACGACTTAGTGGCAGGTTTGGGTTGGTGATCAGAGAATATCTAGAATGAAGCAGAAATTTCTAAGCAGATGTGATAGGAAATATTCAGATTATTTTGTGGATTAAAAATTATACTTAAAAAGCAAAGAAATAAATTTGTTCTTTAGGCTGTATAATTTTTAAATCTTTATAACAAAACATTTAGTCATTAGTGCATGTCCATTACTCTTGATGGCTTGAAATTTGAAATGTTGGAGTCCTTTGTGAATTAATGGTAATTTTTGATAATTTATTCTTTTACCGAAAAGTCATGAATTCATTAGGGACTTTGGAGAGAAACATTTATTTGAGTATTTTTACATCTGTTTCAATAATGCATCCAGAGCTATCCACTTTTATGTGCTTCTTGCTTTTTGTGTGTGTGTGTGCTGTTATTTTTAATTGTGACAAAATCAAATTTATTTAATGAAAAAAAGGACTAGTTTGGATTTGAAAAGTGCAAATTCAGATGTGCTATTCGAATATCTTGGTTTGACATATAAATACATTTTAGTAACATCGTGGGTTGCCCATATAAATACTTTAGTGTATTGCCTCATCAGTACTTTTTGAAGCTTTTCATTATATCTGTGGATAATCAGAGAATGCCAAATTGTTATATAATTTTCATTAAACTAAAACAGAATGACTTTTGTTTTTAAAAACAAAAAACAACAGTGGAAAGAAAATTAATTTTTCATAATATTTCTTTTTGTTTTATTTTCAGTTATATAAAGCATGAGACGCTCTTGTGAGTCAAATGCATCAGATGTGGCAAAAAAGGCAAGAGTAACAATGACTCTAACTAATGATTTGTCATCTGTTGGTCTAGAAACTATTCACATGTCTAGTCCTGGACTGGATCTGCAATCTGATTGTTCAACAGAAATAGTCCAAGCAGAAAATGATTCTCAAATAGCACATGATGAAGACAGGTTTGTTTTTATATTATCCTTATGCTAGTTATATAAAAAGTATTTAAGGATATATAGTAGATAACTTTTTTGTATAATTTGTCTAAATTTTGTATAGATGCATTATATACTTGCATTATTTATTTGTGGAAATTCATAGAAACATCAAATATTAATATTGTTATGAAAGCGGTGAGCTAGCTTCCCCGCAAGCCGGAGTTAGGGTTGCCATATTTGGTGCAAATCGCCCATTTGGCATAAAAATCAGCGATATGCCGTGGACAGAGTGAGAACATTCTAGAACAAATTTTTACCAGTTTTCCAGAGAATATTTTCAAAGGCAGGTCAAAAGCTGTTGCTGTACACATAGTAGCAGTGTATCATGAGCAGTATCTAGAGTATGTTGAGTTCGGTAGTAGTGTTTTGAGTTCAGAGATTAGCTCGAAAGCGACCGAACAGAGTCGAGAGCTGAATTTTAGTGCTTTGCCTTGAAGCTGTCTTCACCATTATAGCCTGAAGGCTGTGTTGCTGATTGTTTCAGCGTGTTTATCGTAGTTTTTCTATGACTGTAAGCGTGTCTTTGGAACTCTGCTGTGTTATACTGACGTATAAATTATGTTTTGATTCTTCATCAAATGTTGTCAACAATCACTCCAAATCCACAAGCCTGTAGAACAGAACAACTGGTGTCAGAAGTGCATTTTGCGAGTGAATTCCAGTTACTGCCTGCAGGAGAAAGTCATGGTGAAGCAAATGAAGGATTTGCTGTGAAGGCTCGATAGGAAGAGATGAAGGCCGGATAAGAAGAGTTAGTGAACAAAATAAAATCATGTAGAGAAGAAATAAAAGCCAACAAGAAAAGCTGCAAGAGCGACTCCAATGGACGGAAGTGAAGCTAAAGAAGACTGGAAGTGACATCTTGAAGTTTAGAGGGAAAACTGGAGCCAAAATAAAAGATGTGAAAATGACAGTAGTGGCATCTGAACAATCAAAAGTTGAAGAAATGAAGGAAGAAGCTAATGAACTGTCAGGGAAAGATCAAGAAATGAAGGATGAAACATCTAATGGCATTGAAAAAGAGAATGAAAAGATGAAGTTGTAATGGAAGCCAAGTCCTGAAGTTGTTATGGAAGAAAGTGATAATACTACAGTACAAAGTCTGAGGTCCAGATGTCCAGTATCCGGAATGGTCTAAAATCCAGACCTTAATACCACCAACAATTTTCTTTTTTTAGGAATTTTTTTTTTATGCTTTACGCATGCAAAATTGATTTTTCCTCATAGTAAAACGTGTAAAAGGTCCCAAAAAATTTGTGTGATCAATAATTTGGCTTTGTAGCTGAGTATCTGCTTGGCGTACGTCTCAATCCAAAACGTTCTAGATAGAAACATTGGGCATTTTACGAAGGCCGACTTATAATCCCCAAAACCAGTCTGCCGAATCATTATTTATTATATTTTGCTTTCATCACCCCACATCTATAAACACATGACAACTTGAGTAATGACTCATGTAGGGATGCCTGAACAATTTCTTTTATATTAGTAATTTAACAACGAAGAGTACGGTAACCTTTTATGTTGACATTACACTTGGCGCGCATGCATCATGTGTCATGATCCACCTCATACTTCAAATCACTTATATTTTAAGAAGTCAAATCACTATTTTTAAGTTTTATTTACTACTGGACTTTGTGATTTTTACCGAAACAAAGGTTGTGCTGTACACATTTTAAATTTTATTCTGCAAGTATTTCAGCCCTTTTAATGTATTTTGTGCAAAAACTTAATGTGTTCGAGAGACCAACTGGAACTCTCGCATCACACGACGTTATCACAATAACTTCATTTTGCCCATCCTTACAGCTAGCATTTTCTTCAGCTTTACTTATTTCATGTTAATACACTAGTTATTTTTCATCCTTGTGGTGTGATACATAAAAATGTATATCTATTTCTTAAAAATAAGGTATTGGCCTATGGTATTGCAAACCTTAAAGTACTGATCTCACAGAAGTAACATACTAGAAGAAAATGTTACGATCTACAATCTCTACGTTTGGCGATGATTACAGGTTTAAGTTAAATATAAGGAGGTTAGAATCATGCACTAAATGTTGACGAGGAAACATGTAACAAACATATCTTTCCGTATGTTTACGTCGGGAGCGTAGCTCCTGGTAGGGCCACCCTAGGCGTGAAGGCTGTTCTGATATGCCCAAAGCATAGCAGGTGAAGAACTTTCAGGGGATTACCATCTTGGTGAGGGGATGTTAAAATCCTGGGGCTTCAGTGATGTATCATTTTTCCATTTCCTCTCCTCTTAACTGTAACTTTTCCTCTTTTCCTTGTGGTTTTCCTCTTCCAAGGTTGGGCCTCGTCATGAGAAGCTGAAACAATCTCTAGTTTTCGAATGGCGAGAAAACTGCCTATGTGTTTGCCGTGCATGGCGATCCATGTTCCTGGAAAGGAGGGTCCTGGTAGTTGAGGGGCGAGGTACTGTCCCCAACATACTGCTTTGGCCTCTGCTTCAGCTAAATGGGAGGCACTTTGTCGTCTTCGCGGGTGTCAATCGGCTGGTCACTAGCCCTTGTGTCAGTGGCTTGGGGATAAGCTCTCGGGAGTACCTGCTTTCAGGAAAGCTGACTGTGGGGCTGCAGTTTGTGTAGAGACCTGGTCATCCCTGGTGTAGGAATCTTGTGTCCCCTTGTTGGACTCCGTGGTGGGTGGGGACGTTGGGTCCAAATCTTTTATTTCCTTCAAATATGACTTCACAAATCTTTTTTACACCTCATAAAACTGCCAATGAATCATCTAGTAAAAGACCTCGAACTACAAAAAATACAGAAAGCAAAGCACTTAAGTTGTTCCCCCATTTTTGGTTATGACAGGATCTGCTGAATTTCTTAAAATGTCACCTTTCCTTGTTCAAAAATATATAAAAACCTTTACTGAAGAACCAAAATCAATTAAACGCTTACGGTCTGGTGACTTATTAATAGAAACTGTCTGTGCTAATCAATCAAAGACCCTGCTTACTCTGTCAAAAATGGGACAGGTTGCTGTTACGGTTTCTGCACACAAAATCCTGAATTCCAGTCATGGTGTAATATCAGAAGTCGACCTATTAACAGTGTCGAATGAGGAATTCATTGATAAGCTTGCCGAGCATTGCATGTTTGCAATGTACATCGAATTAAAATAAAAAGGGATGGTCAATTAATTGATACGAAACATGTCGTTTTGACTTTTAACACTCCTCAACTTCCAAATCACATTAAAACAGGTTATTTGTATTGCCCAGTGCGGCTGTATGTGTCAAACCCTATGCATTGTTTTTAGTGCCAGCGGTTTGGGCACTCAAAGGATGCATGTCGCGGTAAGCTTACATGCGCTCGCTGCTCATCTGTAGATCATGAAAGTGAGGGTTGCACTGCTGAGTCTCTTTGTGTTAATTGTAAAAGAAGTCACTCATCCTTCTCTTGCTCCTGTTCCAAATGGAAATCCGAAAAGGAAATTCAAACTATAAGGGCAACCAAAAAGATATTGTATATAGAAGCTAGAAAGATATTGTATACATCACTTACTACTCAAACAAAGATTAAAACTGAAATACCACTAAAAATGCTGAGTAGCAATTTATCTGCCAGTACTAAACATACACCAACTCATAAAAAACCTGAAGTAATTAAAACTAAAAAACAAACTAAGTCCTCTTTAAATAACATAAGCTCAAAAACAGTAAATTCTGGTCATACCCCATTAGAGAGTATGCTATCAGATACACTTGAATCTGAAATGGAATTAGAAGAAGGATTAGCTCTGACAAAGAGTCTTCTACCACGCTTAAAGAAACAGCATAGGCAAAATAAACATTCATGATTGCTACTTTAAACGTTTGGAACTTTTGCAGATTTCATCAAGGCCTAGTGAACATCAAAAGCCTGATAGGCATTTATCACCCTGCCTGTTCTGGAGTGCAGGAAACTTATCTCAAGCAAGATAGCACAGCTAAGTTGCGGAGATATTCAACTGTCAGGAAAGACTTTTTGTCTGGTGAGCGCATAAGCGGAGGCATTGCTATCCTCACCTCCCATACTTACCCTTCAACTGTCTTTCCCTTGAACACATGTCTCCAAGCTGTTGCTGTGCAGATCAATATCGGTATGCTTGTCACTGTCTGTATCATCTTGCCTCCTAATGAAGTGATAGATAAAAAGGAATTAGATGATTTGTTAAAACAGTTGCCTACTCCTTTCTTTGTAATTGGAGATTTCAGTGGCCGTAATCATCTGTGGAGTAGCGGTGATATAATAACAAATTTCAAAAAAAAAAAAAAAAAATGTTTATTTACGAAAAAGCGGACTGGGAAATGTTTTCCCATTTGGCTATGTTCACTAATAATATGACAAAGGATGTGCCAGTTGAGAGAGTTGTAAAAACTGTCACTGATACTTTTGTTCAGCTAAAATCTCTATTCCCATATCATCAGGCAGCCTTCTTAAATATCCCAAACCATGGTGGAACCGTGACTGTCAGATAGCTCATAGACAGCAAGAAAAGCCTGGGGAATCTTTCGCAGGTATCCCACGCTTAGCAATCTTATCTCCTATAAAAAGGCAATAACAAATGCTCGGAGAGTGCGACACCAAGGCACTTGGATCAGTTATATGCCATTTATTAACTCTTCCACTTCAAGCAAATGTGTTTGAGAAAAAGTTGAAAAAAACTCAGTTAATTATAAGGATCATAGACTCTCCATCTTAGAAAAGGATGGTGTAAACGTATAGCAGCAGAGAAGATATTGCTAATATCATAGGGGAGACTTTTAGTGCTGTATCAAATAGCACTATCCACCAGCATTCCTCACAGCTAGGCTTCGTTGTGAGAATACATCCATAAATTTTAACTCCCTCAACACCGAAGCATATAACACTGATTTCACTATGCTGGAGATGATCAGTGCTTTGTCGCTAACGCCTAAGATGAGGCCTGGCCATGATGGCATTTTCTACGTCATGCTGAAACATTTATCCGATGAATCATTAAAATCTCTTCTCTTTCAGTATAACAGAATATGGAAGGAGTGTTTTTTTTTTCTAATGCTTGGCGAAATGTTGTAGTGATCCCCATTGCCAAACCTGGAAAGGACCCAAGAAATCCTTCAAATTATTGCCCCATCGCGCTCACTAGCTGCCTTTGCAAGATTATGTAAAAAATGGTAAACCGCTGTTTCACCCACTATCTGGAGAATAATCATTGCCTATTGCCTTACCAGAGTGGTTTCTGTAAGGAAAGATCTTCACTTGACAATGCCATGTTCTTAGAAACTGCTGTACGCAATGCATTTGTGAAAAGAAATCATGTGGTTTCAGTCTTCTTTGACATGGAAAAAGCATATGATAGAACTTGGCAGCATGGGACTCTTCATGACTTTCATAGCATTGGACTGCAAGGTAACTTAACTAACTTCATTCAAAACTTTGAGGGAGGGCACATTCCAAGTTAAGATGGGATTGTTGCTTTATCGTGTATTTGCACAACAAGAAGGCATATCCCAAGGTTCGGTACTCAGTGTTACGCTTTTCATTCTGAAAATTAATTTCATTTTAAAAGAACTTCCTCCCACAGTGCATGGTTCCCTGTATGTTGATGATTTGATGATCTACTGTTACGGTCAAGATATGAGATATATTGAAAGACAACTGCAAATTGCCCAAAACAGAGTAGTAAAGTTGTCCAACAACAATGGTTTTTAGTTTACTAGCCAGAAGACCGTCTGTGTGCATTTCTGTTGCAAAAGAAATCTACATCCCGAACCAGAGCTGCATCTTGATGGTTCCTTGATCTGAGTTAAACCAGAAGCAAAATTTCTAGGAATCATCTTTGACAGAAAGCTCACTTTCCTTCCACATATTTTAAACTTAAAGGTAAAATGCACTAAAGCCCTTAACATACTCAAAATCCTAGCAAATATTTCATGGAAAGCAGAACGTTGTTCTATGCTACGCATATACAGAGCTTTAATTTGTTTCAAACTTGACTATGGTTGTATTATCTATGGATCAGCAAGACCTTCTGTACTACTGAAATTGGATACAGTCCACCATCAAGCTCTACGGATATGCTGTGGAGCTTTCAGAACATCTCCCGTCCGAAGTTTATGCGTCATCTGCTATGAACCTTCTCTGGAATTCAGACGCAAGCAATTATCATGACATCTGATTGGTACTGGCGTGGCCTTCATGTATCCCTCCTTTTGATCTTCGTGTTCTCTCATTGATCAAATAACTCAAATCCCGAAAGCTTCAACCATTTTGGTATTGCACCCCGACAAGAAGTGAATATTCACGTACTCGACATTTTTGGAGGACTTAAGAAAAGCAATACCGATGATGTCCAATATCAACAAATCTTCCTAGAGCATAGAACCAGTCATTCTAACTATACAGTAATTTTTACTAACAGCTCAAAGGATCATGATCATGTTGGGGGAGCTTTTGTTTGTGATAAAGTAATCAAGAGTAGTACTCTCCATAAGGCTGCATCTGTCTTTATGGCAGAAACTCTTGCCATTTTGAACTCTTTAACCTTCATCTCTAAGCAAAATAACAAAAAGTTCATCATCTATTCTGGTTCTCTAAGTGCTCTTGAAACAATAAATGCAAATACTAGCCACCCTTTGGTCTTAGCTATATTAAAGGCACACCTTTGTTTGAGAAACGTAGGTTATTCTATTGCATACTGCTGGGTGCCTGGACATGCAGGCATCAAAGGCAATGAACTTGCTGATGCCACAACAAAATCAGCTGATATTACTTCTGAAAATGAGGTCTCCTTTACATACATACAGAATTACATCAAAGCAAAGATTTTGTCCAGGTGCCAAGAACTCTGAAAATGTCAGACTCTGAACGAATTAAGGCAAGTAAAGTACTCTGAACAAATTAAGGCAATTTGGAATACTGGGAGTTGAGAGGAAATCGTTAGGAGAATGTACTGCTGACTCGACTATGAATTCGTCACTGCAGACTGACACATCAGTATCTCTTGAAAAGAAATAAGGAGCCTACTCCTACTTCAGTCAATCATATTTTAACCTGCTGCCCTGTTTTTAATCAGAAACGTGATCATCATTTTAACTCTACAAATATTAATTTAACAGATCTTATTGGAAGAAACCCCCACATCAACCTCGTAAGTTTTTGAAAAGATATCTCTCTCTACCATATAATTTGAGTTCTTTTTCCTTATATCATGCTCTATCTGTTGCTAGAGCATTTCTCACGCTCATCTGTACATACTTTCATCAGCATTATCACAATTCATACTCAGTAATGTTTGTGCATTTGTATTTTAATCACTATTTGTCTGGTGCATAATAAGCTTCTAGGTTTTGTTACATTAAAAGCCAGCCAGTCTTTCCGTATGTTAAAAGTAGATTTTGTTAATGATTCATAGGCCAAAGTTACATTTAGTGCTATTCGAATTAAGAATAACTGATTTGATTTTCACATAAACCCAGAACTGGCACCAGAGCTCGTATGGCTGACCGGGCGGCACAGAATTTAGGGAAGCCAAATTTTGGGAATTTGGAGAAGCTGTGAGTAGCAAAATTAAGTCATGAAAAAATTTTTAGAATTTTGGAAATGCAGTGCGACCCCAAAATTTAGGGGCAGCAAAAATTTAGAACTTAGGGAAGTGCTCGGTAGCAGAATTTAGGACCCGCAGAGATTGCATCAGGTGGTAAAATAGGATTCTAATTCAACATTCAAAACGAATAAAATAATCAAAGCTTCTTCAGGGTTCGTACGGTCCTTAAGAGTACTTAAAAGGACTTAAGCTTTTGGGAATCGATTTTTGGTCCTTGAAATTCCTTAATTTCGGCAAAAATTGGCAAAAGGTCCTTAATTTTAATCATCTGAAATTTCTGTCTGTTCTTACGACTGCCATTTTGAGTGTGAATTATCATTTTGGAGGAATATTTTTGGCAATTCACTGACATATATGGTTATCTTTTGAATGGGTTCATGGGTTATAATTTGTTCCTATTTCTAATATGGTGGGAGACTCGAGTTTCTAAGCAAGAAGTGACACATAAGCATTTTGAAATATGTTTTTTTCTAATGAAGGGCTCATAAACAACTTTTCGCTTTTGGTGATATGAATTTTTTTATTTAACGGTTCTAAATTTGGTAACTTATCAACATTCTGATGATTTTAAGATCAGTTTTTATAGAAAATTTTTAATTCCAAGATCTGGGAATTTTTCAATGATTTTTTTAAAACATTGTAACATTGATAAATTTTATTAAAATAATGGTAATATATTGAAATCATATTTAAAAAATAACATCAAAATAAAACACTTTTATTTTTTGCTGTCATATTGCAAAGCTCCATTTTAACAACTTATTATACGGTATTTTGAATCTGAGAAATAAACAAGGTGTACTGCTATAAAGCACAATTTATGAAACAGTTCTTACTAAAAGCAAAATTAGCTATGTAATTTAAAATGTCTTCTTTTTAATTTTTTCATAGTAAGAGTTTTTCCTATGTAATTATCTCAGAATATTCAGAATGCTTAGAATATGCATCAGTTTCATCTATAAAATTTATTTTACACTTTTTCCTTTTTTTTCAACATATCTCTGGCTTTTGGTTATTACAGAATTGGTAGGGATAATTTTTCTTTAGGATTTTAGACACTGCAGCTTGGAAAGTTTAGAAGCATTTGAAGGCAAGATTTATAGACCCATGATTCTAGAAGATTCCAGTAATATGTGACAAAATGAAAAATGTCTCCATGGTATTAACATGTAATGGATGTATTTTACAGAAAGTTTGCGATGAATTTCTTACTTTTTGGAGAATGTCTGGAAGAACAATGAAAACATATTTGAATTTTTTTACTTTTGATACTAGAGTCTTTTTCTTCACATGTTTATCTTCCCTTTATTTTCTCTACTTTTCACTAGACACAAGCATGGAAAATATCAAAAATCAATCAATCTTATCACATGGAAAGGCATTCTAAAACAGAATTTTTTTATTAATAAAGAAAATGAAAACTGACAATTTAAAAGATTCATATAATATGCCTAGCGGGCCTTGCCATAATTAAATAAATCAACCAAACCATATAGTATGCCTTAATGCATCATACAGTGCTGCCTAGTGCCTTTCTAAATTCTGCTCTCAGTGCCTGCTTTAAATTCTAAAAGTTTACATTTGACATTTCCAGATTTTGTTGCTCAGTTTGTCACTAAATTCTAAAATTTTCTGCCACATCAGCTCTATAAGCAGCCCTTACCATAATATCTCATATTTCTTCTCAATTTTGATATTGCTAAAGAAATGAAATTAGCAGCTTTTTCTGTACATTCTAAATACATTTAGTTTTTTTTAGAGTAATTGAAATCCTTAATTAAATCCCAAAATTCTAAAATGATAAGGAAATGTGTTGAAGAAAGAAACTGAATACATAACGAAAATAATTCTTGAAAGATATGTACAGTTATTATTATGTAAATTACCCAGTTGTTTATGATTTCAGCCTTTACTATTAATTTCCCATTTCTATTTCCTCATATGATAGAGTTATTGAGCCAGCTTAAATTAAAATTAAATTGTAGAGTCTTTGACCATTAGTCCACATTTTTAGTTTGAATTTGACTGTTCTTGTTTAATTACATCACCACAAGCTGTAATAGATTTTTTAAGCATCAGAACATGCCTTTATGTTCTAACAAGGGGACATTCCGTACTCGTCATCGCTGATTTCACTCAGATTTATAGGGCATGCAGGGCTTGGCTAGAAATGAAAGTATCTGAAGTGGGAACTC
Source organism: Stegodyphus mimosarum (assembly GCA_000611955.2). Classification (NCBI taxonomy): domain Eukaryota; kingdom Metazoa; phylum Arthropoda; class Arachnida; order Araneae; family Eresidae; genus Stegodyphus; species Stegodyphus mimosarum. Next base: position 77,413 of record KK115772.1, on the reverse strand, counting down.
CAGATGCCCAAGCGTTTAGAAAGTAAAAATTTTGACGCTGCTCTCTCACTGTATAAGCCATTACGTTAGGGCGTTTGCCAAGCAGCGGTTGGTGCAGTGGTAAGAGCTTGAATTGCTAATGCAATGATCCTGCCTTCAACTCCCTATGTGGATCATTGCATCCCCGTATGGACCTCGCCCCTCCGTTTCTTTTTTCTTTTTCTCAATTTTTATATTATTCTTTTTCCAACTAAGCAAAGAGGTGACTGTTTTATTTTATTTTATTTATTTATTTATACTCAAAAGGCATAGAAAAGGTAAAAATTTCGAACTTTTCAACAAGATTAAAGAGCATACGAAAAGACTTTGTTCATGAAGATTCAAAACTTTATTTGTCAACACACGATGATTACATGTCTCGGAATGATATTTATCGTAGAAACAATTATTATTTCTGCATCTAGCACACGTTATAAAACCGCATTTTTACAATAGCATTGTTGTTTCAACGTCTCCATAGAAAATATACTTGATTGACATTCATAAAGCATTCTTTCTCATCGCAATGTTTAGAAGCGAACCATGCGTAACGTAACATATTACTGAATATTGGGGCGGATAACTGATGATGAACAATCGAATGTATTTTTATGCAGTCTTCTCGGCAAGTTATTTCTTTTTCTTGCTCCATGAAATAAGAACAATTTAAAATTTTTTTAATAAAGTTTTAGTTCAGACTATTAAAACATATAAAAGAAACTAATTAACTACATAAATGGAATCCTTCACATTTAAACAGTTCACAAAGTTACCTGTAGCGAGGAATAAACATGGATAGTAAATTGACAAATTTTAACATGTTAGCACTTTCATCAAAAAGCTGGAATAATCTTGTAAATATAGTACAGATTAATAAACAAAATAAATAAATAAATAAAAATAAAATAAACTTATTCATTAATTTTGAGATTATATAAAAGTTACACAGGTTGTTTAATGAATAATGTATCTGTTTTAATTTCACAAGACCTTACTTTTCCATCTCTGCCAGGAAATACTGCTACAACTCTTCCTAATTTCCAAAAATGTATGGGTAACTTATCATCATTAATTAATACAATGTCATTAACTTTAAATTCAGTAATTTTACCTGTCTGTTTGACACAATGAAAAGATCGTAACATCAAAAGATATTCTTTTTTTCCATTTATTTCAAAACATACTTACCAATCTTTCTTGATAATTAAATCTTTTAATTAACATCTTCCTATTGACTAAATTAGGATCAAAATTAAGCCTGGCAGGAGGTAAACTATTCACTTTGCGCCCTAAGAGTATATGAGCTGGAGTTAGAGGCACAGGTTCCTGTAATTCAGAATAAACATAAGTTAAGGGATGAGAGTTAAGCACACCTTCAGTTTCAATAATTAGAGTCTCTAACTCACCTCGAGATAAAGTAGTTTTTCTTAAAGCTAGTTTCACAGATCAGACCAATCTTTCATAGAAGCCACTCCACCAAAGTCAGAAAAAGGAGATATCTCTTCTGTTCGATTTACTGGTAAAGGAGCAGTAACTTGCACACCAAGAGATGAATCATTTGCACAAAATACATTTTATTAGTATATATTTAATGGTTTGTCTTCCTTTAATTATCCAGTATCTTTTGTGTATTTCTATCAAAGTTTCAGAAATTCCACCGTGAAACACTTTGCTGTGTGCTTCCCACACTAACAAATTTATGGAGGGGTGTTTTGCAGGCAATAATTGGATGTTTTAGCAGGTAGGTAAGTTTTGACTGCTGTAGTCTTCCACCAACATCTATTATCCCATCCTCATTAAGAAAGGGATTTAGTTCCAAAATAGATGAAGTCTTTGAAATTGTTTTGCCCTGTGTTAAACAGGACAGCTTTTCAGAAAAAACATCTCTTTGAATTACTTTTATCCAAATCATTTCTGCATCATAAAGTTCTTTAGCACTTGGCTCTTTACATCGCTTGGTTTTATTTCTAATGTTGTACATGAATCGGAGTACCCAACTGGTAACACAGTATAATTTTCTCAAACTACTATATTTATTCAATTCTAGTAAAGATGTCACATTCCACTGAACTTCGCACACAAACGATGCTGTTTCTTCCAATTTAGTTCTTTTTTCGCAATATACTTCAGGAGATATCTCTGGACAAATTTCATAATTAGAGCTCTTTGGCCACTCCTTTTTCTTCCATCGAAGCCATTCTGGACCTTGCAGCCAAATAGGATTGGACATAAACTTTTCCACACTCTCTTCTCGAGATTTGTAATCTGCTGGATTGTTCTTCCCTTTACAGTGATGCCAATCAGCAGGATCAGTTCTAGACTGGATTTTGGGTACTCAGTTCGATAAGAACGATTAAGGAATCACTCCACAAATATACATTAGAAATATTAAATTTAAAATTTGTTTTCAAATATTGAAAAGTTTAGAAGCAATAACAGCTCCCATTAGTTCAAGCCTCGGTAGTGTCAACCATTTTAGTGATGCAATTCTAGATTTTGCAGTGATAAAACTTGTGTAAATACAATCGTTACTTAACACATACCAAAAGTAAACAACTGCTCCGAAAGCTTTAGGACTAGTGTCTGAAAATATATGTAGTTCTAATTCTTTCACTAAGTTCAATGGAAAGGAGAAGTACTTCCTTTTGATTGTCAAATGTTTCAAGAGATGAATCTGAGAGCACCAGTTTTCCTATTTTTCCTTAAGTGCGGTCGATAGTTCATCATCCCATCCTAATATCCTAGTTTCCATATTTCTTGCATTAATGATTTTATGAGAACAATAAAAGGTGAAACCATCCCCGCAGGATCAAATAATTTCGACGCCGTTTGAAGTACACTACGTTTTGAATTCTTCAAATCATCGATTATGTCAAGAAGGGGTTTCACATCTAAATTAAATATATCTTCTTCCGTATTCCATATTATGCCTAAAACCTTCAATGGACGTTCGTTAGCTTCTCAAAGGTTTTTGTCACTGCTTGGATGATTTAGGGCAATTCTTCCAATTTTCATTTGGTTTGGAGGCAATCGTTTGTTTTTGATGAGAGATAAGTCACCACACTTTAGATTTGAAGATGCGCAAAACTACTTAGCACATTGCTGAAGAGTTGTCATATACTCCACACATCATAATTTCCAAAAATGTTGCACAGTTTGTTGAACTAGAGACCAACATTTAAGTCTGGAAGAATTAACATCATCAAGCCAGATTCAGGAATGGCTAGCAAAGGGGCTGCAATCAGAAAATGACCTGAAATCAATGCAATAAACAAGTTCGGATCACTAGGCATTGCACAGAGGACAGGAGTTCATACACACTTCCCCCTGTGTAAGCACTGTTAAGAATTCCTTGTAAATTAGAAGTGTGGATCACGATACAGTACAAAGTCCGAGATCCTGTCTTGTTGGTACTTAGGTGATTCCGGATTTGGGATTTTTCCGGATATTAGATCATCTGTTTAAATCTAGTAAAATGGCACATAGAAATTATAAAATTAAAAATATGAAATCATGATTTATGAAATAATGAAGCATTTATGATCGAAAAGGCCTCAAAATCAAAAAAAAAAAAAAGCTTAATATTTATTTGTTTATTTTATCAAACATTACTTCCGATGCAAATTGTTTAAGGTGCTTTATTTTTGTGCTAATACCTTCTCTTTAATTCTATAGACGAACATAATTTCTTGTTCACTTACGAAGTTCTACTGTTCAAGTTCTGTAATTGCTGTGTCGAGAATTCCAATTAACTTGCCAATCGAAATTTTTTTGCTTTCAATAAATTCTTTGTCACTTTCTTCACTATTGGTAGCTGTATTTTCTGGATCTAGAACCATACTACAGATATCACCGTCCATTAATTGATTGATGATTGGAGCATTGTCATCGTAATTAAAAACTTCTGTTATATCTTCTTCATTTATTACGGTACAGCCAGTGGTGATTTTAAAAGAGCAGTGACTAAATTGTGTCTGTCTTTGAACTGTAATTTTCGTTGAATTTTTAATGTTTATTTTGTGTACTTTTAACTATTTGTCTTTTTTGAACCCTTAAAAGGCGTCAAGGCCTGGGGCTATGTTTAGTATTTTGTGTTACTAAAAAATTTCTTGTGTGTCCTGGTAACAATAGATGGCACTACCTCCTCATGATTCAATTATGGTTGCTATGGTAATGAGCCTCCTGCGTATGCATGAATGTGTTCCATTCTTTTTATTATTGCTACTATGTTTTTGAGTGAAATGTGAAACTTAAAATGTGTCTTTATGAGGATGGCATTTCTTCTTTTTTAAAGTGTTATTGTTAATGAAGACCTTTACAGTCTGATAGTTTGCATCCGATTTCCTAATTAAATGTTATTTTAAAAATTTTAAGTATAGAGAACTCGATTGTGCCTAGGCGATTTTAAAATTTATGCATGAAAAAGATAATTCGGTTACTTATAATTTTTTGCAGTATTTGAGAATAATTTGTAAGGCAAAGCATTGAATGCTGTAGAAACATTTGAATATGTAAGATTTTAAGTGTTAAAAGCAAAATGAAATTTAATTAAACCAATATCTTTTAAGTATCTATCAAAATATTGTACACTAATATATTTATGTTTAAATTGGTAATTCAATTTTTCTCCGATGGATTTACTTGTAATAGAAGTGATTTGAATGTTGTTTAATCTATTGATGAAGGGGTAGTCTGGCTAGGTACCTTAATATATGTTGGTCATTGATTAATAACTGTGTTTTAGTTGTAAATTTTGCTTGTTTATTTTAGTAGTCTGTTCATGTTTCCCATGTGGTTCTTAAGAAAAACATGGATTCTTCCAAAACAAACCTGGGTAATTTGCTTCGGTGTTTAGTTGGAAAACTAATTTTATGTGTAATTGAACTATACAATCAGATTTTTTTGTTTTATTTTTAACTGGTGATTGAATTTTTACTTTTGTGGATTATTATTCCCTGGTGTTTTGAGGTGTTATGTATTTGTCTTTGAATGAAAAGAATTTATGGCTCTCTAGAGTTTAGGAATTATTATACTGAGATTTACATGTTTTCTGAGTAGTAGAGGATGTAGTATTATTTTAATGAGAGATAGTGTTTGTAGATTTGATAATGAATTGCATTTTCACATTTTATTTAAAAATAATCTTTTGATTTTATACCAAAACAACAGGTAGTATATTAGCTCATTTTAGTGTAAGATTTGACCTAAAGAGTTTGAGCTTTGAAGTAATATAATTTACTTTTAGTTGATAATTTATGTGATTTGGTTTGACTTAAATCACCAATGTATAGGTTTCAGGCATTATGTGAGTTTATTTTAATTTTGTTCAAAATATATGCATAAAACTGTACTTTTTAAAATTGAACTTTTTCTTCTACCTAATGATATAAAATATAAATATTTCAGTAACTTACATCTCTAATTGAATGTTAGTTATTTGGTACCTTTTGATTTAATCTGAAATTTGTTTTACAGTTATGTAAAATATTAGATTATTTTTAATAATAATACATCCCAAATATACTTTTGTTTTATTCTTAAAGGGGTATTAAAAGAGTGAATTTGTTTGCATAGGTCATTACTTTTATTCATTCAATGCCTGTGTGCCTAAATTTTCATGGGCAAAAATATGTATGAACACTGCTTTATGATCATAATTATTTTTTTTGTAGTCTAAAAATCGCATTTCTTCTCACTTTTTTGCAGAATTTTTGGATTTGCCATTTTTTGTATGATTAAAAATGTGTCAAAATATTAATTATATTTTTCTTGATAAAATATCATTTGTGATTTACAGTTTACTGACAGAAGCTGGTTTTGGTACCATCATTATATTGTACATGGACATTACAGAGCCATTAACAACTCTGCGTGCAATCTTGGAGCAAAAAACTAGAATGGATATGTCTGACTTCCAATTTTTCTTACAAGATACCCAAGAGGTATGTTTCATAATCATTTATTATTGTATGTTGGAAATTATCTAATATACAGTCTTTCCTTTATTAGTATTGTTAAGTTTGCATTTCAGGGGACAAGATTTTATTCTGGTGACCATTTGAGAGAAAGGTTGCAGATTACATCTTAGCATACCTTAATTTGAACTGGTGCAGTTTTAGCGTAGCAATTCTAAGGTTGCTGGAATCATAATTGAAAGTCTGTTTTGGAAATTAGCAAAAGATCATGCCAAAAAGCAACTTTAGTTTGGCGTAGATTTTGAATAAAATTCTACTTATTTCAAGGGCAATCGAAACATAAATTCTTTTCAGGAAGGGGGGGGGCGGAAATTAAACCTGAAGTAAGTATATGTAAAGCATATTTTTAAGGAAATATGCAAATAGTTTTTTGAAACTCAATTTTTTAACTTCTGTTATTTCATTCTAACTCATTCTGCTACTCCACAGATTTTATTTACTGTTGGATAGATGGTATTTGCCGTAATAATACTCAAAATATAAAAATCTGACACCAGCCACACAATCATTAACTTTAACAAAGAAATCTCTCGTTTAGTACGATGTCTAAAATACAGATGTCCAATGTCCAGACCACCAGCAGCAGTTTTTTTTTTTTTTTTTTTTTTTTTTTTAGTTTTTTTTTTTTTTTTTTTTAGAATTTTTTTGCAAAAGGGAGAAGGAATTACATTCCAAGATTAGTGTATACGTAATATTTCGCACACACACAGTAGACATTTTTTCATGATAAAGCACTTAAGGGAGGTCCTGATTCTTAATTCCACTTCGGCACTAAATAAAAAAAAACTTTCATCTTGAAGAAATACAATCATTTAGTAGCATAAATCTATGTGATCAATAATTTGGCCATGTAACCGCCTTTTTGCTGAGCATACATCTCAGATCGTATGGACATATAAATGGGCACATATCTATATCATTTGTAGCAGCTACAAATGTGAAGGTTTTCAGATATTGCAAACAAATAGCAAACTTTTCCAATCAATAGAATTTGTGAAGAAATGGGGAAAAGTGGTAATAGAGTAGATGGTATACAGAAGTGTTTCATTACAATGGCATTGCCCTAATAATCAAGTGACTAACAGATGGCAAAATCTGTAGTATAGTTATAAATCTAGGAAAGGCCACTACCAATAGTGAAGAGAGTGACAGGAAAGTTGTTAAGAATGAAAAAATTTCAATTGGCAATCTACTGGGAATTCTTGACATGACAATTACAAGATTCAAACAGTTGATCTTTATAACTGAGGAAGAAATTATCTGTAAAATTAAAGAGAAGGTATGAGCACAAAAAATGAAGCAACTTGAAACAACTTATATTGAAAGAAATGCTTAATAAGGCAAACAAATAAAAACTGAGCTTTTGTTTTATAAGTTATGATACCCTTAATGTCATAAAAACTTCATTATTTTCATAAAGAGTTATAAATATATTTTTAATTTTATAATTTTTACATACCATTTTACTAAATTTAAATTGAAGTTCTAAAATCCAGAAAATTCTGGAATTGCCAAAGTCTCAACAAGTCATCATCATGGACTTAGTATTGTATAATGTCAGAAAGTTAGATGGATCCATGTTTTCATTCATTTCATTTTAAAGGTTCAGAAGGATATATTAAGAATAAAAAATTTATATATGATAAATTATTATGTATTCTTTTTTTTATTATTATTATTCTAATTTGAATGTATGTTTTTTTTATTTCAACATAACTTTTTTTTCCCCTCTTAGTTAGATGCTACCAAAAATTTAGTTAATCAATGTGTCCAAGGAGAAGGCATGGTCCAAATAAATGTAGAAATTATAAACAAAGAAGGTATGCTCCTAGATCTGTGTGCTGCATGTATACATTATATATATATTTCCATTGTTTGAATGAAGAAATGTTTGATATAATTTTTTAAGAATATTTACTGTGCAGATTTATATGAATATTTTTTGTATTGTAAACACTATAATTATGTACTTTTGTTGAACAAATTGTCTGCCATGTGAAACTGACATCTGGTTATTTTAGTAACACCATAGGGGATAATAGGTGACTGGCAAAGTAGACAGATCTTTGAGCTCTTGTTCACCACTGCCAGTCACTCTGTGTATTTTACTATATAAAGTGACCAGTATGTCTTTTCTGAATATTGCTGTGATTTGTCCTGAGAATATTATGTGAAAACATAATATATGCTCATTTGTGGAAGAATGTGTGTAAAAAATAACTCATTATGTACAAACATAATTTTACTGATAAAGAAAATGTAAAATATCAAGATCTGGCATGCATGGCTGACAAGGTGACCCGTTGGGTAACAAACACTGTGATGGGCATAGTGATCACACAAAAAAAGGAGAAGGGGTTAAATTTTGTTCAAAAATGCACCAAAATAATAAAATACTAATTATGTCTATATATCCCAACAGAATAAGCCTGAAAACCAATAATCATTTGTCAACTATATAATTTATGTAAAATTCTGTGGCAAACAATATGTTAAGTATTAATATGCATTATGGTTATGAAAAATTCTATTAGTTTCCAAAATATGTAAAAACAGTTTGCATCCTTATATTATTACAGGTGTGAAGAAGATAAATATAGTTGATGTTCTCAAGCCTGCAGAAGAAATTCCTTTATCACCTGTGTTGAATTCTCAAGGTACTCAAATTTATGCATTTTATAAAATGTATTATATTATATGTAGAATTAAACTTAGTTAAAGATATATTTAATGTAAATATGTCAAATATTTATTTTTTCTTCGTTTAAAATTTCATCAAACTTATGTAATAAAAATATTATTTATTAAATCTTGGAATAAATGGCTAGAAATTTAGAAACTTGGAAAACTAAAATTTTCTTGATAATTTTTCATTAGTAAACTTGCATAACAAACTGTGTTCCTAAAACTGGGAGTAAGTAATGAGAGCTGAATTATGTAATGCCTATTGTGACTTCCTCCATATGAAGCAAATTTCTAGCATGTTTTAATATTTATATGTATTTGCTGATATCCACACACTGTTTCTACTTTGTTTCTTTTCATTGTTTCTAATTTGTAATTTTAAGTTCTTTGGTAACAGTTTGTAGTGCTACGAACTGCATAATATTTCTTTGTTAGTGCTTTATGTGTGTATGCCACGAAAAATATTAAAAGGGCATCAGCCTTTTTTTGTGGTGGGGGCAGGGGCTAAAAGGATCTGAGGATTTAGTTAATCAATTGTATTAATGTAAAAGCTTTTTTATGCAAAATGAAATTTAGCAATTTGTGCATGCCTGCCAAAATTAAATTCAGTGTACTAAAACTGAAATTCAGAAATTTATACATATCAATTTATGTATTAATTATCCATAATATGCAATATTATCTTATTATATGCATGCTATATTCTTAGTTACTTTTATAAGCAATCAGTGAAATCTGCTGCATCTGAAATTAAATGAATATTTTGTAATTTTTCATTTCCTTTACCTGTAAAGTACTGACAGTATTTTTTCCAAATAATCATTTAAATCTAAATTATCAATAATTACTTGTATTAATAATGAATTTACCAAAGATATTGTAGGTCTGAAAGCTTTTTTAACTACTGAAATTAAAATTAGTGATACACTAATAACACTGCATTACGTAGACAATATTGACTTTGCCGAGTACATATCTATTTTTGTTCACTTTATGTTCCAAAACATTGTATTGATTTTTAAAATTGCTTCTAGGAGATACCACATTTGTAGAATCACCACCTACACAGAAAATAAAAATATCTGCCTCTGAGGATTCTCATCAGGTTACTCGTTGGACTATAGCTCCTCAATTTCGGAAGCTTCAAGAAACCTATAATATTCCTGTGGGTAGGTTTAAACTTATGTGTGTTTATAGATATATATATGTAAAAATATGTAACTATAAATTATAAATTAATAACCCTGAATTCTCTTTGAGTACTTTCCCTGTTTATTCTAAAAATGCACTTTTCTGCACTGCATTATTTCCAGATCAATTTATGCATATGGCTTAATAATGCTGATGACATAACTAATTCAGAACTTAGACCAAAACTTTCTCTTAATACGCTGCCATATTGGATAATTGCACATTTTCCTTCTACCCCTGTTCTTGCTAAGATATTGCTTGATGTTTTTCTTCTTATCACAACAATATCTAAAATGTAACCGTTCTGAAGCAGGCATGAGCAATGTGTGTAGTGAATTGTGACAGCAATATGTTTAACTACAATAAAAGAAATGTGATTTACATCTGTTATGACTGCATTTATTCCATTTATGTAACTTCCAAGTTTCTTCTTCATTTTAGATTTACTATGTGTGCTTCATCTATCTGTGTCATTCTCAAATCATCACACACACATATATATATTTATATATATAAAATAATGTATATATTTGTATTATTGGGTTGACAAGAAAGTAATTTCAGTTTATGGCAAATATATAGTGTTATGTTTGTTTTGTAATTCTTCTGTCAATCTTCTTCTTCTTTTTTTTTTTTTTTTTTTTCT
>KK115772.1:29781-44294 GCA_000611955.2 Stegodyphus mimosarum | reverse complement strand
AGCGGTTGAACTGGATATTTCTATGATTATAATACTTCCTTTACTTCGTCCAAGGAAGTAAATAAGGAGAAAAAGACTAATATTGTCATATTTACCAAAAGAAGTGAATAATAAATCTAATTTAAAAAATCACATTAAGATTTAATTAATCTTTTCCATTCCTTATCCTATCATACGTTACATGACAAATGATAAATTACTGAGTATATATATCCTTATCAAATTATCCATTTATAAATGTAATTTTTTCTCATAATATAAAAACACTAATAATTAACAAAAAATATTAACCAATATACTTTTGTAATTAGAAATGTTACTAATTTTCTGCTGGGTGATGCAGATTGCAGGAAAATCTGTGGCTGTAAAACAAAGATTCACTATCAGATTAATTATAAAGAATAATAAATAATTATAAAGAATCTCCTATGTCTTGCAAAAGTCTTATTCACAGGACCTAACATGGGCAGCATTTATACTTGAACAAAGCAAACTGATAAGGATTAAAATTTCATTTCCTAAAAGATGACCAAACTGTATAGACTGAAGGACTCGCTACTTCCTCTTTCAAAATTTCCATCATAGCAACTGACTTAAATAGAAATCTGTCAAAGAATTTGAATGGAATGAGGGAACCCATACATGTTTTTTGGTCACAATACCATATGGTGTTCTACGATATGCTTATTATGCCCCGTTTGCAACAGTTGATAAACAAGTATTACAGACGTAAAGTCCTTTTCTAATGTAGTGTAGTTACATGCATAGCATTGTAAGTTCGTATCATTATATGCGTGCTTTACTGTTACATGTTTATATTTAAAAACTAATCCTGTTGAAGTATAATTACTAAAGGAAAAAATGCGATATATCTGCCAGACCCTGTTATCAATGAAATGAATAATTTGTTACAGAACAGTTTTGATCTGTGTGGAAAGAAAGAACATATTTCAAAATGTTTCAAAGCAGCACTTTTATGCTACAAAATAATATATATATAATTCAGACACAAAAGTAAGAGCTAAGGGCTTTAAAGTATCTTGAACAAAATATTTTACATTAAAAGTCTTTGCTTCATGAATTTTATTAATTAATGAGATATTCTGGCTATTCTTTGGATCACATTGAGAAAAGGGAACATTTAAAATCTTTTCACTGATTCACATTAGTTTGATGCAAGCACCTAATTTAGGACTGATTGATTTACCCTGTTCCAATGGGGAGGGATTTGGTTTCATAAGCTCTAACTAGATTTCTGGAATATTTATTGATACAAATGTATTGCATGATTTTACGTGACAGTATTTGATTTCAATTGATACTCTGGGGATTTGTTAAAATTAATCGCTTCACTTATTTTCCCATAATCAAATTTGATTTTAACATTTTCTTTTAAATTAATCTGGAAAGTGCAATGCTACTTCTAAAATCTATGCTGTTTGCATGTTTTTTTTTTATGTACATACATAATTCATATTATCTCTTCTCCCCCCTCCTAATTTCAGTTTGCAAAGGGAAAAATTAGTTAATTTTCTTCACATACACAAAAGAAATCAACCCAAGTGCAAATCAAAAAGTTTATTCTTTTGTGTGGCACAGTATTTTATTATATACATAGTCAAGGTGATGATATAGTCCCCCAAAAATTGTTTAAGTAAATCACTTACATATCTGTATAAATGCATAAGTAAAGAATTCAAAGAAGGTAATTTCTTTAACAGATGGGGGAAGATACAGTGTTAAACAAATTAAAAATAAATTTGTACTAAGATGCCACTTGAAACAGTGTCAAAACCAGCTTGGCACATGCTTCTTAAGGTCACCGGATACAAGTTTTTGGCAGCATCTTAATTCAGTATCATAAATTTCATTTCAAAGAACTTAAAAACAATCCGCAATTTGCCACAGATATTATAATAAAAAAACTAAGCACACAATGAGAAGATATAACAATGTAAAAGTAAATTTCATAACCATTAAGAAATAACATAAAAAAGTATACAGTAAAATATTTTTTGTTCAGCCGTTCCAGCAGCATTCGTTTTACATGTTAACATACATAATAATTTGTCCCATCAGGTAAACTGAATACATTTCCCACTTGCTATTTGAATGACTAGGAAACCTCATGTTAATTACAAATCATTTCTTTCATACTCTCCAGAAGTGACTTGGATACCTTTCTTTCTCTGCTCGCAGAGCGCTTATGATCGAGTCCTAAAAATAAAATATTAATTATAAGTTGGTTTTTCATATTTTAAAGCAAAGAAAAAACATTTAAAATTTTATGAACTCAATATACAAAAGCATCAAAGTTCTCAGTGAATTAAAAATGCATATGAGGAGATAACCATCCAACTTTGAAAACGGAAAGCTACTAATATTCTAAAATTGGTGCATGAAGTAAGAGTAGTAAGTATTAAGGCTTACAATGCTGAACATGTTAAAACATGAAGGGCCATTCTTTAAAAGGTTATTTTCAGTTGGTTACAAATAATCATCAGAAACACGAGAACAGACTATTGCCAATCAATCATGTTTAATCTTCCATTCGCATCTGATATTACAAAAGAGCATTGCTCATCAATGCAATAAGTACTCAACAGTTATTTAATATCATATGTATGATAAATAAGATATGCTCCACTAATTCAAAAATCAACTGTATCTAAAATAAAATTGAATGGTTATGACCAAATTTTACAGCGAATACCAATCATAATTTTATATACATAATTTGTTGCATGCACTTTAGATAAAAATCTGATGTATACACCATACAACTAACTTCCTTGCACAGAATTTAATTATACGCATTTTCCCCCTGCATTTCATTTAAACTTATTTCTTCGAATTTTATTAGAGATATGTTTCTCATTCAATTAATTCAGTTCTCACTTCGTGGCAAGGCAAAAATACATAAAAACTCAAATTATTAATTTAAAGATACAGAAAAACATAAAACACCAGATACAGTTAAAACAATTTTTACAGTGAAAATTACAGTTTCTATGCTCAACACCTTACTGAGGTCGTTAATTTGTAACTATATAACTCTGAAATGAATCATTCAATTGTTCTAAAATGTTAATCATTTTCAATTCTGTACATAATCTTCCTATCAACCAATTTTTGTCTCCATCGGACAACTCTCTCTTGGTGTGTCGACTTTTTCGTTATATAGTGTATATAAGGTATGTGCTGTCTTATTTCCGCTTGCCTTCATAGTGTAATGGCAAGCACACTTGATACGTGTTCAGGAGGCCCAGAATTCCAAACTTAGCAAGGGCACCGCACATTTTTGTATTATGTTTTATAAAGTTTTTATTATTTTCCTATACAACACAGTGCATTTTTTCTTAAAATACTATAACAAAATTTAGGTAATTTACAGAGGGCTAATATTATTTAAATATATTTTAGGAAAAAAGTAGACTGGCTTATGAGCTCAATAATGAAAAAAATGTAGCTCTTATGCTGAGAAATCAATGTATAGCAATTTCCAAAATCTTGAAAACTACTGTGCAGTAAAAATCCAAAATAATTTCGAGTAATTCTGAATACTGTTGTGAAACACTTACACACATAATATATATTTATATAAAACAAAGAGTATAGTTTTGTTAAGTTTATTACAAATTAATTTATAATTCATTACATTCATTCACACAGTTGATATCTTTTTGATTTCACGAGTTTTTAAAAATAATTGCCAAGTTGAGCTTCCTTTTTGGGGGGGGATTACTTTCTGAGAACTAGTTATTTTGAGTTAGAACTGAGAAGTTACTTTTTTAAATTCTAGCAATACTTTTCTTTTTCTACATATGAAAATTCAGTAAGGTTAGCAAAACATTTTGATGTGGACTACTGCTTACGACTTAACTCTTTAAACATTAAAACTTGCAGTATGCATATCAACAAGTTTTGCAAATGAGGAACTGCTAGAAAGAAGAGATTGGGTTCATGGATGATAAGCTTTGTCCAGTTATGCAATAAATTACTCTTAAAACGTTTTTTTAATAGTCATCAGAAGAATTTTTTTAACCCAAAGACTTAATATGTTGTTTTCTGTAATGAGAATAATCTTCAGTATGTACAGCATCTAAGCTTCTGACATAATATCCCTCACACATTTAAATTAATGTTCAACATGACTCCACAGAATGTTCAACAGTGAGTGCACAGTTTGAATTCTTCAGCACAAAATTTTAGTTCATCATTTTTATCTTGTTTTGTTTGTTTCTGCATGTGACAAACAATATCTTCCCCCATATAAAATTAACTTTGTTTGCTCAGACAAGAAGTCTGACCACTCGCTGAATTTTATATAATCATTGTGAGATATATTTGCTGTAAAACAAAATTTGAAAAAGATTTTGATTTTATAGATTTACTGATTACAGAGTTCACAATTTGCAAATGAAGAATTCTAGGCTATATCCACACCTCAATCCCCAATACGTTTTAATTATTAAGTTTGTAATGGTCAAATCTTTTTCAGCCACAGGTTATAATCTGAAATTCAGATGCTACAGTTCAGACTTCAATTTCTTTGCAATTTCTATATAGTGCACTGAAAGGCCTGCATGCACCTTGACAAAATTTGGTACTTGTCATTTAGACAAATGCAAATAACTCATGTTCATGCTATGCTTCTAGCGAAAGACATAAAACTTCAACGAACATAAGGAACAGTTTAATATGTCCAACTGCATTAAATTTACTGAAATAATTATACACATCATCATAGAAACATCAAATTCAGTAGTGCAACTGTTAATTTATCATCCAATATCTACAGCTATACCTCTCATTTTCGTTTCTGCCAATCTTCCAGACTCTTTGACAACAACTAACAGAGAAACTAAATACCTACAAAAATTGATAATTAATTTTTTAAGAAACTTTATTCTTTGCTTAAATAAAACATGATTAATGAATGTCTTTATTTTAAAAAGAAATTAAATATATGGTTTTTGCAATTATTTTTTTTTTCTCTGAAAATTGCAAAATTGATTCTAAACATTATTTTCCTTTGACTTTTTCTCTTCAAACACGTGAAGCATTGAATTGTATAGTTTATTGTATTATTACATGTATCGCATTTTGTACAATATAATGTGATTATAATGCGATTATTGTATTATTATAAGCACATTATCATTTTTAGGATAGAAAGGTGAAAAACCAAATTCAATTTCTTCTTACATTTAGAATTTATTAACTCTAAAATGAAAGAAATGTTTTTTTTTTATATTTGCTAGTAATATTAACACAAAATATCAGTAAAGATACAGCATACCAAACCTTTTATAGCAAGCAATAAGAGTACAAATTCGAGATCAAAATCCGATATCACTTCTTTGCTTAAAAAAGAAAACAAAACAAAAGCTGTAAATCCTACCGCTATGACGAAATAAAATTCAAAAGGTTAATTATAGATGTAAAATTATCAGTCACACAGGAGGAAAAACACGATGCTCAAATAAATAAAGCAGTTGCAACAAATGATGACTGTTCACAGGAATAAATAAACAGCTCATGGATGTGGTTGCGAGACAAGCAGTCACACAATTTCAAGAAAAATGAATTACTTCAGCAAATACACATTCTGCTAATAATGATTATGGAATTGCTAAATGCGGCATGAAATGGCTAAATCTTAAAATCAATAAGGCAATATATTTTGGGAGAGATAATGGTTAACATAATGCTAACAAAAGTAACACAATAAGCATTGTCAACTTTCAAAAATTGACCAAAATTATATATACACATACATTTCGTGTGTAACATTTAAGAGAGTCTCAGTGAATTAACACTGAAAGCTAACATAAACACTGAAGAATTATATAGTAACTAACACAATGACTGTTAACTTTTAAAATGGAGAGGACGTAAGAGTTATTATGCTGGGAAATAGTTAAGTAATTATTTTAACATGCTAAAATAAAGATTACCTTACTGGAGAGTCGAGAGTCCAGCTCTTTCAGCTGTTCATCTAGGCTCTTCTTAGATGCTGTAACAGATTCTGCTACAGGAGAAGATGGTGATGGCACAGCAGTACTTGAGGATTCACTTGAAATACTAAGTAAACTTCCTGAAGCACCTAATAAAATAAACACATATGTAAAAATAAGAACAAAGACCAAACAAGATAAAACAGTTTATAACAAGGGTATGTTTCTATATACAGAAATTATATTGAAAGGTAAGAAAAAATAAAAAATCTACATTCCTAAAAGACTGCTGTTCCCCCCCCCAATGATCAATTCCCATGATTTGTTGTCAAGTTAGTCTACTACTACAGCTCATGTGAAAATCACGATAAAGATCCCCCTCCCCAGTTTCAATATGAATCCTGGTCTTTCTCTGTGCAGAGTAAAATTCTTAAGTGTTCATTATTTCGATGATAGATGGCTTTACAGTGTCCATTCTATTGTTCAGAATTTCAATAAAAGCTTCAAATTTTTTTCACTGAAATGTTTCAGTGATAATAGCATAGATTGCATTTATTTTGTAGAAAGGCGTCTGTCAGCTATATATCAGCAGATCCTATAAAAAAACAAATCCAGGAGACAGTGTGTTGCTGCAATGGGGAGATGCTTTGATGTTTGTCACACACAAAAGACTGCATGATACTGTTTTATTGCAAAATTTCTAAAATTTTTTGCAACAAATTGGTTAAAATTTAAATTCACCTTTCTTATCTAGCCTTGCTTTTAACCAGTTATATTTCTGTAATGGCATCCCAGAAAAAAGTACAATGCACTATATTTACAAGATAATCCATTTCATCCGTAAGGTATAAAAGGAACATTGCTATCCACAGTTTTAAAGGCTCTCCAGTTTATACTTCTATACAGAATCACTATATGAGGCTTTTGTGTTGTTATATGAGCACTAAATATCCCCCCCCCAGAATTTACATTAACATGAAATTCAATTAAGTGGATATAACACGCTAACTACTTAAATCACTATTCAGATACATCTAATAACAAAATAATCAATCAATAAATTTCATTTCCAAACAAGAAATAATAATAATAAAAAAATACTATCATTAAAAACCTATTTAAAGTCATTTTGTACACTCATATGAATTAGCTATTAATTTCTTCAGCCTAAGGTCTGGTCTGATGCCAGTTAACCAAGAGTCTGCAGCATTAAACACACTGAAAAATTAGTAACATCAAATACATGAGTTTGAATAACAGCTAAAAATAAAAAATATTTTTAGTGTTGAAGTAGATATACATGCTCCATAGCTAAATATACACTCATGTCCAAAATTATGTTTACATGCATAAATTCACGGATTTCTCAAAGACTATGACTTATAACTTAATGAATTTTCGTGGAATCATACATAACATGATGACACATAAATGCAAAAGAAAAAATTGAAGATCACCTCATATGATATAAAATTGTAGCATGAAACAATAAAAATGGTAATAAAGTGTGACAAAGAGAGTTAAGAAAAAAAGGAATGATTCAGAAAAAGAATTAGGTCTTACGAATTTAATATTTAATATGATCTCCTCTGACTTGTACATACATATCACAACTTGTTTTAAGGCTGGAAATAACATTGTTAACCACAGTTTGGGGAATTAATCTCCACTCTTCCAGCAATACCGTCTTCAGAGCATTTACATCTCTAGGAGGAGGATGTATACGTGCAATTGCTCTTCCAAGGTAGTCCCATAAGTTCTCTATCGGGTTAAGGTCAGGAGAGTTTGGTGGCCAAGGTATTCGCTTAATGTCTTCACTTTCAAGGAATTCATCAACGAGGTTTGCTCGATGTGGACGGGCATTATCATCCATAAATAAAAAGTCAGGTCCATATGCACCCCTGAAAAGTCTTACATAAGGATCTAAGACCTCATCCCGATATATCTGGCCTGTCACAGATCCGCTGCTGAACACGTGTAGGGGCGTACGTCCATCGATCATTATTCCACCCCATACCATCACACCTCCACTACCGAAACGGTCACGTTCCACAATGTTCGAGGGATCATTTCGTGTTCCTGACTCCCTCCAGATGTAAACACATTTGGAATCACCAGTTAAACTAGCCCGCGACTCATCAGTAAAGAGAACATGGGACCATTGATGTTCAGTCCAGTTTTGATGTTCTTTACACCAATTAAAGCGATCAATCTTTTTCTGTGAAGACAGTAAAACACATACCCTTGGCTTTCTGGCATAAAGGCCTTTTTCATTAAGCCTTCTGTATATTGTTTGCCGTGATGCAACAGTTCCAGTGGCGGCTGCAAGCTCTGAACATAACTGGGGAGCAGTAGCCTTTCTGTTACGACAGGCAGTTAATGCCAGATACCGATCTTCCGAAGCAGTTGTCATTCGTTTCCGACCTTGTTCAGGCCTCCTTACAACACTTCCATCATTTTGAAACTGTTTCCATAGCTTAGAGACTGTCTGTCTTGAAATATTCAGACATGTGGCTGTTTCCATGATTGACTGCTCTGCTTCTAAACGGCCGATGATTCGCAGCTTAAACTAGCTTGAAAGAGTTAAAATGTCTCTCTTTCTAGATATACGTTTAATCTTTCATTTTTCTTTATTTTATCATTTGGTTTTTTAATTTATCTGGCTACTTTATGGGCACCTTTTAAATGCTTTTTAACTATTTTGACACATTTCAAAATGCATATCTATGTGTTTAAAAAAATATAAAGACTAATATTTTTGAGTATATCTATACATGGTTTGATCACTTGGAGGGTTAAATGATCATTCCTGAAGTTAATTTATCAGTTTTCACTTACAGCAGTACGCAAATTAATCTGAACATAGCATTTAAACATATATTTACAAAACTTAAAAATATAGCCTGTTTTGCCACTTAATTTTTCTCATACATTTTACATTGATTTTGCCAGTTTTTCATATATATATGTTTCACCTAATCATTAAGAATCCACACTTTGCATGATATTCAAACTTACATAAGAGATTTACTTATATGATGCCTCATGTTTTGCGTTCTCCCCCCCCCATAATTGATTACAATTACAGGTTCTTGACTGGGTTGAAATCAGGTGCATTTTTTTCAAAGATACAAATTTGATGACATAATATTCAAAGATATATATTTGATGCTTCTGAGAAGCCCTTTCAAATTCCTTGGATTTTTTGGCATGGCATTAGACTTTACTGTAAAATCTCAATATCACAGTTTTTCAGAGTCTGAAGAAATCTCTGATTATCTGCACCTTCAGGTTTCAACTCGTGATAAAACTGACATTACTGACATATTTTGGAGTACACATGTGACAATAGCCTAACATCTGCATGTGCAACAGAATATGTATTTTAGCATATGTGATATTATACACTTTATACATAACTGTCATCTCACCAGTAAAAATGTAAATGTAGGCCAGATAGATTTTTTCCCCTTATAAAATACTTTGTTTTGCATAAAGTGCTTTTTTTTTTATAATTATTTTACATATGTGACAATAGCCCAACATCTGCATGTGCAACAGAATATGTATTTTAGCATATGTCATATACGCTTTACACAGAACTGTCATCTCGTTAGTAAAAATATAAACATACACCACATAGATTTCTTTCCCTCATAAAATACTTTGTTTTGCATAAAATGTTTTTTTTATAATTATTTATGGACTTAACAGTAACAGCTGTAAAGATAGCTAAACAAAAGTTTTTAGTCAATTCACAAAAGTCATCAATGAGGTGGTGACAATTTGTGGGGCTGTGGATAATTATAAAATACCATGCACTGTTCAGTAAAATGGAAAGCACCCCTGTACCTTATTTGATTGCAACAAGGGTCAACAGATGTTTTTCATCAATGAGCTGTGACATTTAAAAAAAGAGGGGCACTAATAAAAAATTACTGTCTACAATTTTTCAACACCCTTTTCAAAATTCATCATACTAGTGATACATATATATGCAGCACTCTACTTCAGATATACAAACAAACCCACAATATTTTCTTCTAGATAGTTTAAAATTTGGTAAGAGTGCTTCAGTTTCATTTTCTATAGAAGACTTTTTTACATACCATTGATGGCAACTTTAGACAATAAAATAAGTCTCACAAGAAAAAAGACACTTTATGTAACTGAATATTATTTTCACAAATAAATTACTTTTTTCCTTCACATAAGTCTCCAAAATGTGCCTTTCATTTAACCTTTTTTGCAGTCAACTTTTATAAGCTATCAAATTTTAAAAGCCAGAATTAACAATTTTTACACAGATCAAAAGTGGGAAGCAAAGAGTTTTTTTTTTCACTTCCTTATAAGGTAAAAGCGTTTCAGTTTTCTACCATATTTTTCTGTTCTCTTTAGTTCCATGATACCAGTTTTTGTAAAGTTTGCTTTTAATAATACTAATACTTATTTTACACATCTTGACTATGTTTCTCACAGAAGCAAGGTAACATAATAATTTTATTCCCCCACCTTGTAGCTTTCACCGCAAAAACTGAAACAAATGCTATTATTAAAAAATAAAATTTAGGGCTTGAAAAAATTTTTAAATTCTCTCAACACAACCAAAATATGACACCTACAAAAAGGCAGATTTGAAGATAAATTCAAAATCAAACATTGCTGCCATTAACCAAAAAATGAATATTTTTTGTTCAGATTAATCTGCACATAACTGTAATACACATAATTACTGAAAAAGATTATAAGGCAAACAGTATCAATAAGGAAAATAAAAACTCACCACTTTCTGTTTTACTTGTAGTTTTCCTATGCAATGAATTTGTTGGAGATGGGGAAACTCTTCCTAAGGAAGAGACACCAGTTGTTGTCGTCGTATGATTTGTACTGGTAGTCAAACCTACTGTACTAGCAGCCCTGGTATGCCTAGGAGGCCGTCCTAGTACCGCATGTTGTAACACAGCGTCTTTTTCTTGGGAATGTTGCTGTAAAACTTTGATCATGGCATCCTTTTCTGCTAATTTAGATTCATAATCTTTTATCCTGCAAACCAATACAATTCTTAGACCTTTTCTTGCTCAGCTTTTTTTAAATTATGTATTAAATGAACCTTAAATAACCACAAAAATTCATTAATGTAACAAAGGAAAATGATAATCTGCCAATTTTTAGATAAGCTTTCAAGAAGTCAGCCTAATGATCACACACCCGAAGCCAGATCTAAGCTTTTATTTAACTACCATTCACATTACCAGCTTCTGTATTATTAGTTTCTGAAATTTTGAACCCTCCATGAAAAGTAAGGATATTTTGAAAACATTTGAATACAATTATAAATAAATACATTCTACTAATTTTCAAATTACTTTCACCCAAATGCAAAACAAAAAAAAATTAAGACATGCTAATTATTAGAAATATGTAAAAATCAAATATGAAATACCTTCACCTTTCTTCCTGTTCAATTTTATATTTTATTAATTTAAAGTATATTGCTATGTTTTCATACACTATATAAATCCAGCCTCCTTTTTATTATACTAGCTAGATAAAATTTAACTATGGAAATTTTTGAACAGAAAGGTTTCTGAAACATAAATAGATATTGCAGAAAAAAAAGGAGGGGACTGAAAGTTCTTTCTTTAAATTATCAGCTTTTAAAAGTCACCAGCTGCATGAATTCCCAGCTGCCTAAAACAGTTATCATCAAATGGAAAAAATACATGCTGATTTTAAATGAATCCAATTAGCGTAAATTAAAAAAAATAATAAATATTTTTAATTAGACATCAACTTCATAATATAAAAGCATTTTTATTTTCATTGAAAAGTAAAACTAATATTCTTAAGAACTTTGAATAATTTGGTCCGTTTAATAACAGAGATGAAATTTGTTCATTAAATATCTTACACTTTATTGAAAAATAATATAATGGCATGTGGAAGATAAAAGCATTTTATTTCAGGCAATGGAAACACAATACTTTTAATAGCTAAGTTTATTGATTAAAATTAAGAGATAAGTCATCTAACAGTCAGTAAGACAAGGGTAAATCTCATAACTGACATAAACACCTGTCATTAAATTTTGGAATCTCTCTGATGTTCCCACGCTTCCCCTTCATATGCGAAGTATCCCAAAGATGGATTCCTAGAACAATATGACAAATACAATGGCAAGGAGAGGGCATATTCAACATTTGCTGTAAGAAAGCTGTATAATTATATGCACATTTTTCAGTTATCAGTATGATTCTAAGTAATCTTCCTATACATGTATCCTTCCTTTACAATGCTTCAGAAGTCTCTCATTCACTTAATTTTCTGGAAAAAAAAAAAAGCTTCCGATTTCTGTGTTATTTGAAATGCCACACAGCTGGGCTTTTACAGAATTTTCTTTCATAAACATTTCAATAACTACAATTAACTACTTCCAAACATAAATAAAACACAGAAGCTCATACTCACTGTACTATTTCAGATGGTATTTGGGTGTAATTAATTACAACCACCAGTTAATAAATAATGATAGTCAATATGCAGTTTTTATGCTAAATTTAAGCTTTGACCTCAACAACTTCACTAGATATACTAAGTTAGACACAGCTGTAATCCTCATCTTCTCTAAACAATTCAGCATAAGCTTCATAAAGTCTTAACTGCAAGGAGCTGACCAGTAAGTCTCTAATTAAATCAGCACATTTCATAGAAAACAGCATAAAATCTCATTCTGAAAATCTAGCTTGAAATGTCGCCATACCCCTCCTCCAAAATAACGTATCAGGAAAATTTATTACTAAAATTACTAACATTCCCCCCTTCTTTTTTAGAGACACTATTAGCACATCATCAAGTAATCAACTTCCAAATTTCAGTTGAAATTTTTTCCAGAATATTTACATTTTTGATATTTTTGCGATAGGAAAGGAGCACAGCAAAATTACGTACAAGCACTGCACAGACAGAATCTAAAGTTCGTAATTATCTAGTATGGAAGCATATGAAGAGGAAGCTTTTGTTTTAGGTAAGAAAATATTTTTAATTAGACACCAGTTGTCAACTCTCAGAGTCCAGGTTCCCTATCACCATGGCATCAGCACCACACAAGCTTGCACAGCATAGATTAATTTAGTAATGACGCAGTTTAGAAATATTATTATTTTTAGAATAAGGATAGGAGTTAATGGGCTTTTATTAATTTGAAACATCAATATTTTATATTTTACATATATATATATTTCATTTGAAGAATTTACTTGTCCACATCCTTCGTACTTGGAAAATTCAGTATTTATTTTTTTTATTATTTCAATCACTATGACATTACACCATCTGAAATATATAAAAATATTAACTACTAAACTTTCACCAAATTTACTTTTACAACCTTCAAAATATACCTTTTGAAAACCATTTTGTATTTTAACAGAATTTTATATTTAATGGTACACTGTTTACTCTTAATGTATGAATGCCATTTCCCTTCCTTTAAGAAAACAGACAGTATGGAAATAAGAAATAGTACAAAAAAAGGCGAAGAGGGGAATTTACAACTTACTTGCTCTCTAGTTCTGTGCATCTTCTGTTGGCTGCATACAGCTCATCCATTTGCTTAAGTTTTTCAGTACGAGCCTGGGCAATTAATTTCTCACTTTCCTGTGAAGTCCTTTCTAAAGCAGCGATCTTAGCATCCCTGAAAGGAAAAACATGCAAAGTTCAGTTCCCACAGCACCAAATCACCTGCAAACTGAAATGCAAATTTTATTTATAAATGAAAGGTTCATAATGATTAAAAAAAATGCTTTATAAACTTTTTCTTAATGTTCCACATATTTAAATTTAAAACAAAAATTTTTCACTAGTTTACTTCTATATAAATCATCCCCTCTCTCTATATATATACATATGAAGAAAATTAATAACAAAT
This sequence comes from Stegodyphus mimosarum, assembly GCA_000611955.2. Classification (NCBI taxonomy): domain Eukaryota; kingdom Metazoa; phylum Arthropoda; class Arachnida; order Araneae; family Eresidae; genus Stegodyphus; species Stegodyphus mimosarum. The sequence goes on along the minus strand of KK115772.1, from coordinate 30,407 downwards.
TAATTTTAATTGGAACAAATTACTAAATTGGCAATAGCCCTTTAAATTCCTGGTTTCAATATAAAAACAACCCCTCTGAATCAGCATCACTTATTTGCATTGCAAAAACTCTTGCTCACCCAATCGTTATCCTAAACTCAAAGAAATATTCAAGCTATAAATACTTCAGCTTCTTTGTGCGCCTCCTCTTTTGCAGCCTAGACTTGCTTGCTATATGATTTCTCTTCGCTTAACTGCATTCTTGCCCCTGTTCTAAAATGTACCTGCGCATATAAAATTGCAGTTCATTCAAGCAATTCTAATGTTGCATGCATCAATCAAGGATATATCCTAAGAAATTATATGTGTTGAATTCGGCACGTTGGTCTGCAACTCCCATCTTTCTATCTACGCAACATCTTCAAGCTATCTTCCACAATGTATCTTATTCATGTGCAAGCTCCATCTCTCTACAACATTTCTGCCGTGACTAAAGAATGATCTGGTTATATATTCAATATTCAAACACAGAAGAGAATTTTTTTTAATAATGTTTTATGTTGGCATTTCCCAACCACGGTTCCATCAGAAATAGGAAAATAATTCGTATATCATAAAATGGGAAAAATTATTTCGGTATTGTACTC
>KK115772.1:0-28643 GCA_000611955.2 Stegodyphus mimosarum | reverse complement strand
TTTTTTTTTTTTTTTTTTTTTGGACGAGTCTATTTCTCATTTTCCACACGCAAACAATGCTTGGACCAGTAGTGTAAGTAGACCTAAAGCCGGCAAGTAAAAATGGTAGTGGGTCGCTGGGAGATGTAGTAAGGAAAACCAAAAATATTCCACTTTCGAACAATACAGTAATTCTACAAATTAATGGTATGTCACATGATGTTGAAGAGGTTTTATGTCATAATCTGACAAATGGAAATTTTTCATTTCAAGTGGACAAGCAAACATATTTAATGAACAAATGGTATATATATTCTAGCATTTTAATGATTTGTTAATGAGGAAGAAAACTTCCTCTGCTGTAAAGAATTACTTGAGACAAGCAGAGGCATAGATACATTTAATATTTTATTTGCCTATCTGGGGGAAACTTTGTTTTACCTAGGAAGAATTGTACTGGTGCTTGTACATGAGGTTAAAATTTTTAGATAATGAGCTACAAAAGGTATCTGATGAAGTGATAAAAATGGTTAACTTCACTGAGCGATAGCCATTTCACTCTAGAATTTTCAAAAAGCTCTCTGAAAACATGAATAAACAGCACATAAATCTGCTGTTTATACACTAAAATCCAGTAATTAAGCAGAGGCAAAGTTTTGAATAAGGTTTTTGAGCTTAATGAAAAAATGATGCACGTTTTTAACAAAACGACAAACAAGATTTTGCCTAAACCCTTGAGGATTAAGCATGGGTACAGATGCTAAATCATTTAGCAGATATTTTTTCATCATTTGACTCAATGGAAGTTACTGAAATGCAGTAGAGAAAATATACTAACTTCAAGTGACAAGATTCTTGAATTTAAAACAAAAACTTATCGAAAGATCCTGTTGTAAAAGGGAATCTTAATATGTTTGAATTTTTGAATTACTGACGGAACTAAGAAGTGAAGATGGATGACAACAAAAAACCAAATGCCTTTTACTGTCTTCCACCTAGAGGATCTGTGGAAGAAAACTGATTATTTATTTTCTATCCTTGTGAACAGAACTAATGATATGAGATGAGGAATCCATTTTTTCACACTTTCACTTATCCTCAGAACCTAACTTTAAAAGAACTTTGTGATTTACATCGGATGGCTCACTGAAAATGAGAGTTAATGACATGATTTTGGACACACTCAGGACTTCCATTGGAAGTGAGTATCCAACAATTCATAGGAAAGGAATTAATATTTTGCTGCAGTTTTCAAGATGTAGACATATGAAAAAACTTTTTCTTGTTTAACAAGCATTAACAAGTAAAGGTTAGAAATTGTCTCTTTTTCTGTGGAAGATGAAATCTGCATATGTGCATTGCAAATCAAACCCTGAATTCAACGTTTTATATTCCAAAAACAGGCATAGATTTCAGATTAATATTTGCCACAAACTGCTATGCTAAAGAAATTTATTATTTATATATGTCTAATTATATTTAGAATTATAACAACAGCATATAATTTCATTTTTGAAGGTTTGAAATAAAAGACTAAAATATCTTTTTTTTTTTTTGTCTCCATCAATTATCATTAACAAAAATATAACGTAAAACATTGTCACATGGTTACTGAGCTTTCCTAGAACTTGAACACTGTCATAAAGGTCATAAAGATTAAAAAGGTTGGGAAACACAGCTTTATGTAACTGCACACTATATTACAATTTGTTAACATGTTCTCAGAAAAGATGATAATTTTTATAAAATAATTTTCAAACCACTTTCTGTGAAGCATTAAAAATACTGCCTTACAACATAAGAACATATCCCAGATAGAAACAATGCAGCAAACAAAAAAATAAACTATTTCAAATGGTAATGATTTCCAAAATAAAAGTTCCCTTCCCCCAGAAACATAAAATGCAGAAATTAAAAATATAAAAAAGCTTCATCTGAAGAATTAAGCATCATTAGAAATATTAAATATGTAAAAAATGGAATAAAAAATATTTACACACTAACATGCACAAATTTAAAATCATTTAAAAAAACAAAAGAAAGCACTAAATATCAAGCAAGGTACTATAACACTTTTTAAAATGTTTTTAAATTTTAAATTAAAGGCCAGTAAATTTAATTCAATAAAAAACATACTTAGGTACTGATGCTGCATCAACAGCAATCTGTCGCATCGTACTTTCTTCAATATAACGCTGTTCCCACTAAAAATCATAATACATGCAAAATAAGGAAAAGATAAAAAGAAAAACAAAAGAAAGAAAATCTTAACTTCTTTTATTATAACAAATAAAATGTAAAAAAAATGAGAGCTTCATTAGAATTTATATGGATCTATGCAATATAATGAAAAAACAGTGTTTTACAAATAAAATAAGAGTTCATATATGTTTTAAAAGATGTAGATGTAATAATGTATGTATTTATGAAGTACCTTTGAAACTTCAGCTTCCAAACCTATTATTTTTTCTTCATATTCCATTACAGTTTTTTGCAACCCTTCAACACTTTCTGAATTTTCACTCTTGGAAACAGAAGATGACTTCCCTTGCTGTTTTTAAAAAAGAAACAATTTAATCAATAGACTGGTCAGAAAAAAGGGCTAAGCAATTATACATGCTAATAAAATTCACAATAAATATTCTGTGTACCTTTTGTGACCTTAGAGCATGAACTTCTTTTTCGAGCTGAGCTCTCAACTTCTTTTCCATTTGCAATCGTTTTTCACTAGACTGTTGTAAGTTTGCAAGAGCTTTTTGAAGCTGGGCCACTCTGTCGACATAAACTTGCTTTTTACGAGACTAAAATGAAAAAGAAAAATATAGTATAAGGACTTCCATATAAATGTATTAATGCAATAAAATTGCTAATGTAATAAATGTAGTAATCATCACCTGAAAAATGATAAAGAAATAAAAATACACTAGAAAACAAAAGTGCAGCATTACGCAATTTTTTTTAGAGAGATTACTAATATTTTTTTGCTAAAAGATCAATTTTAAAAGATTTTCCAGTTTCACTACAATCACATTCAAGTATACTCTCATAAAAAAAAAATTTCTACAAAGATAGACAACATGTAGATAATGCTGATGAAATAACACTGTATACCCTTTGGAAAAGGAAAGCAATTTAATGCACTGATAAGAAAGGTTACTAGAGAAGTACCATATTGTTTTAATTTTGGTATTTAGGAATTAACTTGTTGTAATATATATCTTTTTTTTTGCAACTTTTTGCCCGATTTGTTAGGCATTGTTACTCCTTCAACCTGATAGTGGCTGCCACAAAACAAGGCACTGATTCAGAGTCCACGGAAGTGTTCCAGAAGTATTATCTGCTAATACTTCTAAAATTTTCCATAAATGTTGGTGCCAGATGATAGGTTTGGACACTTTTATTCTACAGCAATTTAAAATATTCAATAGAATTTAAGTTCAGGCTTCTTAGTGATCATTTCAGCCAAAAAAATGCTCCTTGAATCCGGTACCAGGTCAAGTTAGCCAAATGAGATCTGTGGCATAAGCAGATGTCTTGCTGGCACACTCCATTTCTGTTCAGAAGGCAAAAAAAGCATGAAGAAATGTAAATGAGTGCTTAGCTGACATACATAGATGCAGTGATGGTGCACAGTACAAGTAGCAAAGGTCTCAAATATTGCCAAGAGATAACACTCCAGACTACCATCTAGACAGTTCCACCTAAACATGCTGGATGCCAGGATGGAATTGTATTCATGCGGCTAGTGCCGCATTCTTAGGCTGCTATCAGCATGAAGATTAGAACCGAGATCCATGACTTACATTCACCGATGATATTGTAACTGTATTCTCTAGCTGATGCAAAATGCTGAGCACTGTTGCATGCATCTAAGATTAACGGTCAGCAGATGGACTGTGAAGTGAAGAACCATCTACTGACTCGTCTGAATGGACACATTATTCAAGTTTAGTGATCACCTGCACTAGAGTTTGGTGCCACTGGCTGCATATAATATGGTTGAATCTTCAAAGAACACAATGATTCTCCTGATATCACTCACTGCTTGTCCCTTGCAGTCTGCAAAAATACTCTCTCCCCTCCCAATTACCCATGTACTCATGCCATGAATGATCTTAGAGGTAAGTAGCTACTATTCATCTTTGATTGAAAGCATTAAAACTGAGTTTTACACATCACGTTACTTTAAACAGATGTTAAGGGCCACACTTTTAGCTTTACACTTTCACACTAAATTCAATAGAAGTGACTTCGAAACAAAGCAATAGTATATGATATTTGCATAACGTATCCATCCCTAATTCAATAGCACTTCAGTGCTAAGATTTGAATTAGCAACAATTGAGAAAGCAGCAGCAATACATAATGTCATGAAAACAATTTCAGAATGTTACATTATTTATACAGAAACTATCATTCCTTAGACTTTAAACATGCTAGAAAGTAAAAATATAAGGGCTAAAAACTATACTAACTGTAATTAGTTTCTTTAGAAGAGTTATAATCACAGGCTAAGAACATGAATTAAAAAATTCCTTTGCTTTTGTTAACTTACTTCCTCTTCTAATCTCACAACATTTGCTTGGGCATTGGTCAGAGCATTATCTAATATATCAATGTGATTCCTCTGCTCCTGTAAAGTTGCTCTTTGAGCTTGAAGTTCAATTTCTTGACGTTCTTTTTCAGCCAACAGTTCTTTAGCTACAGAGAAACAATTATTTAAACTACTTGGAACATGATGCATAAGAAATATATAAAAATACAGAAAAAGAAAGCAAAAACCTACTCTGAGTTAATAGTTGGGCAATGAGTACTTCTCTTTTACTCAGTTCTTTCCTTAATTCAGAATCATTTATTTCAGGAGCCTAGAATTACATAAGTTATATTAATTCACTAATGAATGCAAAGAAAAGCATATTAACTTGATGGCTGAAAAACCAACACTAAATTCACATGAACTTTTGCTAATTAATGATATTAAATGGCACATACTTTTATATCTTAAGTGCATAATAAACTTAAATCTCATATACCATGTATAACTCATACAATAAGAATAACTCATATTTTAATTATTGATAGACGGATTACCGAGACGTTTTGGCTGAAACATACAAGAACCTTCATTCTGAACTAATGAATCTGATTTTTTTAGAAGTTCACCCAATCAAGATACGAAAACCCAAAACAAAAGCTACTCTGAGATCCAAAAATGTTCAGTCAAGATGTGATAACTTAATAATATACCCTAATGCACACACTTGTTTTCTTATAAATGATCATTGAGGATGACTAGTAATCAAGCTGCTAAAGCCGTCAAAGTAGCTGAATGAACCGACTGCATGAAGTTTTCATGGTTCTCCTTATGAAGTAACACAAGGCAGTTAGAATGTTTGCCATGAAGGCACATCTTATCTCAAGACAGACAGCCTCCATGTGCTTCTATCAAGACATCTAATGAAACCATCCTCTTAGGAAATGGCTGATGAACCAGGAAGATTCCCCCTTCTAAATTTTTCTACTCCAGGTTCCCTATATTTTTTATTCCATATCATTGACCTGTCTACCAGTACTATCTATGAATCAGTCTTTCACATGACAACAGCTCTTAATGAACACTATTTTAATTGAGCAAGTTAAGATTTTGCATTGATACTGTGGTTCACAAAGAGATAATGAAGGTTTATTATAACATGAACTCACTAATAATTGGAAACGTGATTTTTTAAAATTGATTTCTTGAACATTCATTGAGTATAATAATTGTCTTACACTCTTAAAACTAAGCATTTCAGGACAAATAAATCTAGCTCTAAGGATTCTAAGCTATACAGATAACCCACAGTTTTTATATTCTTTCATAATTGTTCATTTACAATTTAGAATCTATTTGTTCAACTTCTAATCCACTTTTCTAACCAGTTTCATGCTGTTTTGAAAGTTCTGCTTTATTAACAACTCTTCTGTGTGTAAAAAATATTTTATTTAGACTTCACATGCATTTCCCAATGATTTATTCTGGGCTATTTATGTTAATGGCAATGAAAATATTTTTTGGGGGGGGAAGACTTTTTGATGCTTTCTAACTTTTTAATGCCTGTAGGTGATCAGCAATTAATCTCCAAGTTTAGCAGCATTTGCAATATAAATATAGCAAACAGCAAGTTTGTGAAGTCACTTTTTTTTTTTACTTGATTTTAAAAAAAAAAACTTTCCCTTGATTTGAAATTACGATTATTTTCAAACTTTTGTAACTTATTATCAAATGAAAATGAAGCTACTGCAGTCTTCCAAGAAAAAAAATTTATCATCCACCTGAATTCGTCTATAGGGACATGAATACACGTTTCATAAGAATCTACATTTTTGGAAATAAAACTTACTTCATTTTTTAGAAGATTTACTTTTTTCTTTTTACATTTCTTTTAAAAATTCCACAATTATTTGGGGGGGGGGGGGGGGACTGAACCTAACTTGACAATATTTTTTCCTTGGCACTTTGGTTACTGAACTCATGAATATTTTCAAGTCTTCCGCAGTCCATAATTACTAGAATAAGCTATATTTTAAGAGAAATTTCAGTAGATTTTACACAGTCACTTCAGCAAACTTGCTCATCACTCAAAATATTAAAACTTTTGAGAGCAAATGCTATAATATATAAAACATGTTATTTTTCCTTCATACCACATTCATACAATCCATTTGATTATATATACAAATTGTAAATTTATACAACTCTTAATTTAATGTTTTATAAGACAAAATATAAGATTTAAAATTTTAATTTATTGGTAATTACAAACTAATAAAATATTGACTTACAGCTGGTTTTGTCATATGGGAAGTAGCTGATTCTAAATGCTCTAAAAATAAGATAAAATAGTATGAAAATAAATTTTTTTGAAATTTTAAACATGATAATAAACATAGTTAACTGCTTGACATGGCTTTAGATTCACATTTTAGAAAATTTAAATACAACTAGAAACAAACAATTATTAATTATGATTTCCAAGTAAAATAAAAAATAACAAGATTATGAAACATGAAAAGGCAGAAGCAGAAATCTCACACATTAATAAAACATAAAATGAAACGAGATATTTGATTTTGGATTCGACTTTTTAAAAATATACAAATGCATAAAGCTTGAAATACCAAATTTTAACAGCTATTAATACTATGCATTAATAATCTTAACTGCATATAAATAATACACATAAGAGAGAATGAAATATAAAGTTTCAGATATACTTACTATTATCTCCAAATAAAGAGCTATTTTAAATAATACAGAGCTACACAGCTAATAAGCAACTCAAAATTTTTAAACACTAAACGGTATTCTTCTGTTAACAAGACTGGATTCAGAAGTGTATGTATGTATGCAAACGTATATTTATGCATGTGCGAATACATATGTGTACACACACAGATACATATGTATGCGCATATATACATGAACACATCCATGCATACATACACACATTTCTGAATCTGATTTTGATCCTAATGCCCACTCAATTCACATCAACTTGACTTTTAAAGTTACTTCATTAAAAGATTATTATAATCTTTTAAAGGAGATTTAGCAGAGATTATATAAGATTTATTTTTTTGTTTAAATGATATTTTTAGTGTGTGTTGCCTGATCTTCAGCAATTAAGTCTACATTATGCATATATAATCACATCCTTGCAACAGAAAAAGGGCATGCAATTTAAATACACATATCGTAAGTGGTGGGTTGTATTCAAAACATAGGAGGAAAAAAAAAATACCCAGATGATACAAGTCTCAAAAGACTACATTGACTCCACATAAAAAAAAATCGATTTAAAGTTTACATACATATTTTAGATATACCTCGTAGTTCTTTATTATGCTCTTTCAAACGTATGATTTCCATTTCCAACCGTGTCCTTATTGTCCTTTCTAACTTCTCCCGCTTTTCTGAAGAAAGTACTAAATCTTCATGAGCTTTGTGAACCTTCTGTATCTCCAACTCAAACTGAAACAAATTTAGAAATAGAATATTACAAAAAGAAACATCATTCCATTAAAATTTTAATTTAACATTCTGAAAGATATTTTTTTTCCCAGCTTCCAAGCACCTAAAATGTTGAATTAAATATCAGAGCTCTAACTATTTTAAAGGAAGAAAAACTCATTACTGGTACAATAACAATTGTTTTTTACTGGGTTCAAGTCAATAATTTTAAATTATAATTGTATTGCAGGTCTTTCTTCAAATAAATGTAATCTTTGATACATAACAAAAAAATTATGAGATTCATATACACTGGAAACTCTGATCATGAACATATTATCAGAAGAAAAAACATCTCAGGTGATGAAAAAGACTTGAGTTACAAACACTCAAGGTAGCAATGCTTTTTCGAAGATATTTTCAAAGATAACATTGGACACAAAACAAACCTTCTGGAAAACAATATTTCCCATTTACTTAACTCGCATTAACAAATTCTGACAATAATGATTCACACGCCCATGAATTCCACCTACAGGAAATTATGGACAAATTGCGTTGCAGACATATATTTCAAAGTTTTAACAATGAGAATTCTTTTTTAAATCAATGACAGTATGTCTCTATGCAAAACCACTTACCTGGAAATTCATAATGAAGAAGTAGAGGAGTTACTAAAGAACCATAAAAAAACAGCTGAACAAGACAGAAATGGTACACCTTCAGATGCAGTAACTAAATCAATTGTAGAGGAAGTGTCTTTAAAGGACGATGAGGAAAAAAATGATTCTAATTATTTGATTCATGAAATTCATGTTAATGGGTTAAGTTGAAAATTCTGTAAGCTGTAAAATTTCATGTAAGAGATGACCATGATAAAGCAGTCACAAACTATACCTAAGCATTTTCAGTGGCAATGCCATATTTAAGGTTTGAAACATTTTTAAATGATCTCCCCCCCCCCATAAAAAAAAGTCCACTTTGGACAAGTTTTGAGCAAGCGAATCTCACAGAGGGTTAAAAGATTACTAAGAGATGATTTTGGGGGAAAAAAAACATACAGTACAAATAAGCATCAGGTATCGTATTTGTATGGAAGAATATTTATCTAAACAATAACATCTCTTCTCCATTACTTTCCACTTTCTTTCAAAACGATACTGCAAAAAAATTCTGTTGTCTTCTTATCTGTTCACTACTGTGTTAAACCTTTATATATGTTTAAAAAAAATAACGATTTTTATCGATTTTGAGGCTATAAACTTTTTGCTGCAAATTTTAATTAAGCAATTGTATGGGTGATCCAAGGATAAATTAATACAATTTAAAGATTTCTAATGGCAAAATAGTTTCAATTTATGAGCATTTTGGGTGACAAATGACTTTTAGGAATTAAATTCATAAACCCAAGTTTCACTGTAATTCGGAAGGGGGTGGATAATTAATTTTAAAAAAATGACTATTTCTTTTAAATTCCTTTCATACCGTGAATGCACATGGACATTTTCATAAGCATGTATATAAGTTCAAAGACCTTGAGTGGAGATTTCTTTATATATATTTTCTCCTTTTTCGTGTGGTTGTTAGGGCTTCTATTGATGTGTAGGATTACAGGCCATATTTTCTGAACTAAGTAGATATTAATACCAAACAACAGCACATCGACATTATATTACTCATGAGTTTTTACTTCCAATACTGCTTTGTCCACTTAACATTAAAGATATCAAAGAAACTGACTTTTGCTGTCATTTATATGTACATTTTAATCATATAACACATAATTAAAAACATCATTATTACCTTTTGCAATTTGGAGACTTTTTTGTAATACAAATCTAATTCAGTTTTCAAAGCAGTATTTTCAGCAGAAAGCAATTCTATCATCTGATTTGCCTGAAGAGTGGCCAATTCCGAATCAACCCCAACAGCAGCTCTTCCATGTGTCTCAGGTCTAAGAAAAGATTTTAATTATATTTGAACTAGTGACAACTAATACCTTTTATGTTTATTACACATACATGCACACACAAATAGAAATATATCTGCTGTTAAAATTATACCGATTTGAAACACAAGAGAACAATTAGCTGCTAACATATAAACTGGTGCATAAGGAATTCAAAAAAATCTTCAAAACAATTTTTAATACAAAAGGTACAAATTATGAAGAGACTGATGTATATATGTTTGTTGTCTTATTCAATAAAACAAATCATATCTGATGAGATTTTATCATGTAGGCAAATGGTTTATACAGATGATTAAGAAAACAATGGTATAGCAGGCATATATCAAGAATAAAAAATCACATAGAAACATAAGGTCGCAAATGTTATCTGGAGCTCCTAGAAGGCGTTCAAAATAATACGCTATACAAAGACAAAAAACAAAACCATTCCAAATCATTTATTTACATTAGTCACATGTTACAAATGTGCGGCCACTACAGGAGATGCTTAAAAGTTTTTCCAGATGCATCGAGACATGGCTGATATGGATAATGCATAAAACAGTGCACTTTTTCAAAGATACCAGGTGTATCTTGAACACATCCTGCTGCCACAACAATTCTTCCAGCAATGAAACAGGTGTTTCATACACAAGTCCTTTTAAAAAACCTCAGAAAAAAAATCAACTAACAGATCTGGTGATTGTGGTGACTATGTGAAATAGCCTGCAGATGTGTTCCAACTTCTTTGCTGAAATGAGTGGGAGCTCCGTCAGGGTGAAATTGAATGCCTTGACGAACAGGCATAGGAACATCATTCAGCATGTCTGGCAGAACCTCGTGCAAAATAAATGCAACCTCTAAGTCTTTTTCGAAGAATTATGGACCAAGTAAGCAGTCTCCTACAATGCCCGCCCGCCCACACACTGAGGGTAAAGTAAGCAAGTGGTGAACGTTCATCACACCCTCTAGTAAAAATATAGCCTCATCAGTGAGGAGAACATCTGCTGTGAAGTTTTGGTCTGCAGCATTTTCTTGCAAAAACCACCACCCAAATTCCCATGCGCTTGCTGTAGTCTTCCAGTTCCAATACATGGATGCGGATGCATTGTAAATGAAAAGGATGCAGTCTCTCGTGGTGTAAATTGTGCCAGACAATAGGTTGGGAGATAAGGGTATCTCAGGATTCAACTTATGTACTTGTTGAAGGATTACACTTCCTGTTCTTGGAGAATGCTTTCTTCTGAAAAAACTGTCCGAATTATTCATTGGCGACCAGCATCTGGCTTGTGCAGTTTGAATGAGCTTGTTTTTGAACAATCATCAATGGAGAGTGGCAAGGCAACTTTCTAACAGGATACTTCTCATGATACATTCACATGAGTTCTCCTCCAATGCAGTTCACCATGCCATAAATCAAATGCATGTCAGCCATTTTGTGGTAGGTGTAACTAGCCATGTTACTCCCAATGCATCAATGGCTGGAATGAAGAAAATCTCTGTTAGCTCAGCTCATGTTTGTACAGCAACACCCTCCCATGGCTCTAGTGGTCTTTGTGACCCTATGTTCTTTGGTGATTTTTTATCCTTGTTGTATGCCTGATCTGCTATGTCATTTTGTGTGTGTGTGTGTGTGTGTGTGTGTTTTTAACCCCATGTATGGCTTTCAAAAACTAACTGCATTCTAAGCATTATAGTAACTAGATTTTAAGTATTAAAAAAATTAGAAACTGAAAGCAGTAGTATTTTTAAAAAGCAAGCATTTCTTAATGACAACTATCCCCCCCCCAAAAAAAAGAGAAAATTCAGGTTTAAATATTCTATGAGACATTTTGTTAACAGCAAATCTATGGAAAAAAAGCCTCTGTCTATCCAGCCAGGTTACTGCAACAGAAGTGCCATCAGCAGCAAGAAAATATTGCACACTTTGAAATGTTAACACTATTTTTTTTTTATAATAACAAATGTTTCTACATATACAAGAATAAATACACAACACTGCCAGAATGATGAGCCCCTCCAAAGAATGCTACTTAATACATTAATGCAATCAGTGTTGTGCACTTTTATAATTTTTTACAGATGAAAAACTTATTTATTGGGAGAAAGTTCATGTTTTTGCAAACTGTGGTGGAAGCAAGGCATCTTCTATTAATCCTTCTTTCATGCCACAAGCACATATTTTAAAACTAAGGGGAAAATATCATTATTTGTTTACAAAAACAGCCGAAGCTTGGAATACAACAAAAGGAACACATACGGAAATGGCAATGCCGTTCAACTTGCTATTAGTGAGGTTGCCTGAAAAATGATTATGCTCATGGTTCCCAAAGTTTGGCACATTCTGAACATTTTGTGCATTTTACGATGATGGTTGCGATAACACTCATGCTTGTTGCTCTGAACTAAATTCATTCTACTTAACTGTGGAGAATTCCAAGTTTTTGGATACTATTTCTTTATAAAAAATAAATTTTATGAAATGGGGAGGGAAAAAACAATTTACATTTCGAGAAATTAACAGTATTAATATGCCAATATGAAAAATTACACACCTTTGAATTCCATGGGATATGTTGGCACTATTATCCTCTGACTGATAAAGTTTACCATGGCTTAAATCAGGATGAGACCTAGATACAGAAAGCCTGTCAGCTGATTTGGATTTGGCATTCATCATACTAATACCTCTCCTGCGAGCAGCACTGCCAAGTATAACCTGGTGATGATCCTTCACAAAATCAGGCACTTGCTTTGGGTAATCAGGTAAAGGTGGAAAATTACCAATTTCAGCCATCAAATTCTGATGATTTAACTCTTTTGCTAAATATTTTAAAACTTCAGACTGGTCCAAATAATCTTTAGGAATCTCTCCAATTCCTTGCACAGACTGATTTTCTGAATAGTTCATAGGCGACATAAGATATGCTCCAGGTGTTGAAAAAACAGGGGTCTGATTAATATGAGAATAGTCATTAGATGGAATATACTGCTGTTCCCAAGAACCATGAATAGGAGTCTTTTGCAAACCTGAATATATGGCTTTACGAATTGATGTTTTTGGCGATAATGGAACTGGGGGACTATTTTTATGAGGACTTTGATGCATGTTTGCATTCTCAGAAAAGTCTGAATATAATCGATTATATTTTTCTTTTTTTTCCCTTTCTAAAGCTTGTATTAGAGAAGTTTCTGTTTGCTTCCCAGGGTTTGTAAATGCTTGGCCATAAAATGGAGAATCATGTTCTCCAGCCACTTTAGTGTCATGTATGATGAGAGTGTTTGATGAAATGGCATCAGTATCCTCTGTTATGGTCTCCTCTCCTTGTGGTTCTTGGCGGACACCATTTTGCAAAACTCGTTTTTCTTCAGCTGTCAGATTTTCTGTTGACGTAGAAACATCGGTGTCACTGCCAGATAAATTCTGGTGGTAACCTAAAAAATTTTTAAAACATTAAAAAAAGGTAGTTTATGTTACTGAGGACATAATATTAATTTAACCCTTGACAAAGTTTTATTCAGAATTAATCATAGAAATTCAAACAACTGCTGAATATCTTCACAGACATCTTGACATCAAAATCTTTCCTCCATGCAGAACTTGTTCAACATATAGAAATGCCTCTCAAAGAAATCACCTTTGAAATTGACCAATAATTTGAGACATGAACTACATATTGGTGTACTGGTGACAAAACTACTTTAAGTGTGGCCACTTTCAAAGACCAGAACTATATAAAATTGCACATGGTTATTTTGGGAGGATTTCATTATACTAATATAAAGCTAGCAGAAATTATTCAAGTTTCGAATTTTACAGGGAACACTGTAAAAATACAGACCAATGAAAAATTATGCAAGAATTTCACTTTTTCTTTCTTAATCCTCCAAGGTCAAAGGTTTAGCCTTGAAGACCTGAAGTAGGCTACGAAAAGTGGCATTTTTTAAATGTAATTCCAAAATGAAGCCCCAATTTGAATTTTGTTTCCCATATATATTAATTATCTGGATGTATTTCAAATGCATATTTGCATACTTAAAGCTATCATAACTAATATTTTTTAACATATACATAAGTCTGGGTGCTTAGTTAAGTTAAAGCAATACTTGCCACTGTCATTTGATAAAATCAAATCTTTACCACGGGATAAAATTTAAATCCAGTTAAAATATGTGCATGTACTTTTTTTAACATAAAAAGTTAAAAATTGAATGCATGAAAACATTTATTAAAGAGTAAATTCCCATCTAAATAAAATTTATATGCACACACACGCACCCATATGCAGTAAAAAGTCTGAGATCTGAACTCATCGGGATATTGGTGATTCCGAATTTGCTGGATATTAGATCATCAATTTAAATCTAGTAACGTGACACACAAAAATTATAAAAATGAAATAATAAGCATTTATGACCTTAAGAGAATCAAAATTTATCATCTGTGCCCTTTGATTTACATGATATATAATGGAAAATATATTTACAAAATGCTTGAGGCTCTGTATTTCTTCCAATTATAAACAGTTTGCATGTGTGCATTCCAACAGCATTTGCAAGTGATAAAATTGTTAGTCTTGCTTTAGAATCTTTCGCAGCTGTAGGTGCCTTTTCTGATGAGGTTGCTTAAGGTATTTCAGGGCACATGTTGTCAAAAAAATCATGAATGCATGAAATCCCATGATCATGAATGAACAAAGATCAGTTTCATCAGCAATGCAAATATGTTCTGGAGATAACTTTTCATTTATTAATGAGTTAAATGAATTCATCTGAAAATAATTCAGCTGCTGCAATATATGCAGAAGCTTTATCACTCGAAATTTTTAATTGCATAGGTGATTTTTAAATTTGGTCAGTTTTTAAGTTCATTTCCCCAAGAAAAATTTTGGCTTGAGTAATCAGCACTGGTCTCATCAATGGCATACTCTCCCTATGATATTGTATCATTCATGCTATCATCATTTATAGCATAATAAATTATTTTTCTGTTATTCATTGAGAGTGGGGTGTCGACATGCAGAAAAATTCAAGAAGTTCCATTTTTTGTCTGCCCCCAAATGCCATATAGGTTGACTTCCTAATGTCATACTCCTCATATAATTTTGAGATGGATATACCTTTATTCATTTTTTGCATAATGGACATTGAAACATGCCTTCACTAAAGCTGGATCTAATCCAAAAGTTAAGGAACAGTGCAATCTGCTATATCAACTGAACTCAAAATCCTTGGAATCAGTAATTTTTTACTAACTTAATTAACAGTGCATGCTTTACACTATTGGTGATTAAAGACATGTTTTACTAAATGTTGTCTTGTTTCTATTGCAGAGTCAGTTGAGGCTGGATTGCATTAGTTATTTTAACATTTCCTTCCCGCCCATACTTAAGGCCGAGTCTCCAAACAAATAAATTTTCACATATACTTATGTTTTATCCAGAGCAGGTACTAAAGATTTTGCCACCCCTAAATTTAAATCACTGCCTTTCCTAAATTCTAAAACTTTTGCCTCTCCTAAATTCTACTACCTAGTATAGCCACACCAGCTCTCGCACCACTTATGGGCTTATCTAAGCTACAAATCAGCTATTAATTCGTTAGGTTTTCAATTATGGCAAAGCACACGAGGGCTATCTGCCTAAAGGGAGGGATGCCTTCGTGGAGGACTTTCTAAGGGAAACTGGGTCGTATACACGTTACACATGGGGAAAACCACGAAAACGCCTATGCAGCCAGCCCGTTCGCGGGATTCGAACCTCGGACCGAACTACCAGTGTTCAGTGTCTTTACGGCTCGGCCGCTGGTGGGCCTATTAATTCAAATAACACTAAATGTCTTCTAAACTATGTGTATCAATTAAAAAACTATTTTTTGCAGATGGAAAGAAATTTCTATTAAAGTTCCTTCTCAAAAACTTACTTTGCAGCCCAATTAGCTGAATCGCCAAATGTAATGTCAGCATGAAAGGTTACTATACTCTTTGGTAATCAATTACTAACATTAATATATATATATATATATTATTGTTTAGACATCTCTTCATTTCCCAGTTGTTATTAGTTGGCACTCACGAGATTATGAAAGCAAAAAAATAATAAATAATGATTCGTCATGTGGGTGTTAAAGACATGTCATTAACAGGTGCAAAATGATGTTTTAATGTAGTATGTTTCGGTCTGAGAACAAATAGACAGCTACACTGCCAAATTATTATTCATAAAGATTTTATGCTAAATGATTGATTCTTCAATTTGGAGTTATTTTATTTACTGCTGAACTGAAATTAAAAATCAGGAATCTCCATGTTTCATTATAAAAATAAATTGAATGTTATTAAATTAAATTAAAAAAGAGGTTTCTGGCAGCCCAGATATCTGGATTTTACATCATTCCAGATTTTGTACGGCATATATATTTATATAAAATGATCAGATCAGACAAATTATGATATAGTTGATTTATTTTTTCACATCTACCACTGGGATTTTCGAAAACATGTAAATTTTTGGTATACTTTCTTCTTCAATGTTTACACAAGTGAAATTTCTTTGTAATTTATTCCAATCTATCAACTAACTCTGTACGTATGAAAAAGTTATATTTCCTTTATCCTTAAAAAAATTAAATCTATCTATATATACTCTGGTTCAAAATTGTGAAAATAAACATCTCTACCCCAATTTTCTCAAAACAATTATGCACAGTGCAACTACTGTAGCATGGCAAAGCTGTAGTATTGGATGTTTTCAGAGGTGGTTTGTAAACTGTAATTGCCTTTCCAAATGCATCCCAAACATGTTCATTGAAGTTTAGGCGTAGAGATCTGGCTGGCCAATTTATCTTTTTTAAAAGTAAGCATACACTGACTGAGGATAAGAACTGTCATCCATAAAATGGGCCAAGAGTCAAATGTGCACCTGAAAAGTTACACAGTCCTTAAAAATTTCCTTTTTATACATATGGATTGTCAGGTAGCCTCTGTCAGATACATGGAGTAGCATGCAGCCATTCAACATATCTGGCATGAGTACTCTACTGCCTTAGTGTTTGGTCTTTTTTCCTGATGTTGGTAGAAGTTCCAGATTCTCTCAAGATGAATTAACCGATTCAACATACATCGAGATTCTGTGTTTAGGCTGACGTTAAAACTCTTCATTACAGAGACATTGGATACACTGATTCAAGTTAAATCCTCTCTACATCCATGTCAGATGTACTAACAGAGTAAGATACAAAAATTGTTTTATCAAAGTTTTCTAACAAAAAAAATCCTCTCCTCATAAAACTTTTTATTCTGAGTCATTAAATAGCAATGATTACTCTACCAAATAAATAATTATTTTATTAAAATAAAAATTATTCTAATTTCCTACCATTCTTTAACATTTTCTTATAATATACTTTTCTACAATCTCAGATCAACATTACACTATTTATTAAATTTAGGATATAATTATTGTAAATTTTTATAGTATTAAATATTTCCATTCAAATATACATTTGAAATTAGTAATAAAAGATTTAACCAAGCATGAAAAACTAAAAACATTTAAATACTAAAATCAAAACTTTAAAAATAATTAAAAACAAAGATTATACATACAACTTTACACTGGAAAAAAAATTACACATAAAAAATATTTGGGTTTTCTTCCGCAGCGGATCCGTTGGCGCTTCCGCAGCGGATCCGTTGGCAGCGGTGCGTATTTACTCGCCAAGCTCGCCGGTTAATCGGCCATGATTTTAGTGGTGTACATTTCACTTTGATTATATTTAAAGCATATAAATTAAAGATACATATTAAAGGAAGCTCGCCGGTTAATAGGCCATGATTTTAGCGGAGTACAGTTCACTTTGATTATATTTAAAGCATATAAATTAAAGATACATATTAAAGGCTTATAAATTAAAGTTAGTAGAAAAAGACATAACATTAATAGGTTAAACATGATACAGCATATAAGTGTATATAGTAATACTTAGGCTTAGCAATACCTCATATTTCTTTTATTAAATTTGTATGACCCTGAAAAGGGCCTTTTTTTAACTGTGCACTTTCGGAAATTGTCAGGGACTTGTCTTTTTCATTAAGAATTCTCATAAAGTGTCTTTTTCATTAAGTATTCGATATCCTCAAAATTGTATCTAATAATGAGTGCTACTGTACATATAATAGATTAATGGATTCATTACTAAATAATACATTTAAAACATTAATTTTACTCAAGCAGTTTTTCAAATGTTTCAAACGCAAAGTTGTTTTTTTTTAATTTACTTTTGATAGCTTAAAGCATTTTATTTTGAAACAACTGCCTTTTTCATAATAAATTTGGCAATGAATCTTCAGTAATATTCAAATCCTTTAGACTAGCATTGTAAATAAAACTAGAATATTATACATTTTATCTTTCAATAGTCATTCAAACTTTGATTATTACACAAAGCAATGGTTTGCTAACTCTGATGATTCTGGTAATATATAAACTATTTTGTCCTCTACGAGAACTAGTAATACTTTTTATTTCATTCTAGTCATCTATTGTATATAAACACTAAAAAGTATCTTCTGAAAAGTAATTGTCAAAATACATAAAAATATATCAAAATTTTAAGCATGAAAACTGATTTAATTTTTCTAAACAGCCGTGTTATCAATTATCATCATCCCATCTGCCGTATTTTCACCACATCATTCTGTACCGACGACCGCTAGCTAGGGACAAACGAATTCCACGGGTTACCAGTTTTGAACTATTATCGCCATTTTTGGCAGTTTTTATATTTACCGGATCCTTTGCGGAAGTGCTTCCATATATTTAAATAAAATAATCATAAATCTGAATCAAAACACTTAATGATAGTAATAAAAAAAAAGGTTATTGTTTCTGACTGCTCAAATGGATGGAAGAATCAAAACAAAGAAGTTATAAATTAGGACCATTATTTGCAACAAGTGTTTAAATGTAGAAATTCTAGAAAATTATGATGCAGGAAGTAAAGATATACCCCTTTGAGCCTTCATTATTTTATTAAGTTTAATATTTTAATTTAAAAAATATAAAATCTTATTAAACATTTTTATCAGATAGATCTTTTCCTCTGATTTACCTGCAGGTACTAAAATCACAGAGGATTTTCAACAACATCTGAAATTTACTGCAGAAGTTACAATCCAGCTCAGAAAGTCTGATATGAATGCAATACATATGCATCCAGAATAATGGTGTACAACAAAGTAAAGAAAAATATGATAAAAAATCACAATCAAGTCAGTAAACATGAAAATCAGCATCACCGCTCAGTAGATCCTCTCTCCCCTCCCATCTTTTCCCTTCTCTCTTGAAAGCCTTGCTTTAGTTTTCAAAACAGGCTTTTTGTTTATTCTAAAACGAAGCTTTTTAATCCTCTTTTTCTGCCCTTGGATAAGAATCCTTTTTCTTAAACTTACTTTTTTGCTTTGTGCATAAAAATTTGAAAAGTTTTTCTGGGAAGACAACAGAAAAATTCTCTATAAAGAAATTATCCTCCATCAATGCTTTGTTCTAAATGACACTCTCAACAATGTTAAGATTTTCTTTGCTCAAATTTTCGGCTGATTGTCGTAAAAACACAAGCACGTTTACATGCAAGATTACATACATATATACAACATGATCTGTATACAAGGACTTTCTGCATGCTTCAAGGATCAGATAAAAATCTCTATGATGGAAAACTGAAATTATTCAGCTCCAGAAGAAAAAAAATACATATTGTTAGAAGACAGATACATGAATTTAGGTAATAAATCACTTAGTTTAAATAATCATTACTCAATAAATAAGCAGCTTTTTAAATACATACAATATTATTCAGCACTTAAATGGACGATCGCATCAAATGATCCGACATTCATATAATGTTAATACACAATGAAAGCTGAATATTTAAAAATTTCCTTACCAGATTGAATATAGGAACGTTGTGGACTTCGGGAGCAGGGACTGTGCACAGATTGCATATTTGTTTTCTAGAGCAGAAGGGAATATATTCAGTAACACATCTGAAATCCAATTAAGTATACATCATTACAAGCAACATAAAACTACTATCTAATAAACAAAACAAAAAAAAATGTGCGCCTAAGTAACGATCTATTTTGTTTTACATAAATCTCTACATTGCACACTTTTAAAATGAGAATTAAACTTATAACTTTACAAAGAACTTACAGCACAAAAGTGCAAACTGTTAGAAGGAAATTACCGAAATAAATTCAGGCTGCATTCCGAAAATACAATACGCACCACTGAACAAAGGTATGCGACATTAACGGAATGCCCTTCTACCCATAAAGAACATGAAAAAATGATTACAAATATTAGTATTAAACTTCACTGTATCATAAGTATATTTACCTTTAATAAACCAAATTCACTTTAACAATACTACATTCGAAGTGTTCGTCAGGGTGAAGCTATTAAGATTATAAATTAGATAGCCCAAATAATTATAAAGCTAATAGCTTCGCCAAGTCGTGCAGCGCAACAAATCGCTCAAATATTTCTGGAATTCAGTAAACTTATGACGTCACAAATATTTCCCGGCGGGCTTGCTATTTTCTACTAATAGTCTTTTAAAAGAGAACTGACAACTTAAGCAAAGTTTCAGTTTTAAATACAGAAGTTTCTAAATTATAGAGCATAACTATTCAGAGTATATATCTATTATTTACGAAAATACACTTTAATTGCATTAAAAAAGAACACATTTAGAATATAAGTGACATTCCATACTTATCGTATCGTTCGGAGAAATTCATATCGATTGTAAGCATCGAATATATTAAAAAATGGAAAATATTAATTTTTATATCTTTTTTTAAATAGAATGTGTAATATATTATACTCAATCAGTCTTTTAAATGAAATATGATAGCAAATTAGTTTTTTGCAAAAATTACGGTATAATAAGTTTGTTATCAGAATCTTGGCAACAGGTAAAGAAGTGCTGAATTTTAATACAATCTCAAATAATAATTTTGTGTCAAAGTATGGGTTATTTGGTTTCACCGTATCTTAATACCCTGAATTCATGGAATTCTCTCGCACAGAGGTACCAAAGAAAGGTACAAGCGCCAAAGTTACTCAAACAGTTTGTTCTGCTTGTGCTTAATAAAGCGATGATCCAGAATATTGGTTCTTTGTTTATAAAAATAGCTGGTTTCTCAGGTGCTACAGCGGTAGCTATGGGCGCCTATGGATCTCATGGTATTATAATTTATGTGTGCTATGTTATACACATGGGCTAATCTTTGGAATATGGTAACTGGTAGCTTGGCGACTTTTGGTGACATTTTAGTAAGGCGATAAAAATTATAATAATAACAATAATTTTTATTAATTTAATGTATATGTTTATTTATATTTTAATTAGTGTTCTTTAATTTATTTATATTTTAATTAAATGATAGTCATTTTGTGCATTATGCGTTTGTAGCATTTTGCAATCCATTTCAGTACAAGTAAACCTGCATGGAAATAAGTTAAATATTTGACACTAAGTATTTGCAACCATTTTTAATGTTTGCCTTATAAATTCGCAGGTGACTTTTATAATGGATAATTTAGAGGGAAAAGAAAATTAATGTAATTTCTTGCATATTTTATTTATTTTATACGTGCAAATGTTCATCCTTGGAAAGGGTATATGCAAGCTGAACATATAAAAGCTTGCATAGTATACATACTTTTTAGCGATGAGGTAATTTCATATATGTCCTTTTTTACCAGCTTCAAAGATTCACAAAATTTTCCTGCATTTTCGTGGAAATTTTTCTAATTTACGAGAAAAATTATTTACATGTTTCATATACAAATTTGCCCTGTACAAACAAATTTCTGTGCACGTTTGTTCCACTACTTTTCGGAAAATTCCGATCGTGATTTTAGCTAATAAGCACTTGGAAACAATTTCGTACCTAATCTTCGTCATGATTAAGCACTTTTGTTCCATAAAAATTCTAGCATAAACGTAATTCGGCTAGCAGATTGTTGGAAAAAATGTTGAGTTAAAAGGAAAAAAAAAAAAAAAAACCTTTACTTCGTGAAAACAAAATGGCGTCCCCCAAACAAACTGGTAGGTTGCTGTAGCAAGGTTGCTCGCCGAATTTTCGCCAAAAAACCGCCAAGTTACCATAATCCAAAGATTAACCTACACATGTAGTATTCCAGTTTTGATATTAGAATATATGATCTGGGAGGAATTAAGTATATTAATAAAATTTTAAGGAAACAATTCACATAATAGGTATAGTGTTTTTTTTTATTATTTTCTTAAGTATTTGAAATGGACTGTTAAGCATATTTTGAAACATCTTGAGTATAGGACTACCGATTTGGCTCTAGTGTAGAATTGGGTGCCCTTTCGATTGGCGAAACATTTCGTTCACTTTTGGCAATGAAACCCTATTT
Organism: Stegodyphus mimosarum; assembly: GCA_000611955.2. Taxonomy (NCBI): domain Eukaryota; kingdom Metazoa; phylum Arthropoda; class Arachnida; order Araneae; family Eresidae; genus Stegodyphus; species Stegodyphus mimosarum. The sequence goes on along the minus strand of KK115772.1, from coordinate 6,265 downwards.
CTGGTTACTATGAGAGTTTTAACATGGTTTTAGCTTCTTGATAAAAATAAATCGATGTGCACATGGACAAAGTCAAGGCAATGTACAATGACTATTTTATGCAATTCTCTGATTTTTTTAAGTGAAAATAAGTCAATGTGCACATGGACAGGGAGTTTGTGAAATTCTTTGATTTCTTGTTTTGGTTTTGGTGTAGCGGCCATCTTGAAATTGTGTCTTATTGGTGCCGATCTTGGAGTCAAAACAGAATCGCCAAAAAACAAGGGGCACCCAATTGTAAACTTTTACGATTTTTTGGTTTGGGAAAAGCAGTTAAAATTGAAAACAAAAGTTAAAACGCACGTTTTAACCAGAAAAAATTTTAGAATATATGTTTAAACAGCAAATTTGAAGGTACATAAGTAAGTGGGGGCATAGTATAAATAGTGATATTGAATATACAAGTTTAGCCTTAGAAAAGCAATTAAAATTGAAAATAGAAGTTAGAATGCACATTTTAACAAGAAAATTTTTAAACACAAATTTAGAATAAAACTGATAATAAGTAACAACAGTAAAACTGATAATAAATAAATCAGTGGAGGCATATTTTTAGCATTTGTGGAATTCTCTCACACAGTTAGTTGTACCAAAGAAAGAAAAAGCGCCAAAGTTACTCAAAGAGTTTGTTCTGCTTGTGCTAATAAAGCAATGATCCAGAATATTGGTTCTTTGTTTATAAAAATAGCTGGTCTCTCAGTTGCTACAGTGGTAACTATGGGCACCTATGGATCTCATGGTATTATAATTTATGTTTGCTATGTTATACACATGTAGTATTCCAGTTTTGATATTAGAATATATGATCTGGGAGGTATTAAGTATATTAATAAAATTTTAAAGGAACAATTCACGACATGGAAACAATTGACATTTAGCAGTCGACCTGAAAATACAAATTTTAAGCTGTAAATTGAAAATAGGAGTTCAGAATACATGCTTAAATTAAAAACATGAAAATTGGAGTTAAGAATGCATGTTTAAATTAAAAATTAAAAAAAAGCTTGAAAATACACAAGTACATGAAGGCATATTTTAAGCAGTAATATTGAAAATGCAAGTTTTAAGTTGTAAAACTGAAAACAGGAGTTCAGAATATATGGTTAAATTAAAATAAAGAAAAGAAATGCTGGAAATTTGGTAAAGTTTATGAAATCATGGTAAATTCACAAAGAAATCCCATATTCTGTCCAGTTTATGTCCCTTACCAAACCAAATGGTAACCAAAATGGCATCGAAGAAAGAAGGAATTTTTTTTAAAAGGGCATTAAAATTAGATACCATGTACACACCGTTCCGTTTTAACTTAAAAAAAAATTTTGCTAAAAAAAACTTCAGCGAATTGCACAAAGTAGGCAACGTGCACAAATGAACAAAATAAGCTAAAATAACGAAAATAAATTACAAGAAAATGCCATGTGCACAGCGTTCCTTTTAAACTTAAAAAACAACTTCAGCGAATTGGGTGAAAATGCGCTTTAGCCCACTGCTTGGCAATGTTTTGAAAATCGCCAATTCGGTGCGTTTCTGCGAAACGTCTTTGCAATTGCAACCTTCCCGACACGTTCCGCGAAAACCTATTGTAAACAAAACATAGAATTCTAAAGCATAAATTAGTATGAAAACTGTTGCCACAAAAAGATAATAAAATAATATGCAAAACGAATATTATGATCATTAAAATATTTGTCAGTTAGGTTTAAATTAATTATTTACATTTTATGTTGTAATACTTACACATTTTATGCCGTTACATAACCTTCCCGACACGCTCCGCGAAAACGTAACCAAAATGGCATCGAAGGGAGAATGAATTTTTTTTAAAAGGTCATTAAAATTACAAACGATACCATGTACACACCGTTCCGTTTTAACTTTAAAAAAAAATCTGTGAATTGCACAATGTAGGCAATGTACACAAATGAACAAAATAAGCTAAAATAACGAAAATAAATTACAAGAAAATGCCACGTGCACAGTGTTCCTTTTAAACTTAAAAAAAACTTCAGCGAATTGCACAATGTAGGCAACGGGCACAAATGAACAAAATAAGCTAAAATACCGAAAATAAATTACAAGAAAATGCCATGTGCACAGTGTTCCTTTTAAACTTAAAAAAACTTCAGCGAATTGCACAATGTAGGCAACGGGCACAAATGAACAAAATAAGCTAAAATACCGAAAATAAATTACACGAAAATGCCATGTGCACAGCGTTCCTTTTAAACTTAAAAAAAATTTCAGCGAATTGCACAATGTAGGCAACGTACAAACAGTCAGCCATGTTGGCGCGTTTATTGCTCATTCAAAAACAATCACCGCCAAGTAGTGGGCTAAAGCGCATTCCAACCGAAATTTCTATTTACGTTTTCATGCCTAGAACCAAATGCGACTGCAGGTAATTTGCTTAGATCTTTTTTATGATTGTTGTATAAATTGCTGCCAATGCGTCGAAGTCAGCTGTCCTGCGAGCAATACTGTGAAAGGCAGAAGCTCTTAACCTTATTTGGCGGTGTTTCTTCCACAAATTGCTTTGGCTTTGTTCAGTAGTTTGTAATTCTACATCCCAGGCTTCTATGCTAATTTTTATATTCTGGTGAAAATAGAGCACCTTTTCCATACTTAAAAAGTCAGGTATTTCAATATGAAGCCTGGTGCATACCAATGCAGACAATGGAATTATACTAACTTAAAAAGATCATCTGTAAATTTTAATACAGAAAATAATGAAAAACTGCAGCTTTCTTGAAACAGTGCTGAAAAGTCAACTGAATTTACAGTTGAGTAATTGGAGGCATGTGGCTTAAATATATCAGAACTCTTTTTTGGTGATATAAGTTTTGGCCTTGGCTGGTGCCATTTTTGTAGTTACTCAGTTGGTCTTTATATAGTTATTTTTTACATTATCTACCAATGCATAGAATGTTGCAAAAACCTGCTTGCAACTTGCAGGATTAGAGCCACCAGTCGCTGTTTTATTTGTTACCTTTTATTGCAGTCTGAATCTGCAGTAAAAGGTAAAAAATTAATGAAATTCTAATATTACAAAGTTATAACAAATGATTCGACATGTTTCACAGTCCAGTCATTTTCAAGATATGAATTACACAGGTGTTCATATAATGATAAAAAATATCTTAAATATTTAAATTTGCATATGTAGGCACATTTCTATCTTCATATTAAGCAGCAAATATGTGTTTAGTTATCAACTTAATAAAGAAATATTTAGTATTTTGAAATATGCAATATTTTTATTTCCCTTAACTATGTAAAATGATTTCAAAGCACTACAATGCAGAAATAGAATTCACCAAGTCCCCAGAATATTCCGACTTGGTATTGACAGTTTAAGAATATTACTTGCCTTTGTAAAGGCAAGAACTCCAGATGGCCAAAGCATTTCAAATGAAACAGTGCAGAAAGAGTTGTAATGCGTGTTGGCAGAAATGAAATACCCATTTCTTCCAATTGAAATACCCAAATATCATGTCTATCATGTAACCATAACAACACACATCGAACATTTATAATTTTATGAGTAAAATTTGAAAGTTTTCTGCTTGATTTCACACAGCATTAATTAACTTAATAGTCAAATTTCCGAAGCACTGTAAATGCAGCTGGCCCTTAAATCATGTAAGGATAACGATGCCAATGTTCTGCACACTTCAAAATTAATATATAATTTTATGCAACTATTATCCTATAGATAATATAAACAGTGAATTAACATATTTTGTATACATATAAATGTAAAAAAGAAAAACTTGGTGATTTGTGCAAGTGAGTTCACTGCAATACTAGCTGTGAAACTAATAATTTTTCATAATACATTTTTCTTCATTTCATAATAGTAACTAATAAAACGTATTATCTGTATACATTTTAAATATTTACAAAATAAATTTGAAGTTATTTTTTAATCTTGTAAGTTATATAATTTATGTACTGAATTTTTTATTTTGAAATTATGTAGCTCAAAAAGATTTGCAAGTATATTTATTGAAATGATTTACCATATGAAATAAACCAATGTAATTCTAATACATACACCTATGGCACATGTTATCTCAAACTATAGACAGACACAACTACTGATTTTCAAGGACTAAATATACATGCTAATTTAATATTTAAACTAAAAAATTCAGCATTCTCCCATGAAAATTTAGAATTATGTATAAATTCTTACAAAAGCATCCTTTTATTTTAAAATGTTTCAGTAGTACTGATGGTTCTGTTGGAAAGCTAATGCTTCTGTTACAGCTGTTGGAAACGTTAATATCTACAATGGAAGGTATTAAAAATTTAATATTCCGATAGTTATGAGTATTCATTAAAAATTGATTACAACAGCTAAAACATTAAAGCATATCCTGATGAAATTAATAAAATTTTAGAAACATAAAATATTCTACGACACTACTTAATATTAATGAGAGGAAATTGGCATTGTATTTATGTTTTTGTAGATAAACAGATTTTTCACGAATTCGCTATTTCAGTAATTTAGAGCAACTATTCATGAACTATGAATATTATTGCACTTTCATTTAAAAGTTTGGAAAACGTTATTCAAGGTCTCGGGAATAATTTTCAATTAACTGATATACACTTAATATTCTTAATAAAAACATTATTAATACTGGTAAGCACCATACACAAGAAAAATTTATAAAACTTACCTCGTTTTGTACAGAAACTTGCACAGGTGTTTCATAATTATTGATTTCTTCATTTTGGCCTTAACACAGCTTGTTATAAGTGCCGTGCTATCCGGCATTACTTTGAAACAAATATTGTTTTTTTTTTTTTTTTTTTTTTTTGAATAACAGAAGGCCCTTCTTGTGTACACCAAGGAAAGAGAAATCATTTCCAAGAGTATTTTTTAATTTCTCCCAATAGCCATAAATTTCTAAATTCGAAAAATCAATTAATTTCACCATAATATCTGCTATAGACTTCATTGCAAACATAGCACATGGGTATGTTGTTGTTCACAACCCACGTGACCACATTTTTCCTCCTCTTCTCCTGTCACAGCATGGCTGTGTCTACCTGTCCGACGTCGGACGGTTAGCCGACACACAGTGGAAGAGCTAACTGTCCGACTAGTTGCGCAGAGACACCTTTGTGATGTCTGCGCATTCCAACCAGTCGTGCAAATGTATTTGTTTACATGTTAATTTCGTATGGGGATGGGGAGATCTGTAAAGGCATGGAGAAGTGTTTATTTTAATGAATGATTGTTGTCCTTTTATTGACAAATTTCTGAGACACTTTTCTATAAATTTATTCTGTTTTTAACTCTCTGTTTCATTTGAAAAATATTTGGGTAATTTATGGGAAGAAACGGCGTTCGCCAAAGTCCTCAGCTCTCTACTTGTTGCTAAGCAAGATTGTATTGTATTTAAGTAAACATTACATTGTTTTGATTTTCAGAAGTTAGTTATTTTTGGTATCATTTCAAATACTTTTCATTATTGTGTGCAGAAATATCAAAATTTTTATATTTTTATTCGCTTAATGTAATTTGTAAATAATGTAAAAATTGATACGTAAATATGAATATGTTAGACGTTCTGATCTTTTAAAGTAATAACTTCAATTCTGCTTTTGAAATACGCAAAGAAATAGGTAAAGTAGAATGATAAAAATCGCAAGCAATTTTTTATATTTGAACCTCTAAAGTTATCATTGACAAAAGTGAAATCATTATAGCGTTTTAAATGTATTGAAAAAATGCAACAAAGGTTTTAATAATTCATTTGAAATATACTTGTTATTATTTACAAACATTTTCATAACCGAATTTAAAAATTGCAATCCATTAAGGATTTAACTAAATTAACTATATTAAAATATGACATGATAAAGAGTTACTTTGGTATTTCTACATTTTGCTGTAGGTAAGGGTGAAAGATGATTCTCAGAAATGAAACATACAGTACTGTGCTTGGGAGGTAGTATGTTGCAAGAATAAATTTTTGGTGCTACTTTGGTAGTGGAGTGCACGGATTTTTGGCTGCGTTTTAGCAATATTTTTGGCGCTATTTTTGACACGATGTTTACAATCCACTGGCCATGTACACAGCGACCCATTTTAACTTAAAAAAAATCAGAGAATTGCACTATCTCGGCATTGCTGACCATGTGCACGTTGGTCTGTTTTATCTTAAAAAAAAAAACCTTGGAGAATTGCAGAATTCTCGGTGTTACATAT
>KK115771.1:446407-472656 GCA_000611955.2 Stegodyphus mimosarum | reverse complement strand
GAAAAATGACTTCTGAACACGATGAAGTGTTCTGTGATAGCCTGAGTGTGCAGCCGTAGGTGATTCATGATGTTCCTGCAAGATTCTGGACACTAGTGTTTTAGAACAACTAGCCTGTCTTGTTTCTGCCACCGTGAACTGGGTTTCTTGTACTTGCAATATAAAATATCTTCCTTTACAAAAAATATCTGAGAATTAGGCGTTGGAGACTTGTTATTCTTAAGATCAATTAAAATTTGCTGGCAAAAAGGATCAGAAGCTTGCTCTTTCTTAAATAATTCCAACAATTCAGATGTAAAGGAAGTCTGAACTAATTGTGTAACATTTACTGCTCTTGATAAGTAATCAGCTGTTAAATTCAATCTACCTGGCTTATGAATAATTTTATAATCAAACTGGGATAAACCCATAATCCAACGTGCAATTCTAGAAGTAGGATCCTTAAGTTTTAAAACATGTGATAATGAAGCTTGATCAGAATACACTGTAAAAGGTTTACCAAGAAGATATTGTCTAAAATGAGCTGTGGCCCAAACAACTGCCAAAATTTCCCTCTCTACAGTACTGTAACGTGTTTCAGGACCTTTCAATTTCCTACTCGCATAACATATTGGATGCTGAAAACCATTTGAATCTTCCTGACATAAGACTGCACCCAGTGCATAATTAGATGCATCAGTACACAGAGAAAAAGGGTTATTAAAATTTGGTAATGCCAAAATAGGTTCATTCAGAAGTTCAGCTTTTAGAATATCAAATGCCTGCTGAGCTTCCTTCGACCAATAAAAGGGAACCTTATCTTTAGTTAACTGAGTTAAAGGGAGTGCCTTTTGGGCAAAATTCGGAATGAACCTTCTGTAAAAGCCAATAAGGCCTAAAAAGCGCCTAACTTCCTTTCTATTTTTAGGTGCAACAAAACCCTGGATAACTTTTAGATTCTTATCGTCAGGCTGAATAATACCCTTAGTAACTTTGTAGCCTAAGTAAGTTATTTGTTCTTTCAAAAAATGACATTTCGAAGGTTTAAGTTTCAAATTGTGCTGCTTCAATCTGTCAAAAACTAACTTTAATTTCTCTAAATGTTCCTCAAAAGTTTTGGAAGCAATGACAATATCATCAATGTAAATTCCTATTTTTAGTGGTGAAAGATTTGCCAAAACGATAGACATCAGCCTTTGAAAAGAACTTGGTGCATTCCTGAGGCCAAAAGGCGTTCGTAACCACTCATAGTGCCCAGAAGGAGTAGAAAAACCACTTTTGAAGGTATCATCCGGATGTATTTTCATCTGGAAAAACCCTGATGTTAAATCAAGAGTGGAAAAATAATTTGCATCTCCTAACTGTTCTATCAATTCAATCATGGATGGCAGAGGAAAACTATCTTCGATTGTTTTTTCGTTCAACTTACGGAAGTCAGTGACCAAACGGTAGGTGTTATCAGCCTTTTTAACAAATAAAACAGGTGCACTGTAAGGGCTGTCACTTTCTTGAATGATGTTAGCTTCAAGCAGCTCTGCCACCTGTCTGTCGAGTTCATCCCTGAGATGGTAAGGGACTTTATAAGGCTTTTGCCTAACAGGAATATTGTCACGTAAGTTGATGTTATGCAAGATGGTGTCACACCCTGTTAATTCAGTAACTGAGGCAGCAAAGATGTTACTATATTGATTGAGAAGGTGTGATAATTGTTGTTGTTGCTGCTCAGGTAAATGTTTGAGATCAAATTCACCACCCCATGACTCGAAATCCTCGCCTGTTTCAATGGTAGTATTGTTGATATGTTCCAAATTTTGTGAGATGACATTCACAGGTTGGGCACTGGCCAATTTCATTCCTTTGTTTATGTGCAGAATGTCTGGTGAAAAATTAGCAATTTTGACATAAAATTCTTGAGACTGAGAAGTTTGATTAACTGATCTGGCTATGGCAAATTTACTTTGTGCATGTTCCATTAAAGGTTCAATCAAAACAGTATTAGCATTAAAATTAAGAGAGTGAGTAGTAAGCTTAATAATGTTCTCAGAAAAAGGTGGTAACTTATGTTTGGTTACAGAGTAACAAAATGACTGAGAAGCTGAACTAGAAGGTGTATTACAGTTCATAGCACTAGGCTGACTTAGATTCCACTTTAAAATTACATTTGGTCCTAACAGTTGTGAAGTACAAAAATCCAAATGCATGTTGTTGTCTACCAGAAATTTAGTTCCCAATAAAGCACCATACTGAGACGAAAGAGGTGTGTCAGATATCAAAAATTCAGTTTCAAAATATTGTTGCTGGAATTCTACAACTAAACTGACTTTTTTAGTTACTTTTAACTTTTCTGCTGCTATTCCTTTCAAATAAATATTGCAGGTGTCCAGTGAGATTTTATTGCCAAAACAATTAATATATTTAGATTCTATGATGTTCACAGTTGCTCCTGAATCCAATAAAAACTTAACTTTATTCCCCAATATAGAACCTTCTACTATAGGCAAAGACGCCTCACTTGTGGAAACAATAAACACGGATGGTACCTCCAAAAGGGCCTTAGGAGACGAAACGGAGTCTGGTTTCTCCCCACCCTGAATTAGTTTAAATTAAAGCTTGGAGCTTGGGGATTCAAAGCATTATTAGTCACACTTGTGGTATTTGAGTTACTCGAAACAGCTGGTGTGGTGTTGTTGGGATTACGCCTAGCTGTCTGATTACTTCTAAGTCTCTGTTGACCCTGTCTAGAGTGCTGGTTAGGCACAATGTTTACGTAGCAATCCCTACTAATATGCCCAATTCTGTTGCATCTGTAACAACGGGGCTGAATGGGTCTGGTATGAGTACTCTGTGATAGTAAACTCTGAACTTGAGTTTGAAGTGAACCCATCATTTTGGTTAGCTGAGCTATATTTTCCTGCTGGAGCTTAATAGCTGTAGTGAGCTCTGAAGTATGTACGGATGGTGGTGTACTAGCGTTTTCAAGTGCTGGCTTAGCCGCATGCACTGCCCTAACCTCAGCTGTTGGAAAATCACAACTAGCATGGCTCTTAGCCCACATATCTTCCTCGATAATGGCATGTTGTTTAGCAGCTGTAAATGTTTTATGATTCTGCGGTAACAGTAATCGTCTCAAATGAAGCTGTAAACCTTCAATAAATACAGACAGTAATAAATCCTGCCTTTGAGCTTCAGCTGCAGGGTCACTATTTCTTTCTACAGGTACAGTTTTGTACGAAAGTGCCTCTATACGGGCAGCAAACTGCCTTACTGATTCGTGTGGCTTCTGAAAAGCCTGGATAAGAGCACGTATGTTAGAGTGCAAGTTGTGCACAGAAGTAAATCGTTCCTTTAAGGCATTTACAATATATTCTAGACTGGTTTCTCTTTTCAACCTAGGGTTGTTTCTTATGAAATCAGCAGCCTCACCTGCAACCTTGACTCTAATTACAGTCAATTTGTCTTTATCTGACCAGCCTACATGAGTGGCTATTAGGTCTATCCTATCCAAGAAGTCACTTAAACTAGTTCCACTGTCTGCGCCTGTAAAAACAGGAACAGATTCCAAAGGATCTGACCCAAAAACTGACATACCCTGGACTTCTCGATCCTCCTCCATACTAAAAAAACTACTACTAGCAGGAACTCTCTTTCTAGGCATACTGAACTATATGTTACTCACAATAATGCAATCACTAAGATAAAATGGTAACCTAATCTGTGACTCACAGGTGAACACTAACACTAATATAAACACAGAAATAACAATAGTACTTTAAACTAATAAACAGTGTAAGTGTTAATGTTGTTAACATTGGAGTCCATACATTTTTGAGAAAATACACATCTGTTATACAATGAATTTTTGTGTAAACAGTAATCAAATTGTGTAGCACTTAGATACTAACACATAATAACAACAGCAGTTCTGTGTAGCTGTTTGTGTTGTGAGCATTAGAGTCCATAAAAATGTGTCAAAACAAAAGTGCACATCTGTTATACACCCTCACAAGAAAATAAAAGGTAAATGTGTATATCACCAAAATACGACCACTGCATAGACGTGTTACTGTAACCGTTTAACTGATTGGGTTTTAGTATCAAGTCTAGACAGATGGAAGAAAAAATAGCAATACTTAAAATAAATGTTACTTGTTAAATACTTAAACAAACATAAAATCACCAGCATCAAGTTCAACACCCCCAAGAAGTTAATAATGTCCCTTAAATATGGCTCAAAACAACCAAAATATTAAGTGCTCAAAATTGGTTCAAAAGTCACGGCACCAGTTGTTATATACTAAGCTGTAAAATACTAGTAGTTTAAACAAATATGAATTGCGTTGTGTTTGTACCCTTTTAAATTTCGTTTCAACAACCCGAAGAGCCTTGCTACTGGTGAAACCATGTTGTGTAATCAGAAATTCAAGTAAACACATAAAATCAATAATACTAACTTAGTTTATTACTTTCCTTAAAACACTGATATCAAACAAATTTACTAACATAAAATTATACTAGTCCCCGGGAACTACCTTATTTAGTTTAGAAAACAAATAGCTAAACATTTATATATTTTCCACAAATACTGCAATCTTAGACAGTAACCACTTCAATTCAAATACTATTGTTTAAGTAATAACTATTTTTATGAGTTAAGATACAAATTAAAATTTTCTATTTCATTTTTCAGTTGTAAGGTTCTTACACCTTATTTATCCCAGAACAAGAGAAAATTCAAATAATGAAGTACAGAGTTAAGTACCTATAGTATTGCACCATAAGAGGAAAAAAAAATTATACCTTTAACTAGAGCAATTTAAGACTGCTCACAAATTTCTTCAGATCTCAGTTAAATCAGCAAATCTTCAAAAATATTAAAGATTTAAATTTTCTACCTTTCAAAATTCTTTACAGCAAACATTTAAATAAAAGTTAAATTCTGATAATAATAGAATCTTTAAAAAAATTCAAGAAATAATTAAACCAGAGAATTTTGGATGAAAAAAAAATCTTTAAGAATTTAAGTTAACATTAAAGTTCAAAAAGAAAAACTTCTTAACTGACGGAAGATGTGAACCTGGAGATTTGGGGGTTCGACGGCAGCTTGGCGGACACCGAACATTCGAAGAATACCCAGTACGCAGGAACTTGGAAGTTTCATCCAGCCTTCTGTATTACGAACTTCAGAGCCATCAGGAAACTCAGGTCGGAACACAGGTTGCTTGGCTATTGATTTTTTCTGTTCTTATAAATTGAAGAAGCGGACTGAGTCTTCATCAGATGGTAGAATTGACGAAGAAATATTTACTTTCCATTTTGAAGGACATTATTTCTGTGGTAGTTGAAGCATGGAAATATAATTTTCTTTCATTTCCTTTTCTATTGCAGAATTATTTCATTTACATTTTTGAAGGACTATTTCCGAAGCCATGGAGTAAGACGTGACAGGAGCCATAAGCCCCCCGTTAAAAAAACAAATTCATCCTTTCTGTTGCAGCAACAAGATGCCCAAGGCGCCCGAGAAAGTTATCTTCTTGTCAGCCGAATGCAAAAACGAAAACGTCCCAACAGCTTCGCAATCCCACCTGCACCCGCTTTTTGTCAGGTCCGGACACTAGATATCGCCAAAACTCGCCAAAAGGGTGAATAAACTGAAACTCTACCCCTCACACAAACCCCTGCTAATATCGTCCAAAAATCGAGGAGTTGAACTGGAACAAAATTCCGAATCTCGCCAAGCCCGCCAAAAGAAGAACCAAGAATTCGACGTAGGCGTGGGAAAACCAGCAAACCTAGGCAACGGACAAAAATTCCTAAGCAAAGGCTTGGAAATCAACTGCAAAAGTGACGCTTTTCAATCCTTTCCCCCTCAACCAAAAAAAATACTCGAAGTGCAAAAATTCGTTGAATAATTAACTGTAACTTAAAAACTGTTTAAGCTAGAGACTTGAAAGTACTCTTAAATTAAAAGGCTAATTTTTCTGCATCCAATGATATAAGTTAAATGAGAATCAACCTAAGTTAAGTAATTTTAAATCAAGTTTATTACCTACGAAAGCACCTAATTCCATTGTCTGTTTCAACGCGTTTACGAGTAACCAGTGGAAGAGACGTACAAATCTTAAAGTACCAAAACCACTAATTAAAATTAAACCAAAGCAAATATAAATACAAGATATTAAATAAAATAACGTTGTGTAGCATAAATTTAGAATAATGAAAATTAATCTTAAGTCAAACTTAAATAATTAAGTGTTACATGAAAATTTGCTACACAACAGTTTAAAAAGATGCCTGCAATTTTTTAAATGTTTTACGTTCTTCGTATTTCTAATAAGTAACTGGCAAGGCATCACTTTGAAGAAATATAAATGTATTCAAAGTAATGCGTAAGTTTAATCTTTATAAAATAAGCACTATAGGGTCAATGGAACACGCTAATAAAAATAATAAATTAAAAAACGCAACGTATTATCCTATTTGACCTCATTATCTAGTCTCATTGAATATTAAATATTATCCCAATTTGATATACGTTTATTATGCAAAGTTTTTGAAAAGAGTGTTTGCATTAAAAACTGATTCTAGCCATGAACCTTTTGTTACAAAAGTTAACGAAATAAGTCATTTACTTTCATTACAACGGTTCCCAAAATAATGAGAAACTTTGTAGCTTAAAGACATGTAAGGAATGCAGTTTCAGTCATGGAGCTAGAAGGCTTCTATAAATGCAAGATTTACCTGTTTATGTTTTCTCCATAAAGCTGAAAAAATATGATAAATCAAATCTTCATTACATTTCAGTATGTTCCAAAACAAATTCTCTGACGTGCAGAACAGCTGGAGATTTTGATGAATGAATTTGCTAACTTAGATCACTAATCAGTACCTCTTACTGATCATATTTTAAGATTATGCCCTAAAATTAGAGTAAAAGAAAATCAAAATGCTCTTGTTTAGAAAATTAATGAATCCATATAATAGTATACATTATGAGTTTCTAACTAATGGCATGAAAGTATTACTTATGCTCATTTCTGCGACTTTTGCGCCTAAATTTAGGAAATATTTTGTATTTAACACATTGAAACGTAATGAAGATTTCATGAACTAATGATTTAATTTGTACTCTTTCGGCGATCAAAGTTTTCGTATTGCTGTTAAAAACAAAGTTATTTCTTAAATTTTCAGCTGTCTCCTTGAGAATATTTGTCAATCATAACTCTTCGAATTTTGCATGGCATTACATAAAGGAATGTCGAAACATAAAAAGAACGCAATATACAGAATTTTTGCTCTATGTGGGTCGTATAACAGATGTTGTTATATAACTCTTCCCTTTCTCATAGGATTGAAGCATTTGTAATAAAATCTTCTAATGTATTTAAGCTTACAAAAAAGGTATAAAAACTTTGTAGTTGTAAGCAGAAGATTGAGATTCATATTTAAGGAAATAACATCTGTAGTCACCTTTTCTTTAACACTTTGTTCACATAAAGATCATATGCAAAGTATACGGAGTATGTGACACTAGAATAAATACAATAAGTTTTGTGCTCTAATTTAGAAAGGACATTAGAATACATAAAATTGAAACCAGAAAGATATTTTTAATGTTTACAGAACTTGAATGGGAACTGCGAGCACTACTACAATAGACAACAGTAAACAGGTTTAACTGCTGATATTGACAAAGCTTATTATAATACGATAAGTATCAGGTACGCATATTTAGTGAAACGTCTTTAAGAATGCTTTAAAAATATTTACGGCTTCCACAAATTTTGAGCTATTTAAAATGTCATAATTATTGTAAATGCTAAGTGATTAAACAAGAAGCTGATTTACAAAAAAACTTTTACAATAATTCATTATTCATCGCCTAGTAAGGAAAAGAAAAGATTCTATGTTTTTATGTTTAGTTAAAACCCGTGCATTCTAACCGTGTATTTCAGGACTGTTTTTTACCTAACATGCACGTGACGCGAAAAAGGATAAAAGGTTTTTGTATGTCAATTTATGGTAGATGCACGCAGAGACATCTGATGCAGGAAACGTTCAGTGTTTCCTTTGGAACAGATCTATGGCAGCACGAAAAATATAACAGTTTTGCAACCAAGAAAATCAGCTTCTTTTCTCTGAGACAGCGTAAAACATCTTCCTGAAAGTTGATTTTGTGGCTTTTTATGCTTACGCGTGAAGGTAAGAAACAGGGTTTTATTTTTTTTGGGGGGGGGATAAGTAACGAGAATGCGAGGGTGATGCTGAACAAAGTTAGACATTTTGACTTTTATCAGATAATCGACAAATATGCATACTACAGAAGGAAATACTAAAAGATTTTTTGTGTGTTAGATAATTAAAATTTAGAGCTAGTTTAGTAATATTTTCATTTTAGTTTGATTCCATTTTATTAGTTTCAATTCACTTATATTAGATAATACGTATATTAAAATACATTCAATTCAATTTAATTAGAAATTACATATATTAAAATATATTCACTTCAATTTAATTAGCTATTTGATGTAGTAAAATACATTCAATTCAATTTAATTAGATATTACGTATATTAAAATACATTTTTAACTGAAGATAATTTCGCATATCATTTGATAACTGCAAAATGATTAAGTCTTTACATATTACTGAAAAGTTTTAAAAATATTACAAGAACTTTATGATATTTGCTCACAGTTTTTCCCATTTATTTTATATTGAGCAATAATACAGAAACTTCTTTAGTAGGCATTAAATAAGTAACACGAATAAATCAAAACCGACAGTGAGCGTTTTGTCTATGCTATGTTTTTGGCTTTTATGCTTCGTTACTAGAGCTAGTGTATGATAGTTCTTTGCCATGTTCTTTAAATTAATAAATATATTGGCACATCTTTAGAGGCAGCCTCTAAATTTCTAAAGGTAAACGCAAGAAACAAATTGACTAAAAAAACAGTACTTTTTTTTTATTCTGATTAACACTACTTCAAGAAAATTTACAGTTATTAAAAACAACTTACGGTTATCTGAAGTCCTGATGACTGTGGCGATTGTATTAAGATAGATTTTGCTGTCTCAATTGCTAGGTCCTCAGATGAAAAAGTGTATTCTTCCCTCGGTTGAATGAAGAAACAATCTGTAAAAGAAAATTTTCTTCTTTACAATTTTGAACATTTATATCGACAAGTTCCATGTAAGGTATCAGACCGTAATGTATAATAAAACATGGAAAAAATAGGACAACGTCTTTTTAAAGTCTTTTGGAAACCATGCATGTCAGTTTCGAGTGAACTTTGAGTTCATGAACCTTTACCAAAATTAAAAGTTAGAAACATTTATAAAACGACTTTATATTATCCATTTTTTTCAAATATTACGTAATACATTAATTAGTTTAGCTATAAGCTGTGTAAAACTGTATCTTTTCTGTATCCCTGTCTGTTTCAGTGCGTTTAGGTACTACATCGTTATTTATTCTTTATCATAAATGAGCACATTCGAGTACATTTTTAAACTTCTTTCTTTAACAGAATAAAAATTTTCAAAACACTTAATTATGTGATATTTATTTAACGATATTTTAGAGGTTAGATTTAGAAATATTCCGCGCAAAGAGATTTATTAGTAAATGAATGCGTGACCTAGACCGGTATTTCTACTGGAAGATGCTAAATATGCGCACAAACTTGACTTCCTAGTTACATTTATAATCTAAACTAGCTGGCAATAGAAAAGAATGAACTTTGAAGGTGCGATAAAAGATGGTAAAAATCACCTCTGTAGTAAAAGATCAATAATTTTATCCTTTTAGATCATATAGTGCTTTCCTTCACTTTGTAGAGTCATTCAGTATTTTTGGAGGCAGAAAACGTTAAAAATGACCAATATCCTCGCCTTGACTTAAACCACGGACCTCTCGAATACGCATCGAGGGTGCTGACCACTACACCACAAAGGCATGGGAAGAAGGCAGGATAAATATTTTATATACTCCCCCTTTTAAAGGGCGACTGGAGATTAGGGGACCCAATCTCCAGTCACCCTTTAAAAGTGGGGGAGAATCATCCTCCAGTGGGGGAGAATCATCATCCATCACCTTTTTTAGTTCAGGCGCAACTTGCGGAGGCATTAGGTATTTTTTGAAAGGGGAATCTGAAGAAATGAGCAATGCCCTCGCCGGGACTCGAACCACGGACCTCTCGAATACGCGCCGAGCGTGCTGACCACTACATGCTAGACAGCGGCATGCGAAGGAGGCGGGAGAAATACCTTTTAACAAGGCATGCGAAGAAGGCGGGAGAAATACCTTATAACAAGGCATGCGAAGAAGGCGGGAGAAATACCTTATAACTTATCTTTCCTTCTAATCGTTTGTTGCCGTCACAAATGAACTCGATATACTGCTCAGGAAGATAAAAAATCAACTATTCATTTGCTACTTCTTAGAACTAAAGTTCAAAATAATTAAATAATGTCCACCTCAACTTGGAAGTTTTTAATTAACATAAATCATAAAAGATTATAAACTTGCAGTTACAATGATGTCTACAAAACCTCAGCTGCAAGACCACTCTCCTCTGCTTCACTCTCACTTCAAGCAGATAAACCTCTCACCAATTCCAACCAGCACGGCAGCTACCAACCTGCGACTTAAAGGGCTCATTCTAATCGCATTAAATTTAACATCAACTACATTCTGCTGAAAGTCATCGGAAAAATAGAAAGGATAGAAAAAGGTTATCTTGAAATAACGTATTAATTATATAAACCTTACAACGTTACTTTATCAGATTTTGCTGCAAAATCAAAAATTCAACTATCCTTTCTGAGACAGAGTTTAACCCATAACTGGGGAGGTGCGGTCTCAGAGATCGCTACAGGTGTTGTTCCTATCACCCTTGTTTTATATTTAGTCTGATTGAGTGATTTCTCCTGCTAGTTTCTCCTTTTCTGACCTTGATAATTCTCACCCAACAATTTTTGCACCTGCTTCACTGTGAAATTCTAGTCTTGTCTGAGAGCGATATATCAGACGGCACCTCCCTCTCAGTGTTACGATTTCTGTCTTAGGTGGGAACACGGCTCTGGAGACTCGATACGAGAAATATCATATGTCCTTCTGATTCACGTTATGCAGATGAGCTGTAAAGAATTCTTGATGAAGTAGGAAGTGAATTTAGCGATGAAGATGAATGTCAAGAAGATTTTGCAAATGATATTGTTTGGTATTTTTTGTAAGAACACAATAGTATTACTGATAGTTAAACTACTGTAATTTTTTTATGTTTCATACAATATTCATATTTTTCCTCTGAATGTATCTATCATATGTTAAATTAATGGAAAATAATTATTATTTATAAAAATAATAGTTATTCTGGTTTGCTTTGCATAATTTACATTTGCAAGTGGTTTTTCATAATAAAAGCTCATGTTGCAGAAAAGATGTTCCTTGTGTCGACTGGTTTCTTTGTAAAATATTTTTTTTCTGTTTGAAGGTAAGTATATATAGAATGTATGGGTAAAAGAGAATTTTAATATTTTGATTAGAACTTTTTACTTAAATCATAACGAGACGCGGTCTCTTTGACCGCACGTCCCCGGTTATGTCCCATTATTTGACCTCCCCTGTTATATGTTAAAGTTGAATATACGATTACCCAGCATTATGATATAATCTTATTCTGAAAATTCAATATTTGCATTAAATATGATTTTTGGAATAGATTTGTTTTAATGTTATATTCCCCCCCCGGAGGTCGACGTAGAGAACTCTGCGAAGCTACTGGCTAGGTTCTGTACCTAGGCAGTCTCGGCCACGGGGGTATACAAATTATGAACCAGTGGTTCTGGGAACTCCGGAGAGGTCATTTGTTGGCTGGCCCGGCGTTCGGCATGTCTTAGAGATGGGTGGTTCCAGTAGCCTGGGAGTAATTCCGTGGGTTTGCTGGGTAATGTCCCCCATCGACGGGCTCGCCCGTGCTACTGTTGGGTAGCAAATTGACGACCAGTGACGCCCCAAATTGGGTGCATTGCGCCGACCCCTCAAGGTTCCGCGAAAGAGGTTGAACCTCGGCTTTGGTTCTGCGGGGAGAAGGACCCGAAGTGCAATTAAGTTTGCGGAACGGGAAGCCTATATCTGTTGTTAATGTTTTATTCAAAAATGCCATTCTTTCTTTAACCAAACAATGATAGTACCTTTAGCTATTTAGGCACAAACCAGGCTTTTCACGGAATTAAAAAAATCGCATGACATATTTTAGCTGGAAAATAATATTAATACCAGTATTCCGTTTGGTAATAATAAGTGGTTTGCTTACATTTTATTGCACAAAGTGCTGTTGAGAAAAATAAAAGTTTGAGTGTTCCATGCGCTAGTAAATTTGCTAAAATATGAACAAAATGAAGTTCCGGAGAAAACACAAGCTTTTATGACCTTCCGTTAGTGTTAATAACCTTATATATATTCTTTTTATTTCAGGCAAGGCTTCAGTCTCCTGTTTTTTTAGAAAGCCATCATGAGACCATCTCTAGTTTTTTTCAGGTTTCTTACCAAAGAGCGCAGGTGCAGTGAGGTCTTCAGAAAGCAGCTGGTGGGCTAACATTTTCTTTCCGAACACACTTATGAGCCTCTTAAGGTTTCAGACATCATAAGCGACTTCTGTATTTTTTTCCAGGTCTTCAAAGTTGGCTATACGATTTAAAACTTCTGAATGCAAGATTTTATTAGATTTAACTCTGGAAAATCCTTCTCAAACGAAAGCTGACGAAAATACATTTTCCAACTGGCAATTTTTACCAAGGAATAAAAAAAGAGTAAAGTAGTAAAAATAAAGTGTAGAATAACCCTAACAATCTTAAAGTAATAATATATTTAAAGAGAAGTTTTAGTTGTAGATTATTTGGTTAACTCATTGTGTTAAACTACGCAAAAGTATGTTGTAGCATTCATTATTTTAATTAACCAAATTATTTTTAGTTTGAACTTTCCTATCGAATTCTCAAAGTTTCAGTTGCTGCCCGAATTTAGCGCGAGTGAGATATTTATGCAAATCGCATATATCTGTTAGCAGTTAAAAGGCAGGAGTTAACGAGGGGAAAGACAGTGCCTTGGATTTATCGCCGTAAGGCTGTGCGCGCCAAGATTTCCTCTGTCTACTGAAAGTTCGCCTTTATAGGCATTTGCAATTACTAGTGTTTGCTAGTGAAATTCGCATTGTTGCATTTCACTAAGAGTAAGCTTCCCTCGCCGTCCTACGTAGAATTAAGTTAGGGAATTGAATTTGTTAACACACTTTATTTTTATATTATTTTAGTTCAGCCCAAGTAGTGGCTTACTCTCAATTAGAAGAGTTGTAAATATTTGAATTAAAGGGTCACTTTTAAACCCTGCTTCTGACTTTGTAGTTCTTCAACACTAAAGGACATAGCCTAGATCTGCTCACTGTCCTCTACATAAGGTTTCACAGTTTATGCTCACGAAAAGAGTCAAGAGATTGAAGGAGAAACCTTACAATGTCACGACATAATAGACGATATATTTGATCTATGGGAACGTTTCGCAATTTAATTCCTTTCTTTTATTAGAGCTCTTTATGTGTGGTAGTTTTATAGAAAATATTGTCTAACAAAAGTTTGCATTTGCGATATGTTCGCCGAATCAATTTAATAGCGCGTTAAGTGCCATCTGATTGAAAAAAAAATTCAGTTGCATCTAAAAGACAATCCATGTGTTCAATTTTCAACAGTGTTTTACTTGAATTTAAGATAGCAATTTATTTCCTTCATATAAAATAAATTAGGATTTTTTTTTCTGAATTGTGCTCATTTGTCATGTTTATAAAGGCTCCAAAGAAATGCTCTTATATACCCCTTTAATTTTAGAACGGGAGTTGCCAGACTGTACACATTAGGTCTATTTCTTGTAAAGTGACTAGCATTATCGAACAAGGACCTCAACACTGGCCTGCGCTCTGGGAATCCAGTCTGAATTTGCAACGAAACTAGGTGCAGAAAAATGGTCATTTACGAAATTTCAGTTGATTTGAAACCTATACTAAAAAATGCATTAACAAATCATAATTACCAGTTATAGATAATCTAATATAAACATTTGACAATATTTATGCATATGTGATGAACACTACGCATGTTGAAAACGTTTTACACATGATGAGTTATTGATGAATGACAGGAAATATAAAACAGGCAAAATCAGGACCAAGATTTCATAGTACTCCTCGTAAAATATAATAAATAAAATTACGCATAATATAAATTATGTAAGAAAGTCACACGTATTTTGAATCGCGTTTCACGCATTTACAACGTTAACTTCCAGCATCGACTTCGCATCTTCGTACTGCTTTTTAGGACTTACAATTTATCAGCAACAACATTCAAACATGATCAAATATCTACTGAATAAAATTTTCTCTTTAATTCTGTTGTTGTTACTGAGTAAATGTGATAGTTTTATGTGGTATGTTTTTCTCTCTATATTTTTCAGACATCTTTCTCTACAATGCAGAAAGTAGTTTTGCAGAGCTATACTACTTATTTATATCTCCTGCATTATATATTAATTTTGTGATTAAAACATATTTAAAATGGTTTAAAATAAGTTGAATGCAAAATGCTTTACGTTATACTAAATTGCGATAATACATTTGGCATTATATTTTTGAAACATGGTTTGTGACAATTTTTATAATTGCTTTTATTATGAATACTTTAACATCTAAGTAAACGTACAATTTCTTTAAATTTGCAACACATCTACTGTTATACATAACATATTCGGAAAGGGGGCTAATAAGATTTTTTTCTCAAGTGTTGATTCTTGGCCTTAGTGCTGATAACTTGGCTCATTATCCGTTGAGTCGTAAGATTGATGACATCTGGTAGTTTTACCTGAGCTCAAATCATGACAACGGATTGGCTACATGGAATGCTTTGTCATTTTCCTGCCATGTAGTCTGAAGATGAGCCAGGTTCCGCTAAAACGTCCTTTACGAAGACATCCCTCCTTTTTAAGCAGATAATCTTAGTGCGATTTGCTACAGTCCAAATAACTCGTATTTTCTTAATTTATTATTGAAGATTCATGAAAGAATTTTTTAAAAAAGCTTTCCTTCTATTCTCTCTGCTCATCGTTTTCATTCTGCTTTCTTTCTAAAAACAAAAAATATAGCTATGCTCTCTGGGCGACCAGCTTCCTAAGACGACAACCTAAAAGCAACCTATATTTCTGAAAACATAAATAAGCACCACTGTTGAGCATCCCCTAAGAAAGGCATCTATTTAAAAGATTTAAACAAATTATCTCAAATCATGAATGGTCGTCATTGAGAGAGTTTACTGTAATCAGGAAAACAATTGTGGATTTTTGTTATATTTCAATCCCTGCTTTTAGGTATAATTTTTTTAAACTACAGATATATTAATTTACTGCATAATTGTTTTAGCTTGATGTAAAATGAATAGATAGAACAAAAAATAAACTGTTCGGTTTTCAAAAAGTTTAAGCATGAACAATGACAAAAGGAAAAAATAAATGTAATGAAATAGATTGCATTATCGATTGAGGAGAAGCATTACTTGAGGGAAGAATGCCTTCGTGTATAACCTTCTTATTCCCATTTACGTTAAACATGGAAGAAATTACATTCGATTGCTGGTGGGTGCTGGCAGTCAAAAATAACTTCCTATACTTTAGTGAGTGATCAAAACGTCTCATACCGTAATCTATTATAAGAATAATTAATCATTCACGGCCATTAAATATGAGATATCTGAACCACGCATATGAAGCAAATTAAATGAAATGTTATCATCAAAATATTCAGAATTTGCAAGTTATTCAAACGTTAAAGGAGAAATTGTATATGAATAATTAAGAAATATTTTTCAAGGACGAGAAGAATAGCAATAAAGATGTATATATAAGAGTGGGACAAATACTGATAATAAATTAAAAACAGCTTTTACAAAAAATGAGACTTATTCAGAAAAAAAAAATAAAATATTGTCAAAAGTAATGTAACCACCAAAATGCGGAGGAGCGTAAACGAAAAAAAATAATAAATATAGGAAGGCTGTCAAGAAAGTAGTTAGAAATTTATTTATTCAGATAAATTCTGTTACCCGCTTTTCAGATCTGGAGAATACCCACAAAAAGTAGACAATCAAAATTTGCCAAAACCCTTGCATAGGTATGAAACATTCTTGACACACGTGAAAAATCTTGAAAGTGGAATAAACTCAGATATCTCAGAAATGAAAATACATTGTTTCCAAACACAGCGAATATTTGAAAAGAAATGATAAAATATTTTGGTGTCTATAGTTCTTCGGAAAGCACGCAATATGTTGCATCAAAAGAATACATCAGAAATCTCTTAAATTTTGAATATTTTCCTGAAATTGATATTTTATTAAATTTTGGGTTAATTTTGATTATGGAAATTCTTGTAAAAAGAGCCTAAAACTGTTGCACATATTACTTTATTTTAATAGATGGCCGAAATAAAATTCAACAAAATTTAAGTGATATAATAAGGTATATGTTTTGTGTATTTTGAAGGTTACTATGAGCTATTGTAATCTTCGGTCACTTGTGAGATGTGAGCAGATCAGAACACAAGAAATTTTTTATTCAATCTGCTGTTTTAATTGTTATATCTTTGCAGACCGAAGAGTTTTTTTTAGTCCAAAGGGGTTTTGTCCCTGATGAACTTCTGTTTTCCTTTTGCGATTTTGCGTCGAATCACTCTGAATGTCCGTTTCACTTTTCAAATTGCTGCCACCAAATATTATCGGCCTGTATTATATTTGAAGAAATTAAATAATGAAGAATCCGCATAAATGTGTATAGGTGTCTTGCACTGCGATAAAACAACGGTATCTAGAGCCATCAGATTTTGAATGATGTAATATTACTGCAAAATATGGTCATCTGGAAGTCCCACTTGTGGTCTTGAAATTTGGAATTTGTTTTATTATCGATTTCATACTTTGTAAAACTTTAACTAATTTTTGATTAACAAACTTGTAAGTTTCACATTATGTTAATTAACAGTTATTTTAAGTTTTGTATCTTTCTTTTCTAGCTTACAATTTCCTGCCAGAATGTAATTTCAGAAACGCAGATAATGCAAATGAGAATGAGTACTATTTAAGTCGTGACTTAACCGACTCAGGAGAGAGAGTCTGATTTCCTGACTAGCGCGCGTTTGCCTTCTGGCTACATCTCTCTAAGCTATTATTACGCTCAGCCATATCTTACGCCCTTGCTAGGCTTCGCCGATTTAATTAATACTTAGGGGCCAACTAGTTAGATTCTGATAGCTTCGGCTATATTCTTTAAGAGCTTTAGTTAAGCTAGTTTTAGTTCAAATTATTAGTATTTAAGCTCAAGCCCGAGTGGCTGCTTTATGTGAAGTTCCAAGTCGGAACTGATTGTAAATATACTGAATAATAAAGGGTTTTAAACCCTTCTCAAGTCTCACGTATTCTGTTCACACACTTAAGCGATTATTCGCTTACTAGTGTTCGTGGAGTTCTGAGCTAGAACTTTAGAGTTAAATAGTCGAACCTTACAAGGATTTCAAAGCGAGCAATGGCACCGTTGCACAGAAGAAAACACTTTTATCTTCAGCGCGTGCGACTGTATATCGGAAATTCTAAAGACATGCTCAATTTAAAATTATTTGCGATATTGCTGTTGAAGTGAATTTTATGTTTTAAGTGCGAAGAACATGATACTTAATAAATAAAGGTAACACACAAAATGTTTAAAAACGCCCCTTTGGACGTAATTTAAAATCTGAAACCTTTCAGATTTTGTTTTCACATGTAATCTTAACCGCAGAACCTTTAAATACAAATAAAGATTAAACTTATTTTAAATATTCAACCTAATATTTGTTTTATGTTGTATATTTTATATGGTAATATTTAATTAATATTCGTCACACAAAAGCAGTTTCTAATATTTATATAGCTATCTTAACTTTATCAGGACTACTGTTTCTTCTAGTTGATTTTGCAAACATAAATGGCGTCCTGAGTAGGAAGAGGGAGCTTACTAAAAGTTATGTTCGTGCGTGTGTAGAAGGTACAACGAAGCTAAGAAGGGTTTAAAATTGTCCTCTATTTGCTTAGCGATTTTACAGACGTTACCGCACTTCTGGATACAAAGACCAACCACTTGTGGTATGAACGTAAAAGAATATAAGACTACTAACTAAAATTTAAATAATAGCTAGCTTTTAATACTTCACACAGATGACTAGCACTAAGACAGGCCTTTTAACTTACTACGTCTGTAGTACGCAAACTGCGGAAAACTACAATACATCTTTAACTTTCAAGAGGATTTAAACCTCTGGCCTTAAAGGCGGACAGTAACTGATGGCAAGCTCGCGTGAAGTCTCGTAGCAAGAGAGCTCTCTCTCCTTCTACTCTTCTCTTGGCAAAAAGCCACAACTTAAGTATTTAAGCGTTAGCAAGTACAATTTACATAAACATATTCACGCGTTAATTCTGGCCGGAAGGGGAAAATAAGAGATTATAGTAAAGTTTTATAATAAAATAAACGTTAGTGAACTTAAACTCCTTACAACTCATGTTTTATTTTTTATGTCAAACATCTGTTATTTCTTCTTAATGGAATGGTGTTCTAATGCAGCAAACGTTACAAGAGCGTATTTTCTCTTATTTTAATTTTTAACAATCATATAAAAGCTGTTCCATCATTTATTTACAGTTATGTTTATTTCTAAACTAATTCACTCTTTAAAAATATTTCACTGAGCTTTGAAACACAGTTTAAAATGTATTCCTTCACCAAAATTAATCATCTCTTTAGTGTAAAATATTCGTAATTTTCTCAGTTATGCAAACTAAAGCAAGACTGATTTATTTTTCTTAATACCGTATCCATACTTAATCAAATAAATAAAATTCGTCTGAAAACATTACAGGCAATTGTAAGACACCTTGAAAATTTGCAAACAATGGCAGGGCAGAATGAACAAGAGAATATCAAAGTGAATGAGATGATGGTATTTTTATTCTAAAATGCTTTGCAAAATTCACAGATCTCCATCTGTATTTATATAAGATTACATGAAAAAATAAAGATTGGATAACTTGAAGTTTATACGTAGAGCCACCACAGTATTACACAAGTTCAAAAGGTTATTTGATTTCGGTCCTAACACATCTTTGAAAATGTCGCAAGAAAATTTCAGTCATCCGTCAGTTAGACCACTCTACAGACACTTAAATTAATGTCCATGTTGGGAAATAGCTGTAGGTAGTATAATCAAGAAAGTTTTTACGAAATTCCTAAGCGAAATATGAGGACACTTTATCGTTGATTTCTGCAGTTTGGTGACTGAATAGTTATTTTAAATTACTAAAACACGCATTTTTTTCGCACATGATTAGTCATAATACAACATCGTTCTAACAAATCTACATAAAGCTCTGAACTCGTTCTTATGAAAATCAAAAATTATATGTTCATATCAAGGCATCCCAGCACATTTAGTGTGTTTTAGGGATACTTTTGTGCACTTTATATCTCCTGTTAATATTCACGAAAATTTTTCTCTATTAAAAATAGAGCTTCATAACAACTATAGAGAAAATACACGGTATTTCGTGGAAAAGAGTTATTTAAAAGTACTTCTGCCTTAAAATCAATGACACTCTGCCTTAAATATCATGCATCTAAAGCAATAATTATTCAAATATCAGGAAATTGCTTGTTTGTGATACGTTGAACTCAAACTTCTTCTTATCTTGGTTGGTGACAGCCTCTTATGCTTAACAAGCGCACATGCATGACATCTTGTTCTTGCAGCTAAATTCTTGATCACATCTAAAGTCCTTCCTCTTTAGAGTGCAATAATTTAAAATATTTTCAAATGCGAAATTACAATGATCAGTGACTGTGGTAAAAGTAGTCATATAAAGCATTTTCTCCCTCCTTCCAGTATACCTTCGTGGTGTAACGGTACCATACTCAGTATTCGAGTCCCGGTGAGGGAATTGCTGCTCCTTTTTCATGCCTCCGGCATCAAAAACCTTAATGACTCTACAGTCATACGTTCCAAAGGCTTAGCGACCCGAAATTAAAAATTCCCAAAATCTAGTAATTCGTTCTGCGTAATACTTGTTTCCTCTACTCATCAGAGATTTCTCAACTAGAATCTGTTTCAAATTCTGTACCCGTTAATGACACCCTACAATATTTTAAAACTATTTTGTATCAATAGAATGAGAGCTTAAAACTTCCTCGTTTATTACTCCCATGTGTACTAAAACTCGAATTATAATTCTTAAAAATACTTCAATTATGTTTTGAAATCTCATTAGCAGAATGTAGAAAGTTTCACCCTGGTATTTAAAATTCAGAGAAATTTTACATTTGGTCGGTTATTTCCAGAATTGAAAAATAGCTTTAAACAAAATTTGGAAGGGAGACAGAATGATATGTCAATACCAAATTTGGTATTCATACAGGTAATAGGATGATATAATACAAGAAATATACCCTAAAATGCTTACGGGGCACACTCATGATCGTGGGTAATACTCATTGGCACAGGAAGGTCTTAAGCAGAGGTTGGAAGATCAAAGAAAATAAGAGGCTAATAGTGGGTATTGTTTTCTCTAGCAGTCACGCAGCTCTCAGAATATAACTTAATACAGGAAATGAAAAGGATTATGAGACCCGTGATCGTCTGTGCCACCCCGAGAGCAATTCTATTTTCAAGTACTAGAAGATTCTGGGGGAAGAAAGCGG
Organism: Stegodyphus mimosarum; assembly: GCA_000611955.2. Lineage (NCBI taxonomy): Eukaryota > Metazoa > Arthropoda > Arachnida > Araneae > Eresidae > Stegodyphus > Stegodyphus mimosarum. The sequence goes on along the minus strand of KK115771.1, from coordinate 451,862 downwards.
AGTTGCAGTTGCGCTCTTAAGAGCATGCCAAACATGATGTATATGTTTAGATCTGAAGATATGGCCATACTGTTAGTATTCTCACAACCCAGAAAATCACCCACTACATTAGGCGTGTGTGGATGCCAACTGCTCTTCGGAAAAGGTGAACAAAGAGCTAAAATATCTCATCTGTCTTCAAACAGACCTTCTATTTGCATCCCTCTTATTTCATTTTGCAGCCCTCTCACATCTATTGACAAGAAATCCCGTTTATCATGATACGAACAAAATCGAAATGCACCATTAAGAGATCATGTGCTTCACAGATGCGCCTTAACACATCTTAGCCGCTGATTCTTGACGTATCTTTATCTGGAGAACCAGGGATCACTATCTGTTCTATAACATTCGGAAAAGGGTTATCAGGGAACATATCATGTTACACGAACGAACAAATCTTCATGGCTTTGACATAGACTCTGTAACCACTGTGAAGTATAAAGAACATAACAGACACTATTACTTCCGAATTTTCAGGGGAAGCTGGCTCTCAGTGCTTTTTTATGGTCAGAAACGTGGGGTAACATAGAGGTAATGTTACAGCTGATTTTTTGGAATACGATGATATTAACTTCATGGATTGGCCAACCAGATATCCAGAACTAAAACTTAAACTTTGAAAGAAAATTTCCTTCCCACCTCCCATGACGACCTAGAACCTAAACACAGTTGCAGTAGAAGTATGTCTTACTGCTACAGGGACTCACTAGTTGTCTCATTTCCTATATAAAGTCACTTGTACCACACCTATGTCCACAATATGTTTCATTTGTACCACATGTATGTCCACAATATATTTCATTAAAATTATCTATAAGATCTGGAGATAAGCGAGCAAACGTGAAAACTTTTTTTCTAGTTTTAAACACCTGCATGGAGTAATGCACATTACAGTGGACAACATCATTTATCTGTTTCGAATTTTTCTCTAAGAATTTTTGGATTTTGGCATTTTTTAAATTTGTGAGGTTCCTTTAATTTGAGTAACCAGCTATTTTATGTTCTGAAGATAAGAGTTCCTGTCTTCGGCCTTGCAGTACAACTTTCGATTGTTGAAATCCACGGTGATGAAGTTCTAAGCCAAATTTGACTTTGGCTATTAATTTATTTAAACTTACATTTGATTTTGATTCACCACTTTAAGTTTCTCGCCATAAATGTGTTACGTCATTTTTCATTAATTATAAGTGTAACTCAAAATATTATACGTTTCAATTTTTTAATCCGAAGAACTGGTTTCTAACTGTTTACATATATTTATAAAAACCAACAATAAATAAAATACTCGCTTGAAGTTTAAGCAAAGAACATTCTAGAAAGAGGCAGAATGAGAAAAAAGATTTTAAAGGTTTTTTGGGGGGAATGTGAAAATTTGTGATCCCTGTCTCATGAATTCTGAACCTTCCAGAAATAGGGAGTTGAACACCTTTTAAGGTAAGAAAACTGATCCCTTGCCATGGGAGAGTGGCCTAAATGGAGTGCATTGCCTTATTTGGACTTAACGGCAAAACCCAACAAGGAGTTAATTCTCAAAAGTCCGGTTGCCGGGGGAGCATGAAAGAAAGAGAGAGAGAAGGTGAGGAGTGCACAGCGAGACGGAGAACTCGCAAGGGCAAGGGTAACGGCCCCTTTTGGGAGTGAGAGCCTTTTGGAACAACGTTTAGGCTGAGCGGAGAGCCATTGTGGACGAGCCGTCGGAGTTAGAGAGAAACTAACTCCAAAACGCACCGTTTCGGCATCGATGTCGTTCGTGGAAAACTGCCCATTCTTCCTGGATGACGGGACGAAAATTTTCGGTCGAAACTGATCAATGACAAAGTGTGTGTTCTGTTCATCTTCGATATAGAATCAGCGAACTTCGAAATCACCTGATGACTTCCTATCAAATTAGATCAGTGAAAAAGTGTGTGTTCTGTTCATCTTTGATATAGAATCAGCGGAACCACGGAATCACCTGATGACTATAGAAATATATCAATGACAAACTCTGTGGTCTGTTCATCTAGATAGAGAATCGATGAATTGAACCATGAAATCACCTAAAGACATCCTATCGAAATAAATCTAAAACAAAATGAGCGTTCTGTTCCTCCTCTAAGGGACTACCCAACAGGGGCCCCTAAAGCGAGGTATTTTAATTTTTGCCGACATCTTTTTTTGTATATATATATGTGTGAAATGTATGTTACTCCAGTCTGAAATTGATTTTGTTTCACTGTCTATTAATATAATATTCCCTTTTAGAATGAAAAAATAAATATGTGTTAAAATAATTAAATATCGTCTTTAATTCCAAGTTCCACTGTCGGGTTGTTCGGACATTTCACATTAAAATTTTACCCTTTTTACTCCAATAGACAAATCTAACCATTATACAAATTAGTTATTAATTATTATTTGTTTAAAATTTTAAGAATTTAATTGTTTTTATATTAAAATGATACAACTCGGAAACCAATTTTCTACATAATATTTGATACCGTAGTTTGTACATAACAAATGTTGGTAGAAGTGTAAGCACCAGGAGTGCCTTCTGTTCATCTTATTTAATTTTAAATGAAGGTCTTTTACACGTTTTCCAAGTTTCTATTATTCATAGCGATAAGTCGCTTAACGTCTACATAGAGTTTAAAACTGGGGGTTGCCCAAGAGAGTTAAACTTTACAAACTTTATATACAAAGTCCTGGGAGGTTTTCTAAAAAGATAACTGTGAGCTTCTTTAAATGTTAATGTAAGCATGAACATTCAGTTAAATATTTCTCTATTTAAGATGGCGAAATTTAAAGAACCAAATTCAACACTGGAGATAGAAATATTTTTTAATTGCATAATTTATATGTTTCACTTGGAACTACCATGTAATTTAATAAAATGTTTATTTTGCTGTAATAATTTCACTATGAATGCTTGATTCTGTAAGCATATTCTTGGAGATACTGATAATTAATATTTTATGGGACAAGTTATTAAGTAGTTAATGAGTGCTTTTTTACCCAGTGCTAAACAACGTACTACCAAAATAAGTATTTTTAAATATACATACGCATATATATATTACCAATGGAATATTGAGTATTATCGCCTTTGAGAAAGTTAGTAGCTGAATGAAGTAACTGAGATGCATTTTACATTTCTCTGGTTTTATTATGAATCTGAACTGGTTAATAAGGAGAATGCTTCATAAAACATAAAACATACAAGTTACAAAGGGAAAGCAGTATGGTATATATAGCAGACTGGGTTAGATTCATATTGAAAGTGTAAGGCAAATAATAGTTCTGAGTTTCTCTAATATAGCGCATATATTTATTCCATCATAGAGATTGCAGCTGTATTCGGATATCTCGTATGTGATATGACAAGCGGTGACAGCCTTGACATTATCATTATTTTATTTCTAAGATAACAGAAGTTCTTCTATTGATTTCATATACTGCAAATCTATTTCCTACGTTAGACGATTTCCTATGCTATTCTATCTTCTGTGTATCTGTAATTACACTGAAGAATGCATTTTTGAAGAGTGCTTTTGTGGTTCCTAGACACTTCTGGTAAAAACAATTATATATGGTTTTCTTATTCTATATCATTCTTACTGATAATAATACCACTAGTTATTAATTGTTGGAGATTTTGTGCATTACAGAAAATAAGGTATGTTTTTGAACAGCTTGAGGCTTTCATGCTAGCATAGGAATTCTCTGCTAAAATTTATTCTCCCTTTTCCTATAAGCTGCATTTCTTCCTTCATATTAATACGTATATTGGTACCTCGATGAAAGGGTCTATAAAATTTGCAGATCTGTTAATGAAGAAGTCATACAAATAAACATTTCGAAATTAAAATTAAAAATCTTAAATATTACCCTGCTAAAAATGTCCCATAGAAACCCATAAAATTTTTTACGGGAAATTGGCCTTCGGGTACCCGTAGGCCAAATCCCCGTAAAACCCATTACGGGGTTTATGGGTTCCATATGCCAAATCCCCGTACAAACCCATAGAAGGAAACCCGTACAGCTGTACAGGTACCCATAGGCCAAATCCCCGTAAAAACCCATACAACTACACGGGTACCAGTAGGCCAAAGCCCCATAAAAACCCATAAACAGAAACCTGTAGAACATATGGGTACTATAAACAAAATCTCTGTAAAAACCCATTGCCGGAAACCAGAATTTTATGCGTATCTATGGACCAAATCTCTATTAAAATGGATATTCCGAATGTCTATTTCATATAAAAACCAGTAGACAAAAACTCAGACCTATGCGGATATCAATAGGCCAAATCTCTGTAAATGCCAGTACCCAAAAATCTACAGACTAATACAGGTACCCATTCGAAACACCACTGCACAACACATTAGGTACTTTCTAACATCTGTTTAAATTTTAAGTTACTTACAATGCACTAAACCAGATTTAAACAAAACTAGACAAAACCCAAATTTTCAGAAAGAGAAACACTATCACAAGTAAAAATATTAAGTAAACAAGCAAGCAAAAACAATAAGAGACTTCATTATTAGAAATTTAACAAAGAGTTTAAATTTAGCATACTTGATATCTTCTCAAAACTCCCTTACCACTGATAGGAACACCCTGCAGCTTATTATGACACACATAAATGTTTCACTTGGAATTTGACTCCTAGAATATATTGTAGTGAAGAACTAATAATATACATATACTGTGTCGACCATCTTTTTAAAGTACTTTGAACATTACCTGTATCTGTCAGATTGTAAATGAAACCTCAATATAAGAATATAATAAACTTAATAATACCCAAAATGCAATAAATAATATTGTAACAAAACAAACTTTAAAAAATTTACAAGATTCAACAAATACCGATTCTCAACTCACATTTCCGGAATTGAGGAAATATCTCATAGCGTATAATACACTGGTGTGCAAAAATTAAGGACGAGACGGTTTTTTCAATATAACTTTGTATGAAAGCTTTCCAAATCAACACATTTAATACCGTAAGAGAAATCAGAGGGATAAAAAGAAGCTTTATTGAAAACGTAGCATGGAGCGCAATGCGACTGAAGGCCGAAACATCCCTGTGATGGGTGTCCAGCAAGAAACATCCGGTCTTTAATAGGGGATATGATCTCCCCTGACTGCTAGGCAGGTTTCACATCATTTTTGCATGCTGGATATGTGGTTGTTAATGAGCTGTTGAGACACTGCTGCTCGTTCCTCTTGTAGCACCAATCGCAGTTTCGGAATCGTTGCTGGCGATAAGTTACCTGCTGCCACGGGTCTCCTTAGTAAGTTCCGTACATGCTTGACGGGAGTTAGATCCAGAGACCTTGCCGATCAATCCATGTGTTCAATATCTTCACTCTCCAACAGCTCTTCGACAGTAACTGTGCGATGAGGTGGAGCGTTGTCGTCC
>KK115771.1:304472-444646 GCA_000611955.2 Stegodyphus mimosarum | reverse complement strand
GACCATGTTCACCCCTACATGCGCATTGTTTTTCCTCAGGATGATGGCATCTTCCAGCAGGACAATGCGAGGTGCCATACAGCTGCCAGTGTACGTGCGTGGTTCGAAGAGCACCAGGATGAGTTTACCGTCCTCCCCTGGCCAGCAAACTCACCTGACTTAAACCCAATCGAGCATCTGTGGGACCATCTCGATCGAGTTGTTCGCGCCATGGATCCTCAACCGCGTAATCTAGCGCAGCTGGCCACGGCATTAGAGTCGGCATGGCTCAACATCCCAGAGAACACCTTCAGGGACCTGTGTGACTCTCTTCCTGCACGTCTCGCAGCAGTCCGCTCTGCGAAAGGTGGTTATTCTGGCTTTTGACAGATGGTCACATTAATGTGACTGTACTGTGTATTATGTATATCACTTTTAGTGTTGTATAATCTTCCACATACTTTACATATATAAAATCTGTAACATAATAGGTATTTATACAACATGTAGTTCTCGACGTAAATATGCTTAACAATTAACTTGCATAGTGTATATACATCTATAGCTTATTATTGCAAAAGGTGTTGCGTATATCATCTCCAAGGAACATAAATTAAATTAAAGCGATGCATTGTTGGAATAAATTTAAGTCGGTGTTTTTGGTATAAGTTATTTACATTTCTATTCCAGAAAAAATACTTTAAAAACTGTATAGAAGTATTGTTTTGAACTGTAAAATTTCTAAATATTAAAACTGAAAAGTAAAATTTAAAGTGCTGAGAAGATAGCTATTGCTATTGACCGTAAATTATATACTATAAAAATACCATTTCGCTCTGAGCATTTCCTGTATTTAGACTGCCAAGTGAAATTCATATAGTGCAGCATTTAGCAATATAAATAAATCTTCTACCCAGCCTTATACACACAGTTAAAATTACTGTCATCACAATTAAGCAGATATAGCACATATCGTTTCATTTGTTTACAAACAGTTTTTACATTAATATCTATAAAACCAGATAAATTTAATGCAGAAAAGTGCAACGAACATTTCCGCAGTATAGCTAATGAAAGAAAATAATGCTTGAATATTACTCTAACTGTAATTGAAAATAACGCTAAAACAAAGCCCATACAAGACTCATGATTTGAAAAGCTTTGGTTTTAACTGCCTTGCAAAACCTTTCAATTACTTATGCAAAATTCATATCCACGTAAAACTTACTGTACCTAAATCAACTGATTATACAGTGAAACTTTCCTAAAACAATTAACTCCACAATTCTAGCTAATGCCAGTTTCTTGTAGCCTTACAAAACTATCAGTGATTTTAAGTACTGTTATTTAATTATGTTCCTGACAAATGTGTCACTGTCAGAGGTGGTCATCTAAGAAAATAGCCACAAAATAAAGTTTCACTTAATGCAATTTTTTTCCAATAAATAATTCATATTTTATATTCCCAAGACTAGCACATTTAATATTAGATAAACTCTATTAGTTATTCACAACTTACATTAAATAAAAGCAATTTATGAAAAAAAAATTTGAAATTTTCTTCATGAAATTAATAATGATGAAAATTAAAATATGTATAAGATGTTTGATAATATATGTGTTTTAACAAAATAGCACAAAATATTTAATGTAAAAATGTGGTTCTAGTCTCATACTTGTACAGAAATATAAACCAAAAAGAAAAAAAGACAATGTAAGCTACTACGATTATCTAAATTTTCACACAATTTTAGTAATGCAAAAAAAGATTACTTGGCTTGTATGTCTTGTCTACCTCATTCAATAAGTGGTTTGATTCCCGGCGAAGGCGTTGCTCATTTTCCATCTCTCCTGCTTCAAAAAATTACCTAATGTCACTACACCTTTATACAGTTCATAGTACAGACAAATCTATGTAAAAGAAGCTAGTAGGCGCTTATTTCCTGACATCGTCATATAACATTCTGAAATGTTATGCAACAATATGCAACTTGAAATATTATTAGAAAGAGGTTAGGTATTATTACTATAAGAAATGCAACTGCGTTTGTAATCTATATATTCGAGTAAAACAGGTCATATTGTAGAGACATACGTATTTTTTGAAACAGGAGATGTGAAAAATGAGCAGTGCCCTCGCCGGGAGTCTAACTTCATACCTATCAAAATACGCGCCGAGTGTGCTTGTCATTACACCACAAAGGCATGCTAAGAAGGCGGGAGGAATACATTATAATATCGCCATTCTTTTCGTATTTTTTACAACTTAAGCTTGTCATTCACCTTTGTTCTAGATATTGTTGTCATCACTTGGAAATAGTATGTTTAGAAATTTTATAGGAATTGAAAAACAGTAATAATCAACAGAACTGATAATATCATTATGCAACACGCTCTTCTGCAGTACGTTAAACGAATTTCATATTACTTCCAGCGAACAAACGAATATTAAAACGAAATGCATTCTACTTTCTTTTTAATTAAACTATACGTGGAACTGATAAATAATTAAACCTAATGTTTAAGGAATTAGAAATTATTCTTAATTAACAACAATTTCATAGTTTAGGTATGCTGCAGTAGGCCCATTTTCATGATTATACGAAATTTTTGTTTGTTATATAAATTTGAAGAAACATTAAAGAATGTAGTTAAAATAATTTCGAATGGTCGTTTCAGAGGCGTTGCAAATAAAATAAACAAACACATTTTTAAAAGTCGTTTTCAGTAAATTCCGAGATTATTTTTCGTAGCTTCCTTCTGTTAGTTAAAACAGTGCAGAGCTTAACAAAAATAAATTAAACATAAGACATAAACATAACATTAATCACACAAATTCTGAGTATTTTTTTTATCATTTCCGATATGTGTTTTGAATTCTTTATTGTGCTATTCCTGCGAATGCTTTGATAATTGTCTTATTAACAATAAAGTCAAAACATATTATTTAAGATCCATGAGGTAAATAATGCTGCATACAGTGTACAGCATTAACTAATATGGATGTGCATCTATAAAATATCTTGTCGTACGATGCGTACACTCGTTAACTGAGTGACCGCCGGGGGCAACTATTATAATACAGCGTTCAATTATTTTAATTGAATTAACATTTATTTACCCTTGAGATTAACGAAGAGAGTTCAGGATCTGCAAAAGTATGTCTTGAGAGTTTTTGATTATTTAAATTGCTGAAACCCAGCACATATTTGCCCATGATTAATAAGGAACTATTCTAAATATTTTCAGAATGTATTGGTTGGTTCGTTTAGCTCCTTTGCTTGTCGTCTTCTCAAGAATCATCTTTTTTATTGCAAATTTGTAGGCTAAATATAGCAGGATTAAAGGCTTATCCATTCTTGTTAATACTAATAATCTAATTTGCAAGTTTTCGGTGTCTATGTTTCTATTTGTCATTTTGATAAAGAAATAACACTTTAGTTTTACACCGTGTATACTGAAAAAAATCCTATGTAGATGAAGAATCAATAAGAGAATTGCACACTTCTTCTTAGAAAGCACTAACTCCTTAAAAATTAAATTATTACTGGCTGCAACTGAACTCCGACGTATTTATATCAAGCCATATAAGTAACTGTTTAGAAATATTTTTTTGCAGAAACTGCGTTTTGAGGCAAACTGCGTTTGCGTCCACTTTGTAGCTAAATACAGTTCATTTCAAGGAGGAAAAAAGAATGGAAAAAAATCTACAACTAGCTTTACATTTTCAGATACAGCAATACAATATTCACCAATTTAATTCAGAGATACTTATAACTGAACAGCTGCTTAGAACGAAGTTATTTTCATTCTTCTTACTGAAGAAATGCTTTTTGTCTTCAACTGTAGAACATTAAAGCCCAAATGATTTCTAATTCTATTGAGATTGTATTGGTGTCTAAATAATCAAGCTTTGTCATCAAAGCTATGGATAACTAAAACTAATAGCTAAATGCAATGTTTTCATTTGATTTAAATCGAGACTGCATTTATGTGCATACTTGATAAGCCTTTTTAAGAGTTTGCTTAAATCCACCCAGGCTTTGACGCTGACTCTCGTACCGATCGCAGTGGCTTCGAATCCCCGAGAAGTAAAGGATGTTTGTAAGCGTATAGTGGCTGTGCAACACCGTGATACTGAAACTACACAGTGAATCAAAAGTCCCCCCCCCTCCTTGAGTGTTTCGTGGTAGAGAATTAGAGGTGAGAATCCATCAGACTTCTCACGGATGTTCTGCATAAAATCCGGAGCGAAGCTTATTAGTAAGTAAGTCCGGCGATACCTAATAGACCTTCGAGAATGCACAGATGCCGGTGTTGCTTTAATCTATTTCTGTATTTGTTTGCTGAATGTTGGAGAGGATGTAGTAATTTATTGAAATAATTGTGAAGCAGTGTTTCAGTGCTTTTCTTTTTAAAGAAGAATAATTTTAATGTTCCTGCTTTATATTCTGTTGATCATAGCTCTCTTGAAAATATAGTCGTGAATCCATATATCTTAAATACATATAACGTTTAAAAAAGTTAAAATCTTCAATCAATTGCGATTTTGCTTAAAAACTCTTTGCTAATCTTCCTATAGTTACTAGAGTTGAATTCAGAATAAAATCGAAATAATTTGCAGTATTCGTCCTTTAATTTGCATGTCAAAGAAACCAGTGAGTTTTGTAACGTACTTTTCTACAAAAAGCAAATGTTTTCCGAGGTTATTCTAACCAGATCTATACAGAATGTTAAAACATTCCTTCCTTAATATTTATAGCTTGTTAGAAATGTTTCTTAAAATAAAAAGCATTAAAATATCAAAGCACTGCTATTAATTATACTCCTAGATCACGAACATCGGATTGTTCAATAAAAGAATCATTTTAGCCGGAATCGCAAAAAACTGTAACTAGTCTTATTTCTAGGATAGACAGGATTACTATGTGAGCGCGAGTGTCCGATCAGACCTGAAATAAATTAAATGACTTCCCATTTTGCTCCATCATTTATGAAAAAAAGTATTATATTTGTAATTTTAAGATTTGTTATTTAACTTTTTTTACATTTAATAAAATATTAAAAATACTGAAACAAACGTACACTATTGAAAAAAAGGAGGGGACAGCTCTTTATCTCCTGTTCTACTGGGCTGATTGACGAAATTCAAATTGCGTTTTTTATGTCTCGAAAGCGTGACTTAGGATATATATTAGTTTCATACATAGCATTGTTTTAATATAGGTACTTTGACACAAAATCGGACTTTTTCTGAAATGAGATGCCAATTGTTTTCCATATTTCGATTTTACGACTGAAAGTATGTCTAAACATTAAATTGTGTAAAATTTGGTGTAAAATTTACGGAGAAATTTAAAAATTTATATTGGCGCATTTTTTTCAGTTTGCGCCGAGAATAATTTACTTGGCGAACATCTTAATTTATCGCAAGCTATTTTCATATTTTTTTGTATACGAGCGGAAACAGGTTACGTTCATTACTTTCAAATAATAAACAAATTATCAAAAAAATTAAAGATCATACACGTGTTCCTTATTTGAGAAAGAATGAAGGATGGTTTGGGCTTCACTCATTTCGGAGAACTAATTTTATATATGCCATCGTTTATAAAAGCAAAATTTTACATTAAAACTAAGTTAAAAAGGAAACGATATCAAATACATTTTCTAATGATATACTAAGTAGTGAGAAAATGTATTTTAGCCTTCATACGCTAAACTGAACCATTTCTATAATTCGTTGCATGATACCTCTTTTGGATGTTAGTGGAAATTTACAATACTTCAGTTATTCTTCATTGAGATGTGTACCCTTGTTCTAATGTAAATTTATACTTCAGTTATTCTTCAGTGAGATGTGTACTCTTGCTATATCTTCGTTTAGGTTTCTTATTTTTTTTACTAAAACCGGAAAAATATACTTTTTACCTCTATGGCTCTAAATGATTTCCATCGCTGCATAGCAAAGAACGTCTTAAATTATGATAATTACTTTAAAATAGAACATATCAGAGAAAAAAATTTACCTCCAGTGGCGGAATTGTTTTCAGACATCTGTTATTTTTTCCCAAAGACGATCCTTGCTTATAGCAATGTATCATAGTTTCAGACTGCCTTTACCTTTTCATGATAAATGCTTTTTTAGGTTATGTTTATAATCCAAGCCAGGCGAAAAATAAAAGTTTAACTTACGGTTGAATGTTTGGTATCAAAAAAATTTTTATCTGTACTTCCAGGAAGATCATACCAGGAAAGATTTTAATAAGAATTTGATAAATTCAAGAATAAAATATCCTAGTAAACCTAGGGTGGACTTCGCTTTTTACTTCCTAGTACGAAATAAAAAGGAAGTATTGTAATCGCGAAAAATTTCGGGTCTCATATTTCAACAAAAATATCTATTTTGACTGCTATCGAATGCAATTTAACGATGTTTTTGCGTAATATCTAAATGTAAGGACAAAATAAAGACTCTTTTTCCTTAAAAAAAATATAAAAAACATTTAAAATGGATTCTGAAGAGATTTTTTCGCGGCGTCTGTGCGTACGTAGGTACGTATGTATGTATGTATCTTGCATAACTCAAACACGACTAGCCTCAGAACGCTGACATTTGGTATACAGGACTGCTATAACATGTAGATGTGCACGTCGCATTTTGGCTGCAATCGGCCTCACCAAAAGTATGCAAATACATGTATATATATATCCACTCTATTACTCGGCTCAGTGAGCTCGGTTTCTTTATTCTTAGATGTTTGTAAATTGTGCATTTTTTTTTGCTTTAAAAATGATTATTTTATGTTATTCTTATCTTTCGGTTAAAATTTTATGCCTGTAGTTAACCTTCATGCAATAACTGTCGAATTATCAACAATTTAAAAGTTTTTTTAAGTGCGGCTCAGCCTAATTTTTACTTCCTTGTACGAAGTAAAAATGAAGTATTGTAATCGCGAAAAATTTCGAGTACCATATTTCAACGAAAATATCTATTTTGACAGCTATCGAATGTCATTTAACGAAGTTTTTGAGTGACATCGTTGCGTAAGGACAGAATAATCGCGTCCATATTTGTTTACATTTGAAGCTTAGCAGAATAGAGGATTGTTGCCGATCTAGAGAAACTAACCTTCGCAACAACAAAGTAACGTCTTCTTTTATTACCTCGAATTAAATTATGCTTGATTCATTCTGGAATTATCATTTAAGTTATTAGCTAGCTTTTGCGTACAAATTGCAATTTTAATTGTAAAAATTGCTTTTTAAATTGTTTTAACTGTGCTTGGTGTTTTATGTTTTTCTATATCTTTCAATTTATAATGAAAACATTTTGAATTTTTATGTAGTTTTGCCTTACCGCAAAGTGAGAACTGAATTAAATAGTAGCTCATGCGCATTAGGTAAGCGGCGCTGAATCATCTGTGTTTAGCGCCGAAGTGTGGCTATAGTAAATATAGTGGACGTTAAAGAGTGCATTTATTCTGTTGTGGTTTATGTGCTATCGACGAAGTAGATTTAATTCAAAATTCGTTAACTGTTAATTCAATATGTTTAAATGAAATGCAGCAGAATTGCGTATAATTTAATATTCCATACAAGGAAGTCATGTGGTGTACACATCAGATTTTTTTCATTAATTATACATTGGATAATGTGTTATAAAAAAGTTTATTTTTACTGAAATTATACGAAAAAATAAAACTTGTATTTTATCTGAAATTCCATTATCGTGCTTAAAATGACATTTTGGCTATTATTACAGTTCAGTACCATATGATATTGATTTTGTATGTGCCTAAAGTATACGTTAATGTTTCTCTTAGGTATGCGCCAAGAGGCTAATATTTTTCAAGCCGTTAACTGAAAAATCGGACATAATTACACATTATAATAAAACTGAATGCATATTTAACAATTTAAAACTATCTGCTATCGCAAAATTTAACTGTTCTAACGGCGGTAAATCCCTTTATTCTTTTTGTACAACCGAATATGCGTTTTTCAATGATTATAGATATTCAAATGACGTCATTTGCTAAATAAACGTGAAACACGAAACCTCTATCATCAGAGAACGGTGAAAATATTGAAGAATATGCACCGACACTATTAAGTAAATACATATAAGCTATCATAAGCGAAACACTTCCAAATATCAGGAGAATTAAGCATAACAGGCACAGACAATATACGTTTAACAGAAATTACAACCTCATATGGTAATGAGCATCGTGTCTTGCAATTTTAGCCAAAAGGACATTACTGTATACTATAAAATCTGCTTTGCATAAGTATAGTGAATACATTTAAAATATCTGAAATATTTTAATTAAAATAGTTTAATTCTTTTGCTTACTTTTTAAATTTAAGAATTTTTAGCCTAAGATGAAGTAGTCTGGAAGCAGCTTTGAAATCACAAAAGGCGAAAAAGAACTCAGAGGACTATGGAATATACAGCTCGTATTTTCTGCGTATTCATGTATAGTGAAACCTCAGTTATCTAATCCAATGTGTTCCTGAAGACTGTTAATAAACTGAAATAATTTTCCCCATAGGAATTAATGTCAAATTAATTAGTTCGTCCCTGGACCACAAATGATTGCTTATCTGAGCTTTATAACGGTACTTTGTGTACATACCAAAACCAACGAAAATCATTAAATATAAAACAGAGAAGATAAACGTAGTATTAAATAGATAACTGGATGAAAATTTTATTTTATTGTATTTATACAAAGCAGAGAGAATGGCATAAATGTAAAAATGATGAGGGAGATGGTTATCGCTTGGAAACGAACTACTGTTTTATAAAAACATTAGGCAGCTGTCTTTGGCGATATCTTTGTCTTTTCTGTGTATCTGAGCGGCATTCTGCTTGAGACTAACTGGCCTTTATTTCATGCTAAATTTTCCAAATGTGATTTGTTGTCATCTACGTTTTTAAATGTTTCTGTAGGAAGACATGGCATTTTCACTTAAACTACTAACACCTGTATCGTGGTATAACTTTATTAGGAGGAAGTCTATATGAAAACTTTCTAGTACCTTATCCCATTTTTCAAAAAATTCGTAGACTGGAAAATTGACGACATCTTTCTTTTTTCCTTTTCTTCTGAAGACCTTTCTTTGTGAATCGCCTTTTGTGCTGCTGCTAAAGCTGCAGTAGTTCTTTCATGTTGAGCTCTTTTTTACAATCCTCCAGTAACTTTTCCACGTCTTCGTTGTTAACTTTTTAGCCCATGGTTTCGCCTAGAGACACAATATTATAGATAACAAAAAACGTCTTATTTTTCAAAATGCTATAATTCTCTGCAACTCCATCTGGCCAAAATTTCCTTTAAGCAGCATTCATAGTTTTGAAAGGCACTTAATGCCAGTCTTTGTTAATGAGCGTTAAACAATGGAAAATAATAAAACGAGTTTTCAGAAGTGCCCGTTTCTTGTGTATCACAGCCTATCTCAAAATATCTTTGGAAATCATATGTTAACGACTTGAGTGTTCGTACCTCGAGACACCATTCGTCATCTGAGGCGTTTTCAGTTCAAATAATTATTCGCGAACCCAATTGTTCTTGATGTGAGGCATTCGTGATCCGATATTACACTGTACACCGTTGAACTGTAATTAAAATTAACTAAGCATGAAAGATTTTGAGCACTTGAACCAACTACAAATAAAGTTAGGTTGAATTGATTCATACAAATAAGACGTAATTGTATTACCGCAAAAGGCCATTGACAAGTATATAAATTTACAGGTAAAGATTATAGAAAGTCGTAGGCCTACAGCAAAGTGAAGATTAAGGATAAGTGTGTTCCGTTCCACCCTTGAAACGTGACAGGAGGTTAGCATATGGAAGGAAGAGGTTTGAGTCATGTATTCCATTGAACAACTTGAGTTTCTGGTACTCCACTACCAGACGTTAGATCACAGTTCTATGCCATAGGGAGTTCTGGTCGCAGGCACATTTCAGTTACTCCTGAAATTATCGCAATTATTCCTGGAATTATTCAGCAAAATCCAAGAAACTCCGTCTGAAAGACTGCAGCAGAGACTGGTTTGAAGCATTTCACCACCCAGAAAATACTGAGAAACAGCCTAGACATCTTTCCATTCGACATTCAAAGTCACCAGAAGCCAACGCACAGCGCCATCAGCTGTCAGCTGGTTCTACTATTATTTCGGAACTCTTATATAACAATCTTACAGCTTTTTCAATAACTATAGCCCTTGCTGCATTTCTCTATCGACATTTCTTTTCAAGATTTTTAATTCTGAAATCAGACTCTCCTTTGCTGGACACACTGTATCTTTCACTTAGAATTATTCATTCAGTTAAAATTATTCTTTCAGTTAAAGCTCCCTAAATTCCTAAACTTTGAGAACACAAACTGGATTCAAAGTGTTAAAAATTTCAACAAATCCGTCACTAACTTAGATATTTTAGTAATTAAAAATTAGTGTACAATTTTAAATTTCTATCAATTATGAGTTTTGCATGACAGGTCTATTTATTCAGGTAATTTAGATGACCCATTAGAATGCAGCAATGTGCCTGAAAATGGTTAATCTGTAAATATAATGACCTAAAAGGAGCTGAATTAAGCTTTCAGGTTTATTATTTTGGTTTGTATGATTTTAACAAAACAAGCCAGGGCTATCTGCCTAATAGGAGGAGGAGAGGTAGAGAGCTAACGCCCATTCAGCCAACCCGTTCTCCTAGAATCGAACCCAAGTCGAACTATAAGCGTTCAGCGATTTTTACCGCTCAGTCGACGGTGAGCTTTAAGCTTCAAGGATACAAAGCGTAACTGATGCAACAAAATCAATAGCTATGTAGGGTTCAACTCTTTAAATCTTAAGTTCTTACTTAGAACCCCACGAACACTTTACAAGCGAATAATTGCTTAAGTGTGAACAGAACAGGTGAGACTTGAGAAGGGTTTAAAATCCTTTATTATCCAGTATATTTACAATCAGTTCCGACTTGGAACTTTACAATAAAGCCACCAATCGGGCTTGAACTTAAATATTAATAATTTGAACTAAAATTAACTTAACTAAAGTTCTTAAATAAATATAGCCGAAGCTATCAGAATCTAACTAGTTGGCCCCTAAGTATTAATTGAATCGGCGAAGCCTAGCAAGGGCGTAGATATGGCCGAGCGTAGTAACAGCTAAGAAAGATGTGGCCAGAAGGCAAACGCGCGATAGTCAGGAAATCTAACTCTCTTTGTTGAAGTCGGTTAAAACACGACTTAAATAGTACTGATTCTCATTTGCATTCTCTGCGTTTCTGAATTCACATTCTGGCAGGAAATTGTAAGCTGAAATTAGAATAAGATAGGAAAGATACAAAACTTAAAATAACTGTTAGAAAACGCATAATAAACCTTACAGCTAAAATAAAAATAAACTGTACTAAAATTAAATGAATGCAATGACTTCAAATTTTTATGCAATAATACCATATTTTACACGATAAAATTAAACTACCCACGCTGTTTTGATTTTCAAGATTTGCATGTTTTGGAAGACATTTAAGCGAGAAAAATTTAAGTTAGAGGATGGAAAGTGAAAGTAAAAATAAGGATGTTTATATTGCAGCTATGTCAAATGTGTTTTATTAAATAAAATGTGAAGACTGTGTGAAAAGAGTCAGAGCTCCAACAAATGATCAAAACTTAAATTGTTTAATTTCCCGAATTTTATCATGAACGTACTGATTCGTATCTCTGTATTATTTCCTAACTAGTTAATTCTCTCTCTTTATCCTAACGTTATTGATATTTTTGCATCCAGCTTCTAATTTAAACAGAAATATGGCATTTGTCACATATGCAGTGTTGATAATGGAAATGACTATTATTTGAAATTTTCTACTTCAGTGTGTCCCTTGGAAAATATTTTTGTTTTGTTGAAGGATAAACTTGGAATTTTTAATCGGGAAAAATTCCCTGAATATTAGAGCTACCGAGAACATAGATCATTATCTTATTCTTATTTTCCAAATGTCCTTAAAAGAATTCTTCGATCAATGTAAAACTTTGAGGAGCACAAAAGTTATCTTTATTAATTAACCCAGTCCTTAAGATATTTATTTGACAACTAATAGTTGATGGTCTAGGATTCATTCGAAGTAAAGATTTGCTATATTAACATTAATTAGGGTACAATAAATAAGTATAAATAACATTTTTATTCGAAAAGCGTGCAAGACTGAATGATCCTTTTTTTTTTGTGCGTATGCGTTTTTCTTGTTATGAAAAATCTCGCGACGTCAAAGCATCTGCCTTGCTGGTAGCAGAAATCGATGTAAACTACCGATAGTTAAAGAAAAAAAAAGATTAAAAAATGGACTCCGCGTTTCGAAGTAATATTTTTTGTTCCATGTTATCACACAGCTGAGGTCGTTATCTTGAACTAGAAACATTTTTTAGTATGTTTTCTTCGTTTGTAGTGGAAGCATCCGTAATCTCGGGCACAGAAAATCGATCGGTCCAGTTTCATTGGTTGAGAAAATTGTGAACGGAGGTAAGAGCACAAAATGCCTGTTGACTGCGGCGTGTTGGAAAATTGAGGGAAGTTTTAGGAAAGTGCATATCTCTCTTTTATGTTGATCACGTCGTGCTCCTTTTAAATTGAATTTATACACTAAGGTAAGAAAAAAAAACGAATTTGAATTAGGAATACATTCGGGATTTCCATCGTTAATTGTGGATATATGTGAATGCTTTAAAAGCTCTCGCGTATAAGCTGTAATTGCCTCCGTCAATGCGAATTTATTCTTGGAATTGAAACGCGGCTAAGAGGTGGAATTAAAAACAAACATCTTTTAGCCATGTGGTTCATAAACGAAATAAAACCAGTAGGGAATATAGCGCATTTGCAATTACAATCTGCGGAATTTTACTTCGTTTGAGATTGATTTTATATGTCATTCACATGCATATTCATTATCCCTAAATATAATAATTAATTGGATTATTTCGAGAAGACTGCTAAACTGGTTTGAGAAAATTCCACAATGAGAAAAATAATCATTTAAAAATTTGAGAAAATTAATTCTTTGAATTCATTTCGTTATTAGAATAATCTTCACTTTCTTTAATATGGCAACACAATTTAATTCAAGGAATTGCCTTGCAGTAACTAATTGAATAATCCCGGACCAACAAATGTTCAATAGATTATGTTTAAGATCTATAATTAGTAAAATTTTGAACATTTTTCTGACCTAAAAAGCGTAGCTTACTTTTAAATATAAAACAGAGTCTTTGCATAAAAAAGTTATTCACAAGATACCTATCAAAATCAGACCTCTGAGGTGATTTTGATCAGTTGAGTAAAAGGGTTGGACCCCTGTTACTTTTAGGACGACAATACGTAATGCGAAAGTCGAAGTATGAAAGAGCATAAATCATGCCAATGTTTTAAGGGTCTTTCATTACTTCTTCCGAAATTGCAAAGTTATTATCAGACAACCATAACTGACATACCATAACTGTAAAATATACCATGTAGCGCCCATGATTGCCACAAAATGCCTCGAAATTGACCACCTAGGATGGAAGCTTCGTGGAAGAATTTTCTAAGAAAAACTGCTTCCTATTGAAGTTTAATGCAGAAGACATCATGGGGCCAATTCATTTGCTGAGACAAGCTATCAACATTTAAAGGTCTTACTCATCTAGCCACAAGAAAGCACTGTAAGATATTTCTCCCACGTTCTTCGCATGCCTTCTTGGTGTAGTGGTCAGCACGCTTGGCGCGTATTCAAGAGATCCGCGGTTCGAGTCCCAGTGAAGGCTATGCTCATTTTTCACCACGCCTGCTTCTAAATAATCTAATGTCTCTAGAACACGACCATTGAAGGAAAGAACTTGTACAATTAAAAATATTTCTTGCTGAACTTGTTTCCATTTTTGAGTACGCAAGGCGCATCAACACTTTCTACATAAGAGGAGGGTGATATTGTAGAAATCTTTCTAAGGAAAATACACTCGCATTTACGTTCTGTAAGGACAAAACGGCACATGTCGCCGTTTAGTGAACATGTGATTAGGAGTTCCAACCCATTTCGAAATAACAATATTTACCAGTCTTTTCCAATCGACAACTGGCGTGGTCTGAGATCTATTTGGGTAACTTTGGAATGCCAAATGGTTTTGCTATTTAAATCATGTTCACTCACGTATGTGTCATGAGCGACACTCTAATGTAACGAGATATAAGAATTTTGATGTAAATGCCAATGTTTAAAGAAGATTTTGAAGTAGCACACTGAATACTTATTCAGCAAAATCGCAGTTCCATATTAAAATGTGCGATAAGAATAGCAGAACCTTTTGAATTACCTAAATAAACCAATTAATTTATATAACTGTCGTCAAGTTTCATTTTAAATGCAATGGTCTCGAAAAAAATCAAACAATATAAATTTTTAATGGTTCAGTTATTTCGAGTTACAACTCTAAATATAATATTTAATAATTTGTAAGGTTTATCCTAAGTTTATTAACAGTTTTTTTAAGTTTTGTATCTTTCCTATCTTATTCTAATTTCAGCTTACAATTTCCTGTCAGAATGTAAATTCAGAAACGCAGTTAATGCAAATGAGAAAGAGTCCTATTTAAGTCGTGACTTCACCGACTTCAAGAGAGAGAGAGTCTGATTCCCTGACTAGCGCGCGTTTGCATTTTTGCTATGTCTCTCTTAGCTATTGCTACGCTCGGCCATACCTTAGACCCTTGCTTGGCTTCGCCGATTTACTTAACGCTTAGGGGCCGACTAGTATAGATCTCTGATAGCTTCGGCTATACGTTTTAAATAGCTTAGTTAAGCTAATTTTAGTTTAAATTATTATTATTTTAAGTTCTAGCCCGAGTGGAGGCTTTGTGTAGAGTTCCAAGTAGGAACTGACTGTAAATATACTGAAAACATAAAAGGGTTATAAACCTTAAGACTCTTTCAGTCTTACGCGTTCTGTTCACACACTTAAGCGATTATTCGCTTATTAGTGTTCGTAGGGTTCTAAGTTACAACTCTAGGATTAAATAGTAAAACCCCACAAATTTATATAATGTTTATCAAATAATATATTTGTTATATTTAAAATATAAAGAATAAATATTTTGTAATTACTTCGAAAAATTATTTAATTATCCTCTCATGTGAAACGAATAATTTTTTTATTTTGAAAATCGTGGAAACTTTTCTCTCAAAAAGCAGGATATTTGTTAGGGACGGACTGCTGCAAATGGATTTTCCAGCATATTTAAAATAAATCCGTGGCTGCAAAGGACTTCTGTCATATCATATTGTCGAGGTAGCATATTATCACTTTTCGCAAAATGTAGCAATAACTTTACAATGAGTTCAGTATTCCCCTATACTTGGTGCTCAAAAATAGCAATTGCAGGGTCTGTATCTTAAAATATTGATAATACACTGACTACCAATAAGTATTTGGACACCTATGCAAATGACGATATCTGCGGTCCTAAGGTACGTCACGGACTCCGCCTTTATATATCGTGTAGGAAACAGCATCAGCTTTAGTCGCGTGCAAGATGCCTCGCAGTTCGGAGCTCTCTGATTTCGAGAAAGGTATAATTATCGGGTATCATAAATGTGGCCGATCCTCAAGGGACATATCTAGCGATCTGAAGTACCCAAAATCGACAATGGCCTATGTGATTAAGAAGTGGAAGGTGAGCGGTGATTGTCGGAATGTGCCCCGAGTCGGCAGACCAACGAAACTGGGAGATAGAGACCGACGAGTGCTGTCCAGAGAAATTTGGAAGAACCGCACCCAACCGATGGCCCTCATCCGCGAGGAGTTTCAACAGGCATCCGGAGTATTATTTCAATGAATACCATCCGTAAGGTAGCACATCTACTTGGTTTTCATGGTCGTGCTGCCTTTAATAACGGCTGCTACAAAAATACATAGCCCTTAAATGTTGAATGACGCAACTTTTGTTTTGTATGCACTTTAAAAATGGGGTCGAGAATTTCAAATTACGCTTTCAGCAATATTTAAGTGGCTTAAGTCGGGAAATTCCTCCTTTACGACATCCTCAAATTTTGCATGTAAAGATTCAGAATGTATTTTTATTTTAACTTAACATAAAGAATAGTGCATATTTTACTAATCATGATTTTTCGTCTACAGTGAGCATATGAAATTTGCGTTTATAATTATAGAACCTTCTCTAGAGTGCTAAAACTGTTTTCATAAAATTCTCGACGTTGGCCAGAGTGACTCTGTACTTGGAAGTACAATAACTCGATTACTTCTTTATTTGTTTGTTTAAATGCTTATTTATTTGTTTATTTGAATACGACAGATAACTTGTGTTCTGGTTATCCAATGGAAATTACGCCATCGTGGAGACCGGCTCGTATTTACTTTACACATGGTAAAATCCGAGATAGCTCTGTAGCAAGTCCATTCACTGGAATTAGAACCCAAGTCGAACAACCTGTGTTTTGCTGTTTTAACCACTCGGCCAGTGATGGGATGCATACATGTTCTAGAATTAATATTTAAAGAAATAGTGCCTGTGAAGTATATGTTTTTAAAATATGTGCATAATAATAGTAATAGAAATGCTTTGATCTCTTTTAAAACTTTAATAAGCTTATGCCTGTTAAAATGTCCTATCTTACCGATGCAGATCTAACATATGAACCCCGGAGAAAGCATGAATGCAGATTGTCTATACCTCACATGAGATAACGGTGGCAGCCTGTTGGGTACCTCCATAATAAAATGAACACCACTTCTGGCCTTAGTAGTGGCAAAAGAATAAAAATTAATAGTGACCGCCATAACAAAAATTTTAAAACTCTAACATGTGAGGATACATATTTTGATTTTAAAAAGAAATAATTCCATTTCAGTGCATTTATGACAGATAAGAAAATTTTGTTTTATTTTATAAATGAATACTTACACTTAGGTCTGCAAAAATTACATTCATGTGAGACAAACTTCATAGTAAAATTCATATTTTACATTTCTTTGGAATAAGGAAACTTTCAACTTACCAGATCGAATGGGAAACCCATGAAGAGAGGTGGACCAATGCTTATTTTCTGCTGTTCTGGTAGCCAGACTGTCGAAGGAAAAAGAGAAATGCATGTAGTAATATACCTTTACCTTTCAATTAGAGACTATCATCGAAACAATTTGGGAAACAAATCTATATTTTCATTTTCACCTCGATCAATAAATTTTACACACAACATAAAATTTTATATTACAAGTATATTGATATAGTTCCATTTTAGACGTATATTGCTTTAATTACTTGCGTATGAATAACACTATATCTCCTAAAATAAATTATATTTTTCTACCCGTCTCATTAAATTACAACTCAGACTGCAGTAATATTCTATTGGTGCAGGAATTAAGAAATAGTTTGGCCTTTTAAGCATTTTTTGATAGAATAAATAACAAATAAATATCGTTTTTAAACTACGATCTGCAAATTCATAAAAATTAAACATAAAATATGCATTTTTTGTTGTTATATGTCACTTCTTCCTCAAAATGTTTAAAAAAAACTTTTTAATCATCCGCTTACATTATTTTGAGTATATCATTGCATATCTGATGTTCTAACTACCGCATTCATATTTCTATATTAGCAATGGAAATTATTATATAATAATTAAACATAATCTAGGAAAAAAGAGGTTGAACAGCGAAATGTTTTGTGATTCATTGATTTCATTTAAAAATAACATATCTTGTTCAAATAGGTACTTATTTTTTATTTTCGCGGCAATAGGAGAAATAATTTTTGAGCAGAACTGTGTATGTTTTACTTTTTCTTTCATAAATCCTAGAGCAACAGATAGAAAACTGATTTTTAGTTATGTATTTCGGATACAACAGATTTTTTCCCAATATGATACCTTTTCCTTTTAAATGTGCCCCTTTTATGAGAAGATTTCACAGAGTTGTTAACTTATTTTTAACGTTATTATTCTGAATAAACTGTAATAATGTATAGAAATTCAGCCTTTATGAATTGAAGAAACACTTTCAAAGGCCTCTTAAAATTTTATTGTAACAATGAAATATTAATGTATCTATTTATAACTTACCGAATCGAAATAGTTATTAACATCATTAAGTAAATCTTTTCAGATAATCGCTAAAGACCTACACTATAATGGAAAAGATAATGCAGACAATAATATCACTACCAATACTTTGCATTATATCAACAGTCTGAAATAAAAAGCGAAATTTGTAATGAAATCTTGTTTCCATCTGTGATGTTTCATTACTAACTTCATGAAGATTAAAAATAATTGAAAAACTACATATTTCAGAACTATTCATTGAAATTTTATAACTTTTCCAAAACTACTTTACATCTGTAACATAAGAAACAGTTTTGGACGAGGCAAATGCAACTATCGGTTAGAGTAATTAATGATATTGTTTTTACCTTTTCACTGATTTCAGAGAAAGAATTTTTGTATTATTTTAAATTCAAATTTTCTCTATACATATAGAGGTTATTCAATAGATATGGATCCGTAAAGAAAGAATAGAGAACGTTTACACAGGAAATTATTAGAAAAGTGAAGCAAGCATAGAACATGGCAGAAAAATTACATCGCTGCGAAACGCCTTCATCTTGAGCAAATATTCGCTGAATAACCTTTTTTCAGGTCGAAGAAAAAATAGAAAACAGTCGGCTCATTTGAGAATTTGACGTAAAGTAAACCCGTAGCTTTTTGCGAAAGCGGAATTCCCTATTCTAAGCAACCAACAGCAGCGCAGAGCATCAAATGCGTACGCATTACGTAAACACTCAACAGAATCTTTTTTCCATTCCGAGATTAAAAGTCTGAATTTCACCCTGGGGAATTCTAAACGACTCCAGACATAAAGCAGAAAAAGGAAATTTTGAAGCCGATTAGGCGCAAAATTTATTTCGATATTCTGCAAAGCATTTTTATATATCTTTTTCGTTTATATTTAAGGCAATCTTTTTCACGCCAAAAGACAACTTTGCTTCACTTGATGGCATTATGCTCCAAAGAAGTCCATTAGGTATAAAATATTTTAATAAAATATACGGCAATATGTATGAACGATATACATAATATGGCATGTATGATTTACGTATTTGTGCTTAAGGCAAAAGAAAGTAAAATAATTACATTGGTTTTACAGCATATGAAGATGTAACGCCTGGTAACATAGACAAACAAAATTAGTACCTCAGCTACAAAGGCATCAACAATCACTAGAACTTACTTTTCATTAATATTAGCATAATTAATCCAGATTTTAGGCTCCGAAACTGTGACATTAAAGAAATAATTATCATAATCATCACTTTAGTTAAAAATATATTTTCATAAACTGTTTTTAATAGAGAAATCCATTATAGATACCTTCAGTAATAACAGCAAAAGTTCTAGTATGACTGGGCGAGTAGGTGACGTTAAATAATAATCTATAATTTTATAATACTGAAAACGTGCGAGTTCATTTTATATATTATACATTAAACGGTTCTGCCAGCCTCAGTACAATTTTAAGAATACTATTCAGCAGTTTAAATTTGTAGCTTATAATTTAATTTACAGATAACTTGAAATAAAATCACAGCACCAAATCCAACAACAAATTGCTGACAGAGTTTCTGCAGTTGCCAAAGTAATTGACAATTTAAAGGAATTCGTAGCGACGGCAGGGAGCAATAGTGATGGTTTGAAATTCTTACCCACGCTTGCTCGTCCCTCTCTGAAGCTATTGACATATGATGGGAAGACCTCCTGGCAAGTGTATGAGATACAATTTTCTAAAGTTGTCAATGCGAATGAATGGGATTCCCAAGCTAAAGCCTGTCATCTCGCCCCTTCTTTGACAGCAGATGCAGCGAATATCCTGCAGACCCTTCCCGAAAACCAGAGACTAGACTTCACAGCTCTATCTGGTGCATTGGAACTGCGCTTCGGGGAGAAATGTTTGAAAGACCACAGTAAACTTCAATTAAAATCCCGTCAACAGAAGCCCACCGAAACACTCCAAGAGCTCACCACGGATGTTGAAAGACTGTCCCATCTCGCCTTTACGGAGTGCCCGAGAGAAACAAGGAAAATCCTGTCCCTGCAGTACTTTATCGACGGCATCCAAGATCCTGAAATACAGAAAGCACTACGAATAGCTGATGTGAAAGACTTAAAAGGTGCTCTGGTGTACGCTATGAAATTCGAGGCAGCCAAGCAAGCAACTCGCAGACACCGACACCTAATCAGAGCTGCGCAAATCCAAGAGCCAGTGGATCAGCTGACCTCTCGTCTAAACGATTTAGACAAGTCAATGCCTTAAGGCGGAATAAGAGTGACATGAAACAAACACTAAAGTGATGGAACTGCTGTATTGAAAGGCCCACACGAAGAAACTGCTGAATGTCCTAGGGCCCAGATGTTAAAATCGCGTCCACCAACGAGGAGGGAAACTAATTTTTGGCCATCTCGTGAGGCGCAGGTTGCGAGATAATGAAAAACTCCAGTTTAAAGCGCTTCAGATTTCTGCGGTGAGTGGCCGCAGTAACGGACTTTTCATCATGGGACACATCAATGGAGTTCCATGTAATATAACTATCGATACAGGACCCAATGTTACCATTATTCGAAAAGAAGTGGCTGA
Organism: Stegodyphus mimosarum; assembly: GCA_000611955.2. Classification (NCBI taxonomy): domain Eukaryota; kingdom Metazoa; phylum Arthropoda; class Arachnida; order Araneae; family Eresidae; genus Stegodyphus; species Stegodyphus mimosarum. The sequence goes on along the minus strand of KK115771.1, from coordinate 423,971 downwards.
ATACTGGAAAAGTAAACTCATCTGGACACTGCCCTGCGTTACCCTCCAGACTGTGTCAGTCGAGAAGATCGAAATAGAAGGAAAATAAAACGTTAACATGACCTTTGCAAGTGCCGCTTGTCATCACACGGCATATGTAGCACAGATTGCAGACCCTTGTATACTCGAATTGGACTTTCTGCAATTTTTGAAATGCAATTTTTCTTCGGATTTTAAAAATAACGAACTGCATTCTACCTCTGACGGCATAGCCTTATTAAGAATTAATGATGAAAGAGTTAAATCTGTCCACAAAGTCATAGCACAAGACAATATTACAAAACCAACAAGAACAGAATTTTTACTTTCTAGAACCTTAGCCGAAAATAGAAATTTCTACTACAGCATCATAGAATATCCCAAGAACTGTAATAGCCCAAAAGGAGTACTCGTAGCCTCTGCACTCGTCGACCTATCGCGAACCGTTATCCCGGTGAGAGTTGCCAACGTGACTGAAAAGGCGAGAGTTATTAAGAAAGGTGATGTGATGGCAGCATGTACTCCAGTGATCAGTGTTATAACAAACATTAACAATCCAGAATCCGTGACTTCAGAGAGCATTACAGCGGAGTTATTGCAGAATGCGCAATTAAACGACGAGGAGAGGAATGATGCCAAACGGGTCATTCAAGATCTTCAAGATGTTTTCTCTAGCTCGTCTTCTGACGTGGGTGGAACCAGTTTGACACAACATAGAATCGATATCGGTGATCATCCACCAATCAAGCAACATCAAAGACGTCTACCGATTGCTAAAAGGAAGAGGTACAAACAGCTTTAAAGGACATGCAAGAAAGTGATGTCTTCGAGCCTTCAGGAAGTCCATGGGCGTCTCCCACCCTCCTCGTCAGGAAAAAAGACGGATCAACAAGATTTTGTGTTGACTATCGCCGGTTGAATGAGGTTGCGATTTACCCTCTTCCTAGAATTGACGACATTCTGGATACTCTTTCTGGAAGCAAGTGGTTCTCGACACTTGATTTAAAGAGTGGATATTGACAGGTAGAAATACATCCTGATGACCGAGAAAAGAAGGCATTTACTACTGGACTAGGAGCTTGGTAGTTCAAGGTGATGCCGTTTGGACTATGTAATACGCCGGCTATATTCGAATGCCTAATGGAGAGTGTTTTGAAAGGTCTTTCCTACAAAACCTGTCTGATATACCTGGATGACATCATCATCGTCGGGAACAGTTTCGAAGAACATCTAGAAAATCTTACAAAGGTGCTTCAGAACCTGAAAGAAGCCAATCTAAATTTGAGTCCCGCTAAATGCAAATTATTAAGACAGGAAGTGACTTACCTCGGACATGTCATCTCTGCTTAAGGTGTGCGCACGGATCCTGAAAAAGTGTCAGCAGTTAAAGACTGGAGACGGCCCGAAAATCTCCCCCAGCTGAGAAGCTTTCTAGGACTTTACACATACTACAGGAGATTCGTGGAGCAATTTTTTTCCTCCGCAAGATCCCCTTCACGAGCTTCGCGAGCAAAAGATGTTGCGAACAAAAGAATGATAGGATGCATCAAAAAACCTGAAGGAAGCTTTAACATCTGCTCCAATACTGATGTATCATCAGCTCGACATACCATTTATTCTCGACACGGAAGCGAGCAATGAAAGTGTCTGCGCTGTTTTGTCCCAAGAAATAGAGGGCAAAGAACGTGTAGTGGCTTACTGGAGCGAGTACCTCTCTAAACTGGGGAGGAATTACTATGTCAACAGGAAAGAATTGCTCGCCATACTCAAAGCCTTAGAGCATTTCTATCATTATCTGTACGGCAGAAAAATCCTGCTTCGCACGGATCATGCATCATTAGCCTGGCTTTAAATTTCAAGAATCCTGAAGGTCAAATCGCCGGGTGGATACAGACTCCAAGAATATGACATCTAAAGGGATCATCACATGGAAACACAGACTTCCTGAAAGACCTTGGTCTGTCTAGACCTTGCCCAGAAAACTGCCGATATTGTTCCAGGGTCGAAGCTGCTTAATCTGGTCGCGCGACAAATTACAACATCAACATCGGCTGATCCAGACCCGTGGAGTGACAACGAAGTCTGGAAAGACCAGCTGGAAGACCATGACATTAAACCCATAATTAATTTAATGGAGACATCAAACAGGAAACTTACCTGGCAGGACATTTCGAGCTATAGTCCCACGACAAAGCAATATTGGGCTCTCTAGGACTCACTCCATATTCGAAACGGCTTCTTGCACCGGAAATTCGAGTCGGATGATGGGAAGAATTTCCGATGACAGCTGCTACTCCCAAGATCCCAGATGTCCTTAAAGAACTGCATAGCAGCCCTGCAGGAGGCCACTTCGGAATAATGAAGACCTTGCAGAGAGTTCAGGAGCCTTTCTACTGGAATAATACAAAGGATGACGTGCAAAGACTTCACCTTTCTTAATAACTCTCGCCTTTTCAGTCACGTTGGCAACTCTCACCGGGATAACGGTTAGCGATAAGTCGACGAATGCAGAGGCTACGAGTGTTCCTTTTGGGCTATTACAGTTCTTGGGATATTCTATCATGCCGTAGTGGAAATTTCTATTTTCAGCTAAGGATTCAGGAAGTAGAAATTCTGTTCTTGCTGGTTTTGTAATATTGTCTTGTGCTATAACTTTGTGGACATATTTAACTTTTTCATCATTAATTCCGAATAAGGCTATGTCCTCAGAGGTGGAATGAAGGTCGTTATTTTTAAAATCCAAAGAAAAATTGCATTTCTTTAGAAAGTCCAATCGAAAAGTGTTGCCGATCTTGCGATGCCTGTGCAGGTAGGAAAGGATCGAAGTAACGCAGCGGAGGGAAGCTGTAACGTTACAATGTAGGAGCCCCTTTTGAACGTATCGCCTCTGACAGCTTAGGACCTCTGCCAAGAACTGCTGATGGCAACAAATACATCCTCGTTGTCATTGATTACTTCACCAATTGGAGTGAAGCGTATCTTATTCCTGATCAAGAAGTTGTCACAGTAGCAGAGAGGATGATACAGCACTGGATTTCCATGTTCGGAATGTCTCTTCAGTTACGTTCCGATCCGGGAAGGAATTTAACTCGGCTGTAATCAAAGAACTCTACAAGTTACTGGACATTGACAAACCAAAACCCCGCCTTTACGTCTCCAGTCGGGCGGTATTGTAGAGAGGTTTAATCGAACCATCCTCAATAACCTCTGATTAGTGGCTTCCAGAAAGTAAAAGGAATGGAACAAGAAGTTACCATTGTTTTTACTGGCTTACCGCAGTGCTGTCCATGAGACTACCGGCTATTCCCCATGTCAGATGCTCTTGGGTCGTGACCTTCGTCTGCCATGTGTTCTTTTGTTTGGTCGCCCTGCGGATGCGCCTTCATCGCCTGAGGAATACATTCAAGATCTCCAGGCCCGGTTTGAAGTAAAGCACGACTTTTCACGAGAGCGAGTCAACTTGGCGACGGAGAAGATGAAGACCCAATAAGACACCAGAGCTACAGAACATCGTTTCAACGAAGGAGACAAGGTGTGGTTATTGAATCCGACTCATCGAAAAGGACTTTCTCCGAAACTACAGTCACCTTGGAATGGTCCGTACACAGTTCTAAACAGGCTGAACGACGTCGTGTTTCGGATTCGCAAGTCATCGAACTCTAAGCCTAAAGTCGTCCATTACGACAGGTTAACTCCTTACTATGGCCATAGTACGTAGTGTATATAATTGTAAATAGTATAGGGCCATGGTCCTTTTTGTATTTGATTTGTATTTAGTATTTGATGGTATTTGGTTGAATTGTATTTAGCGTTTGATAGTATTTGATTTGCTGAAAGTTACTTATTGCTATTATTGTCTATTTTGTTATTGTAATGTAATGTTTATTATTGCATTGATGCGTTAGTTGTAAGTTTGGCTTCCTGTCCAGGATTGTACTGCTCAACAAGTGCAGTCCTTGGGAAGGGGGCAGTGTTACGGATTTCGTATTTATTTAGAATTATAATTAAAATTGCTTTATTTTCCCATGCAACGCAGACGATTTTTGAAGAGAAAGCTGCGTGGGAAAAGAAAAAATAAAAGAGCACGTGCATGTAATATTTAATAAATAAACATCTCGTAAATACTGTCGCCATTCAAAAATATCGAGAAAAATCGAGGTTTTACCAGAATATTCTAGCAAAAAATTAAAAAGCTTATAAAAGCCGAATTCAAACATCTCAGCTCAGTTGCAGTTGTAGCTGTTTAAAGCGAACTGGTGTTTGTTTACTTAATTCTGTAATTGATTGTAGCGAATTCGCTGTGAGACTGGATTAAATTTATCTGTTTTGAATTGAATTCTGTTTAACGTTTGAGATATTGTGATATTGTACGAATACCTCTGAGGAAATATTTCAGTGTTTTGTTTTATTTCTTGTGAAAAGAATAAATGTTATTATTTTTTTAACGACTGGTGCATTCAATCCATTACGAATCCGTACCCACGCAACAATATGAAGTACAAGGAGGATACGAAAAGTTATGGATATATTTTAAGAACCAAATTCAGATACGTCTTTTCATGTAGCTTTTATTAGGCAATTTTAGAAAAATGTAAACGAACAAAGTACAAAGTGAGAAAATGTTACTTAAAATAATATAAATATATGCTTTTAATACACATTTTACTTGCTCTGGCACATTTTAAAAATGCACACTTACCTTCTTAACGCTGCATTACCTAATTATACGTCTTATTTTTATTCAAACTACCTTGATTTGTCAAATGTGACTCAAAGATGCAAAAGAGTTTGGATGATAAACTTTATTATTCGCAGACTATGTAGTATTTCAAATTTAGATAAAACATTCAAATCCTTAATAAGAAAATAATTAAGTTTTACTCTCTTCTGATATTTTACTCTAATTAAAAATTGTGAAGTATTTATCACGGAAAAATAATTATTCTGTCGTATTGGTCTTATAAATAGACTTCAAACGTACGCAATGTAAAATAGACTTTTTTGAAAAATAAATCTGAATAATGTATAGAAGCAAACGATAGTAATCCAAAGCCTAATATAAATGCATATTTTTTTTTCAAAACTTATAAATGCTTCAGGTTGATTTATGATGCTCCATTACCACTTCAATTCATAAACCATTAATTTCTCCAATATGATACTCAGAAATTTTTATGACGTTTTGAAAGGCTTATTTTTCTAATTTGAATTCTAGTATACTATGATTGAGGAAAATACCTGCCTTCAAGGAAAAAGCCCTACGAATCGAAAGTTAAACATATGACTAAATTCACACGTCATAATGGTAAATGAAATTTAATTGGAATGCGAGTAGTTTACCTATAACTACGACGAGTTACAGTATCTTATCAAGAAAAATAATTATATATCTGTGGCTGCCCTAGTCGCAATTTTGACATTTATGATATCTGTATTGTATGAAGTTTCAGTCGAAAAAAGAGATACAACTGAATTTTTTGAAAGTTATATTTAAATTGACGAGAAAGCTATTTCACTCATCCTTGCAAATGACTACGCTACTGATTTTTCAAGTGATATCTGTGCTTTCTGCTTATTCATAATAATGTGTTCTTAGTTTTTGAACTTCTTTTGTTATCATCTTAATCGAAACTAAATCCATTTTCAAGTATACCAACTTGCTGAAACAATTTGTATTATATTTGACGCTGATGTATTTTAACCCATATTTCAATTCTTCTTTTTCCTAGCATTGATTTCATAACTCTCCATACTAAAGTTTTTACACGTTACCCCTAGTAACTACTGTTCTTAACATTCCGTTGCTTCCCCCTTCATCTTCGGTATTAAATACAAAGCTATACGTTATGTAAAATGCAATTAATCCTGAAAATCTGACTCTTTTCCTAATATAAAAGAAATGCATAGACAGTTGTCGTTAAAATTTTTTTTTGCATTCAAGAAAGTACGAATTTTCATAATTAGTGACTTTTCTAATATTCGTCGGCGAAAGATAAACCAAACAGGGCATAGGAAACATTTCTTGCTTTGGGTTCGGTTTTTACTTGGGCACCCCACTGAAAAAAGGTTCTAAATGGTGAAAAAAGTTTGTGCAAAATATCAAGAAAATAAAAGCCTTGGAAAGTGTAGTTTCCCCCCCCGTACTTTTTTTTTTTAAGTGACTTATTTTTTTGTGACTTCATCATTCATTTTCATAAATCGTTATTTTGACACAACATCACTCATTTTCTTAATATTATATACCATTCAAAACTTTTGGGTAAAATATTTTATATTTTCTTATCAGTAAATGTCTTTAGAGGAGTAGAGCAGTAAGGTTTTATTCATATGTTTAATATATGTATTTAGCACTACTATGAATGGTGAAAATATGCATTTATTAATATATGATAATACACATTTACATATAACTGCATAATTTTCAGGAATATCTTTCGTTTGAGATCAGTCATCGGCTAATTTAAAACTGCTTTCTTAAAGAATTTCTTAAAAGCAGTAATATTTTTAGTAAACGTATGTTGTTCATAAATTTAATAACATTTCAATTACAATTACATTGGCAATGGAATCTAAACTAAATAATTATAGAAATTGCCTCCTATCTACAATCCATACTTCAAAGGCACATTAAATCGTCGAAAATATATGCAAAAGCAGGGAGAAAAAGGCCTATGCAAATGGAAGAGGTCGTATAGATACCAGTTTTCACCTTTTCTGCTTTTTCTTTACTAAAATATCCCAGACAACTTAACATTTGGAAGATATTCCTCTGCGTTAGGTTAATCTGCATTCATATATGCTGCGAAACATACACAAAAGAAGTGAATGAGCTAAGAATGCTCGGAATGAGGGACAAAAACTGCTTTTTTTATAAAACTGTATTTAATAAAGATACGTAGGGTCGAAAAAAACTTTTGTTTTTGCTTAAAACAGCTGACAGAAGTTTTTTGTCTTATTAACGTGGTTCATGATTTCATGGCTGTTGCTTATGTTTGTTATGATTGCAGCATCCGATGTTAGGAGTACGTGTTTCTCAGTATCATATTTCTTAGTTTTCAGGAAAATGCAAATCCCATGTAAGTTAATTGTTCCTTGGCTAATATCACTAATTTATACTGTTTTGAGATTAAAACGTATTATAGATAAACATGTAAGATAAAAAACATATAAATTGAAGTTTCAACTTTAATTTATAGTAGTTCCAAAACGCTTCGTTTTAATTTGTTTTTTTTTCCTTAGTAACTGCTTATAATAAGTGCGATTAAAAGCATCATTTAAAATTTAATCTGTACTATATGATACTTGCATAGCGGTAATGATGTAAGTGCTTTATATAAAAGTTCGATCCAGAATAATTTCAAATTTGGAAACTGAAACTTAAAAATTAACCAATGAATATAAAACTAAACTGAAACTAAATCACTCTAATATGGGTTTTCATTTTGGACATGTGGTATTCTCTGTCTCGCTTCTCTGTTATCAACTCTCTTACCGCCTTTTTCTCTTTTCTACAACAACAAATATTTGCTCTACACATGTAAACATGGCGCAAAGGCAATCACGAATCAAAGAGCAGAATGGGCCGATCAAGCTGTGTAATTCAAGTTACGAATAATGCTTCTCAAGAAATAAAAGGCATTAGCCTAGCATTAATACTACTTTTTTATATTTTTAAGACCTAAGTCTATGAAAAACATATGAATAAATTGCAAAATAATCTTAAAAGTTTGAATAAAAAATACACATATAAAACCAAAGTTTTCTTACAAAAACTGGTTTAACGTTTTGCGTGAAGTAGTACCAATCATCTTAAATTTTTCCCAAGCACCGAAGAAAATCCACACGTAAAGAAAATACAAAATTCTGTAATAACAAAGAAGATTAAATATATGACACAAAAGTCAAAGTATTCGACGACACTTCTATTAATTTCTTATTCTAATTTTCTGATAACTGCCATAATACATTTTGACGAAACGAGAAACAATTTACAGCCATGTCGATCATCGCTTCACTGTTGTTTTTGCCCACGCTTTAAGAATCCACAAATAGTTACCCAATTTAAGTCATATGAAAAATGACAAGAGCATCCCTCTTCAGGTACTTTCAAGCATATGATTAAGAATCGTACTGTACATTACATCACAAAATCTCTTTTATTTTCTTTAGAGAGCCAGTTAATATTAAAAGCAATGTTTCTGCTTTGTGCACGAGCAATAATTTGCGGGAAAAAGCTTTTTAAATTTCTAAGCTATGTCATATTCATTTCAAGAAGATAAAAAAAACTTCTGTTCCGGCGTTAATTCGTGGTATTTCTTTGAAGCAATCGCACTCATGAGAGAAACAGTGAGTACTAGTTTTTTAATGATATAAATCTTCATTCATTTGCACATTTTACTATGTAAGAAATTAATATACGTCCACAAGAAAGCGACCCCGCACTTTGCGGAGGTGGTTCTTAATTCCGGCAGAGGTAAAGTACGGATTTTAGAAAAATTAAGCTCCGAAACCATTTGAGGTAGAAATAAATTTAATAATGAAATTAAAAACAGTCATTATTTAATTTGTACGAAATCATAGTTGTTTCTACTGAAGCGTTTACCGAAAAAAGGAAACAAAATATAAGTGAAATCCTTTTCAGAGGATAAGATGTAGTAGCAAATGATTAAGTAAGGTTCCGTGGCTATAAACTTATTTCCAGTTTGGAACTGCCTGTGATATCTCGCCAGCCTTTTTCATTCTGCAGCTATTCACCAAGCAGAAACAACTACGATATTGCTTAGGTGCCGTAAACTGCTTTTCACTAACATAAAACTGTCGAATTTACTGTAAGTATCTATCCAACCAAATAACTCTTTTTTTTACAGGTTTAGTAGTTGTTTTGGGGTTGCAACTGAAAGCTTTTGCTCCGCTACCTGGGTTTTGGGTTTAATGTTTCTAATTTCCGAATTTTATCACTTGATGCATCGGTAACATTCTGTATATAACCAGCATCTTACAAATGCGTATTACTTCTGAGGTAAAACAGAATGCCATTTAGAGGATATAGAGTTAGGTAGACTATTTAGAACTGCTCTACATTAACCGAAATCTGCGAATCTGCTATATTAGCTGAAATTCTTTGGAATCAGTAAAGTATAATTTTGTCCTAGCATAATAAGGTCCGCTATACATTATTGGCTATGTATAGCAACGATACATAAATTAAAGACGAAAGACAAGTTCTTCCGCTAAAGGTTTTCTCGCTTCTATCGCACATTGAAGCAGTTAAGCGTGAATTGTAGTAATTTAGTTATTTATTATACTTACGTCTATTTTTTGAAAAATGCTTAAGGCTTATCTGAGTCTTGAAGAGATAAATTCGAACATATATTTAAAGCTTATCGAGAGCCGGCGCTAGATATCGTACCTCCTGATGCAGTCTCTGAGGCTTCTAAATTCCGCTAAAAAGCACCTCCCTAAGTTCTATCGGATAAGCACAATTTCAAATTCCTGTTCCATATCAGAGACATTCATTAAAAATACAAACTGGACTATGGAAAATAAAGGTACATTTTCTGAAGGAAACCGAAGCCCCTATCCTTCTTTCCCCATATCGGTGACTATTTCGTTTTTATTTTGCCTTCCTAGTCAGTCCTTCTGTGGGAATCAGGTTAAAAAGATTGCGGAGTATTATGCCGTCGCTGGACTCGAACCTGGACCTTTTGAATGTGCCGAGTTTGCTACCGTTAAACCCCGAAGACATGCAGAGTGGAGGGAGAAAATACCTTATAAGATAGTATAGAACAGCAAACAGTAAGTGTAGAAGGCTACTTGCGAAGCGGACCAATTAAAGAAAATCATGAGAACTTAGCCGGTAAAGGTCCAAGAACAAAACAACTAGTTAAACAGTAAATTCAGAATATGGTTTGGAAACTGAACTAAACGGGCTTTGTTACAAATATGCTGTGAATCAATTCGGAAGCCTGATGTTATCCATGACACTCAGAAGTGGGTTGCTTGTAGCTTTCAAAAATTAATTCCACTACTTGATCAGCAATTTGGTATGTCGTGAACAAGATATCGATGAAAGCTGAGATCAATGAATTTCAAACAGCGCAGAATAACATGTGCGCAGGAACTCGAAGACTCCGACAAAAATAAATTCAAAGTTTCTATATGCGTTTGCCGATTATGTCTGCTGACGGATATATGAAGCTACTGCTGTAATTGAAGACAGGCGAAACCTGGTTTCGTTTATCAAGTCACGTTACTATAAGAATATGGGGTACCGATTGCCTGAAAATCCCGACTTTTCTTACGAGACGCATTTTACAACCAAAACGGGGGAAACTGGCACAAAGAGTTATGTTTTACACTATAAAATCTTGCTTTCTGCGTTTACATTAAAAGCACTGTTAAAGTTACTTAAACTAAAATCTATGTGTAAGTAAACAAAAAAGTGTAAAAGTTCCTTAAAAAATAAACAAAAAAACAAACAAAAAAGTGTAAAAGTTACTTAAACTAAAATCCATATCATCAACATAATAATTATTTTAACATATCATAAATACCGGAAAGCTATGTAATATATAACTGAACTATTAAATACACTATACATAATAAAACAAGTACAATATGCATAATATAACAGAACTATGTGACGTAAATAAGAGTAATTATATTTCACATGTGTTAGCTTTGTAAGTAAATAAATATCTAATATGGTCTGAAATAAATATGAAGAGTTTCTTCTTTTAATTCAAGTGCATGTCTGAATAACTATATTTGAATAATACTCTTCATGGCTTATGAGCAAATATATACTTGTTAGTGGTTATGACAGAAAATAGTTTTGTTTTCTTCCAAAAAGGCGACTGAATAGGATCATACATGAAGTAGAATTAACTTCTGCACATATATGATTCTTCTACACATTCTAAGAAGTCCTTCTGACTCTATTGGACTGAGAAGCTAACTATCGCTCCATCTAAAATATTATGATAAATATTAAGAAGGCTGTAAATAACCTTTCTAGTAGATGTTAAATGAAAAGAAAACAAAACTTGTGCGTAAAAATAAAATCCGCCATTTGCGGTTATTTAAAATAACGAAGTTGAAGTTTCAAATTCAAGATAACGTAGTTGAGGACTACACAAAGTGGCCTAGTTAAAGCTTTATATCTAAAACATTCAAACTCTCGACTTAAACAACGAATTTGCATCCTTGTGAAGACTACGGAAAAGAGAAGTTTTAGTAAAGATTTAAATCGTAAAAATTGATTAATTAACAAAAAAATGCCTTATTGCTGCTGTAAAGAGAAAAGCTGCAAATGGACTATTTTTCCTGTCTTCTTCAAGTATTTCGTAAGCGAATATATCTTAAAATAGGAGGACATTTGGTCCAAAATTAATCTTTTTACATCAGCATTTAGGAATTTGATTAATGATTATTTGAAATTGCATTGAAAATTCCTCATGACAGCATTTAATTACGAAATGAAACAGTCTATCCTAATTCTTTTGATACTAAACTTTAGAGTTTAATACCAACTTTCTTGCCGCATGCATACCATTTGCTTTTTCAGATGAGGTTTCTTAGCATTTCAATATCCAGTTGTTATGTAGTGATTTTTGGTTAGTTTAGAATTATGGATTAATGTGTAGTTAATTGCAGTTATTTGTTAATTAATTATTGAGTGAGTAAATTATATGCATTAATTTATGCTTATTCTAAATTTTTCTTCACGAATTGTATTGCTTATGTTATTGAATCAATTATTTTTATACGAGTTAAACAGAGTTCTCGTTCTTACGTTACGCGTTCGACAGTATTAGCCTTCGGGAGAAGGAGACAATGGGAAATCGGTTGTTTCTGCGTAATATTTTAAATTTAAAAATACTTCCTTTTTATTCACATGGTTGAAATTTATACCTCTTAAAGAGAAAAAATTTACCCTTCTTATGAACCTACTTTCATGACTGTACGTCGCCCCGTTGGAGAATTATGCCCATTTAATTGCTAAAATTGTTGAATTTCGTGTTTAAAAATTTATTCTGCTATAAGCGTCGTTTTGTGCACTTTCTCGTCAAGGTCATGTACTGCGTGATAGGGGAGTGATAGGTTTGTCGCATTCTTTCCCTCACCCCTCCTTGTTGGCGAAGGGGGTGGCGAGGGTGGAATTTTTTTTGGTGTGAAGAAGGAAAAACTAAGTTTTCGCAGCACTGTTTTGTGTTTGGCGAGATTTGCATACTAATTCACCAAATTTGGTGATTTTCGGAAATTCTGGATTCGGGACGAATGAAATCGTCATGCAAGGCCATGTTCACTCTCTTTGCCTTGGATTCGCAGCTGAAAGAAGACGCTTCGATTTTTTTCCTTCCTCTGGAAGAGCTACTATGTTGACCCAGGGAGACCGGTAGAATTATGCCCATTTAATTGTCCGGGCTTCGTCCGGAAAAAGCGGCCTTCGGCTTGTTGCTTGCTCCCATTGAGGAAGAGATGAAGAATAAGAAGGAGATGTACTTCTATTGTTTTTCTTCGAATCTCAATGCATTTTCCACCAGAGCTTGACGTTCCTTGAATCCCGCTGAATTCGGCTTCGTCCAGATCTCTCACTTCGAAAACATCCATGCACTTATCATCATCCTACTAGGATGGGCCAGATTAACATCGATAGCTGGCAAGATTTACGTTCGATGGAGTGCCTTTTACTACTACATCAGCCTACTGGTTGTCTGGGAAAGAATTTCAGCAGATAAGTGCCTTCGTTTTTGTCCATAGTTGTAGCGTTTTGTAAAAGTAAATTAAGATTTAAAATTTCAATGATAACCGACACCTTTTGTTACAATGGGTAACGCTTAATTAAGCCTCAAAATTTTTTTCCTTCGAGTGAGTTCAACCTAGTTTGTTCTGTTCCTCCTTTCACCAGAAATTTTAGTACGGCATTCAACCTTAATTCAGTGAACATGTATTTCTAAATAATAAGGATAAGTAAATTCACACAAATATTGGAAGAGATTTGATTAATTGAAGGAAAATTTCTAGCTATGATTTATTAAAGTAAGGAGTAATAATATGTATATTTAATTTCCAATTAAATTCTATTTAACTTTAGTCAAGGTTTTTCTGCTGGATCTTAAATCCAGGCTGTGTATTTAAGCAATTGTTGCACTATTAATCTATTTAGGATTTTTAACCTTAACTTGGAATGTAATTAAAATTTATATATAATGGATTAAGACAGGATATTAAATTTGTAAACTTATCTAAATTTTACCTTTTTACTTTAAGTTGTTACTATTTTTGGTTGAGGATTAACTTTAACTTTTGCAAATTAAGGAACGATTAAAAATTTAAATTCTACTTTACTTTTAATTGAGTAATTGAATGTAGGGTTAAATGTAATCATTTTTCTCCAACGGGTCTACATGAGTATGTAATATTTTTCTAACTGCCTAAGGGATTTGCTAAATTTATGTATGTAATTTTTACCTGAGTAAATTAAGAAATTTCTTGAACTAAGTAATCTCTATCAATATTGGTAAAGACACCATGCTCGGTGATTCATTAAATTCCTGTGTATTTTTATGCTGGCCAGCAGAGTTTTGATAACTGCATATGAAATTTTAATATTAATTTTTACGGTGTAAATTTTTGATAAAATTCATCTCGGTGCATATTTGAAACTAACAATATATATTATAATTCTAAATGCATTATTTTAAATAGTTGTCAACTGAACACACCATAGATCTAGAAATTTAAGTTGAAAGATTGAGTGTCTTCCTTTAATGCTGCAATAAATATCCTTGGTTATATATATGTAATTGATTCAGAGTTTTTCTTATGATGACTTGTGTGAATGTTCTTAACACCAGTACTCCTGCTTGGTCTTAGGGGTTGTTCGGGTTAGTAAACACAACGCAACAATGAATTTGGTTTTTGATATTATTGTAGGCTAATTATTGTAACAGTTAGTATTTAATATTTGGCACCTAACATTTGGTGCGTGACAAAATTAGCATATAACACAGTAAATCTACAACGATGTCCTCATTTAAAGCTGTAAGTTTTGTTGTCAAATTAAAAATCACGTTACCTTTATATTAAATAGACCTCGAATTAAACGAAGCTGAAGATTGACATTTTGTTGGTTATTATTTTTTATTTCCTTTAGAGAAAAATACTGAAAAACTCCGGTTTGAAATTCTGAAAGCCCTGCAGCCAGACGCTGGATTTCAGAGCATATGTTGATTATTTTAATTTTCTTTTAGAACTATTTTCTATCCATAACATAACTGTGCATAGAGCTAATGTTCCTGCGTGGAATAAAAAACAGCGTCACTCAAGCGAAATTTTCCATTGGGAAATTAAAGAATAATACTTTAATCTTTGAAAGGAAGTACATTATGAACTTTGCTGTTTGGGTACAAATTGCCGCAAGATAAGATATCGATTGCAAAAATGTCTTGTGACGAAATTCTACTGTCTGAAGAAGTTCCATGTATAATCATAATTTGTGTTTCAGACAAAGTCCTGTATTTAGTATCTATCCACATAATATCAAAGTCATCTATGTCCTTTTTCAAATTATTAATATTATAAAGGGGACTTGGTACCCCCAAATGAATGAAATTACCGATTTCCCAATTTTTTTGAGAAAATATACTTCAGTACACTTACTAAGAAAAATTGTGAAACGATCAGAGGATAATAAATATTATGAAATTTTTTTTTAAAGTTTTGTTTACCCTTTAAATGACACACGTACCTCAGAGTTCATTTTCTTTTACTACCTAATTGTCTGAGTTATCTATTAAAAATCAATTTAGAACAAAAGGAATTTAATTACATGTGACTGAAACTAGCAACAGCATGATGCTTTGGCTGCATATTCTGGTTTACAGCGGGAATTAATTCCTCTCTTACCAGAGCTTATCACGGAATCTGAAGAGGAGCCTCATACATAAGGGCTCATCAAATTGGTCCACCATAAAGGTGCGTACATTAAGATAAAATACAATAAAATAAGCAAACATTGAGACTCATTGTCTCTGAAATCTCACTGGCGGGTGAGGATACGATGACAGATTGTTCTATCAGGGGTGTGGCTGCAGTTCTGTGATTCTTGCTGAGCTACTGGAAGTTTTTAAATCCAAAATTTGCAATAAAATTAACACGAAGTTTACGCATGTTCTGGTTTACATCTTGTCTCTGCGTGTTTGCGCTATCTAAGAGAAAAGCTGCAAATGGCCTATTTTTCCTGTCTTCTTCAAGTATTTCCTAAGCGAATATACCTGCAAAGCCGGTGGACGTGTTCTACGCAGCTTTATGATAAAATTTAGCATTTATTCTGTGCAGAAAATCAGAAATAAGTTGCACTTTCAGGTCAGCATGCAGATTTTAGTTTCTAACATAGTATGGAGTTCCGGTGATTATCCTGAGAATCTTGTTTTGAATTTTTTGTAGGGAATAGATGTCACTTTCGCTGGCGCTTGCCCAGGTAGGCGAGGAGTATGTAAAGAAAGTAAAGTAAATTTCTGATTGCATTTTATGATTTTTCTTGGAATACTTCCCGTCAGATAAGGGTTGTAATTTATATTTATATATTCATTATTCGAATAGTAATAAGTTTTATTTTAGTACGTTTGTACTGAAATTTATAATAATAATAACATGTAAGGAATTTGAAATTATTCAATAACCCTTTAGAAAGTTTTCATTCTTTAAACTGCGCTTCTTAATTTAATTTTTTCGATAAATCGTTTTACTTATAGTCCTAAAACTTACACAAATACTGATCGAATTATTTTTTCTCCTAATTTAATATTATAAACGTAATTGAAACGAAGATGGATTTTGCAATATAATGGAAAGAAAAATCATTGGAAGATAAAATATAAACGAAATCATAATTTTCAAAGTTTATATATATATATATGTAATATTTCAGTCATTTTAACACATCGTGGGTGAGTGGTGAGGCTATTCCATTACACGTTTTGGCAGATGTTTGACGAAGCTGGGATGATTGAACCATGGAGAAAAATACTACTCAGGACTTTCACTTTTAACAGCATATCTTTATTTTAATTTAGAGCAGATTATTCAGTAATTGAACTACTAGATATGACTGACTTTAATACGTTATAACGTTCTAGCAAGAATGAGGAGCATTGCGAAAGTGTTAACAGGATGAAGGCGAGAAGGCATCTCTATAGGAAAACTTATGACGCAGCATTTATATGAGGAGGTTATGTAATAGGCGCGTATGTTCCAGAAGGTACTGGTCTAGGGGAAGATTCTGAATTGCAGAAAATTGTCTAGGGGAAGATCCTGAATTGCAGAAAATTAATTAAAGGTTGCTAGTTCGCAAAGAGCAAAGCCATCGTATTTTTTTTTCTTACATCTTCCCCCCTGTCAAAAAGGAGAGGACCGGGGTGAGAAAAGCATTAGGACAGTAGTAAAGCAAAAGTATGAGAAAAGACATGAAAACATCCAGGACATAGCGTACAAGCTTTAACTATGGCCTATCATAGTTCATGACTTTCTCATATAAAATTTTTTACTGTATAACACATGAAATTTTGAACATTAAAACTATGAGTTATAAATAAATATACAATATATGACAAATTCTAAAACGATAACATAATAAATATGGAATACTGATAAATAAATAAGTTATAATTACAAAAGTCCTCAATTTTGTCAAAAATGTCCATTTTGTTTTGTGAAAGTCCTTTTCATAAAAAGAGTTCGAATAGAATGAAAATATCTAAATGCCAGATAGTCCACAAATATGATGCATTTGTTCTTCTCATCGTAGGCAATTAAAGATAGACATATTTTACAGTTCAATACAAAATATTATAATTATTCAAAAAACAATTCAATATAAATAATACAATTATAAACTAGAACATGAACACTTTCACTTTAAAACTATGGCATGTCCTCGCCAACAGATCAGCGTGATTACTTGCTGATGGTTGGGGGGTGCTAGGTACAAATATCAAAAACCTCTGTTGCCTAATACAAAGTAACTGGTTTTTGGCATTGTACAATACTTCAAAGTGTCTCGAAAATGTCCTTTATGTTGTTCCAGTCTTTATCTTAACAATGACGTAAATAGAGGGCTAAAGCTTCTCCTCTAATACACTCTGAGAAAACAAATTTCTTTTCCTTTTCTGCAATGTTCTTTGCAGCACATTTCTCTTCAAACAATAGAAGATATTTGTCTATTGGAAAATTTGTACTTGTGCCGTAAAAAATAGGGAATTGAAATTTTGCTGTATCCACAATAGCTACGGATTCTTGCTTATCATTTGCCATTTTTGCCCTTTTTAAGCGTGTTAGCATTCCAATCAAAAAATCTTGAATTTAAGAGTTCGCATACACATCAATTTGAACACTAAAATCAATCACTTTAGAAGCACTTGATAAAACTCATGACTTTCTAGGCGAGGTAAAACACTTCAGCATCGCAGGAAAAGAAGCAAAAGCATAGACGATCACACACTGTCCTTGACCCACTGTTGAATTTAGAAGCGCGTTAGAAATAAATCCAGGAGCTTTCTTCCCACATAGAGAATAAATCCTACCGGCTAATTAATAACTGTAATATTTCAGTTATTTTAACACATCGTGGGTGAGTGGTGAGGCTATTCCATTACACGTTTTGGCAGATGTTTGACGAAGCTGGGATGACTGAACCATGGAGAAAAATACAACTCAGGACTTTCACTTTTAACAGCATATCTTTATTTTAATTTAGAGCAGATTATTCAGTAATTGAACTACTAGATATGATTGACTTTAATACGTTATAACGTTCTAGCAAGAATGAGGAGCATTGCGAAAGTGTTAACAGGATGAAGGCGAAAAGGCATCTCTATAGGAAAACTTATGACGCAGCATTTATATGAGGAGGTTATGTAATAGGCGCGTATGTTCCAGAAGGTACTGGTCTAGGGGAAGATCCTGAATTGCAGAAAATTAATTAAAGGTTGCTAGTTCACAAAGAGCAAAGCCATCGTATTTTTACATATATATATATATATATATTCTTTTTACTTTTTCTCAAAAATTAATTCATTAATTGCAAAAACGATCTTTAAAACTATAAAAAAATTCTAATAAATACAATAAAAATTATGCTAAAGACTGAAAATTTTAGTAGAACGAAGATATTTAAATTGTTAAATTTTTCTTCAAAAAATAAAAAAGTACCCCACGCATCCTTCAAAAAGTATCCCACATATTGTTTCTATTTAAAGAAAGAAACCCATTTCGTAAAAATCACAAAGAACAGATGGAAGCTGTTAAATAACCTGTCATTCAAAAAGTACCGATTGCATTTAATTATTTTTCCTGTTATGGTTATTATCCAACTATAAGGTTCAAACCGTGCAATATTAACTCAATGTCCTTCAGACTATATTAGAGTGAAAAGCGAGTTATATCTTCTACTGAAAATCTACCAATTCAGTCTTATGAAGGTTTATGAAAGTTTTAAACGGGCCTTTTTATTTAAATTTGAACTGAACAGAAGGTACAAGTTGTGCAAACAATGAAAGCTTCGCACTTGCAAGTATTAAAATAACATAAAGTTGAATTTATAATTTAAAATGGATCGTAACCCGAGACTATACAAATTTGGCTTAACTAAGTTGGCTTAAACTTTAATGGCGTGATTTGACTTAGGTCAAAAGGCTACTGCCGAAATATTAATACCACAGCTGGAAGGTTGAAAGCAAAGCTACAGGCGTCGCTAACATAGCTCTATATCTAAAATATTCAAAGCCCTCGCCTCAATATTCTTTCACACACTTGAATTCCGGTGAGGGCAAAGGAAAAGGAGATGTAATATTACACTGGTGTGCAAAACTTAAGCAAAAATGTTAAAATTTAGCAGATAGCCATGAAATTGCGGAAAAGGAGGTCTGGAGATCAGTACAATGAACACGTAAGTCAGTAGAAACGTCATGCGTATGCAAATATCAGGAACGAAACGTCAGAGGCGACGTGAGCGTACACAAAACGCGTGATGTCGGCGCGCGCAGCTCAACAGTAGAATAAAAGGAAGGACGGAGACGCAATTCAACATATTCGCTGCAAGTGCCAGTGAGTCAGTTCCTGAAATATGGCTAGAAGAAATTACCTGGACGACTTCACACGTGGAAGAATGAGCAGGAAGCTGGAGGAGGGGCGTACTGTTACTAGTGTAGCTGCAGAGTTCAGAAACAACAAAAGTGTCGTTTCGCGGGCTTGGAAAGCGTCCCAAACCACAGGTACAGCTGTTAGAAAGGTTGGTGGTGGCCGCCCAGGACGACATCTGCAGGGGATGACCGATATATCGTCCTTCAGGCGAAAAGAGGCCGACAACAGCCAGCAAGCGCCATTGCTCAGCAACTCTGTACAGCAACGGCCGACAAGTGTCGCGGTTTACTGTGGCCAGACGCCTTCACAAATGGGGCCTATTCGCCCGCCGTTCTGAACGCTGCCTCCCGTTGAAAGTTGGCCACCGACGCCGCCGTTTACAGTGGTGCAGAGAGCACAAAAACAGGACAACTGATCAATGGATTCGGACGAGAGTTTACTCAGTACCAGAAGCGATTCTCAACGCGTTTTGATTTGGAGAGAGGTCGGGACCCGGTTTTATCCCAGTAACATCAAGGAAAGACACCGTAACGGTGGTCCTGGAGTTCTTGTCTGGGGAAGCATTATGCTGAACGGGCGAACTGAGCTCCACGTTTTCAACAGAGGGTCTGTAACCTGGTATCGCTATTGTGAGGAGGTACTCCTTCCCCATGTCCGTCTGTTCCGAGGTGCCATTGGCCCAGACCTAATTTTTCTGGATGACAATGCGAGGCCAAATCGGACTCTTGCTTTTGGGGAGCTACTGGAAAGTGAAGATATCACTCGAATGGATTGGCCAGCGTACTCCCCAAATTTAAATACCATCGAACATGTGTGGTATGCTTTGGGGAGACGCATTGCAGCACGCTTACATCCTCCGCAGAATACCCAAGAACTCAAACAGATGCTGATTGAGGAATGGGCACTCCACCGCAAGAAATGTTGCACCAGCTGGTTCTGAGTATGCGGAGACGGTGTGAAGCAACCTTTGCAATGAGGGGAGGGCATATCCCATATTGGGTAGACAATCATGAGTCACGATACTATGCGTTCAATAAAGCTTGTTTTTGTTTGATTCCATACCATATGCATTGTATTCTTTTTTCAGCTCCGATGCTTTCATTATCCTTTACGTACATAATACTCTCCTTCATTTCTGCATTTCATGTCTCTCAGTTGATTTCTCGTGAAATTAAGGCAAAAAATCCTGCTGTTGCACGTTTTGCACGCCAGTGCACAAATCCAAATTATAAAAGTTAACAAAATACTTCATGCAATCATTATATAAATAATTGACATAAAATACCTTATGCATCTATTTGAAATAATTTTTGCTTTCCCTTGTGAAGGTACGAATTTTTTAAGTATAAACATCTAGAATTAAATATAAGCTAGAAATGCTATATTCGAAAACATTTTCAATACGTTAGGAATGCTAACATAAAGTATAGTGCATTATCCAAGTAGGAAAAAATAAACAGAGAGGCGGAAAAAAATCCGAAGTTTTTGTTATTGTTTAAGTTTAAATAACTCAAAGGAACATTTAGCAATTATGAAGATTAAGTTAACGTAATTCAGTTCAACGTCATAAACCTTTTCATAAAATAAAGGAAAGTATAACTAACAAGATAAAAGCCCTCTTACTCAATCTTGGCGTAATAAGTATTTCTAGTAATTTTCGGATTTATGTATTCATAATAAATTTTAGATAAAGCACAAAATTTTAGCAAACTAGGCAGTATATTAAAGATTCATAAACATAGATTGTTTTGATACTTTCTTTTGCTAATTAACTGAGCGGGTAATGAGTTATTAATTAAAATTAGTACATTTATTTAAAACAATTAAATCTTAAAAAAATGCAGATATTTGACAGAAAAATGTTTAATCATTAAATGCGAAACCGTAAATGAATATAAAGGAATAAATGTAACGATCTTAAATAGTTAACTTAACTATTATTCCAACATTCAAATGCTTGCAGAGTAGGAAAGATTTGCTTTTAAGAAACTCAATATGACGTCACGTTCTTTCGCTTTTTCATAAAAACTTCTTACCTAAGACATTCCATACTAGAGCTTATAATACATGTAATGAAAGTAATAACGCTTGTAGTCAACATGTTTTAGTAAGAAAAGTAACTTTATAGTGCACCATTGCATTACTTTTAATTTCATTATCAGCATTTTACAGTCAATTTTTCTGAGATAGTAACCTCGTATTAAAGTAACCTCGTAGCATTACAGTGAGAGCATTCTTAAGCATGGAAAAGCTTCTGATATTTCTAAACGAATTTCTTATATTTCAGATAATGTGAACTCTCTTTGAATAATGGATTTTAAAGGTAGAATATGAAAGCTCTATAAGATTTCTTCAGGCTACTCTATTTTATTCACTTAGCAGTACTAATGCAAATACCTGAATCTAAAAGGCGTGGAAAGTCTTTCTATGAGTAACATCGTTTTATTAACTTTAGTTGAACTTCACAGTTTTAACTCTAGAATATTCAGTACTTGAAAACTGCTGTTGGTGCAATTATTTTATGTTTAAATAATTATTTCATTCTATGAATTGTTCGGCGTTTCACACGTAAAAGAAATGCGGTTCTGTTTACTATGAAAGCTCCTCTGCAAATGTTAACTTTCTGTCAAGAAAGCACTCTCGATCTTAAGTTAACGAGTCTCAAGCAACTTTACATTTTCACCTTGCACACAATAGCTAATTAATTATGAGACATTGTGAAAGTTAGTGCAATTATCAGAATTCAGAGATAGCGATTACTACATGAAATTGCAAAGAGCTTATCCTGAAGTCCCTACATAGACTCTGTTTCATATGCAGAAGGAGGCTCTTCAGACAGTCCAATAGGAATGCCTCGATTTTACAGGCCATGCTTAGTCACACGACTACTTTCGTTATGGCATAAATGTGCTTATTGAATTAATGCATAGACATGTTTTGATTGCACCTCATGTTGTATATCCTTTGATATGATTAATAGAATACATTTGCTTAAATCAGTAAGGAAGACATTTAAGACTTAAATCAGTAAATAAGACTTATTTCAAAATTTCCGACTTGATGAATTTTTACTGAGAGTTATACTGTCTATACTTATTAATATTCTAACTTCAAATACTATCCCCTGGAAAAAAATTTTAAAAATGACTTCATTCCTTTAGAAACGGATTTCGTCCACCAAAGCAGGGTTTCATTTTTTTACATAGTAAATTAATGAAATGACTATTGTTTGTATTTATTTGCACTTCAAAGTCAGAAGGTTTTAAATGTCAACAATTTTACCTTTTTTTGCAACAATAAATTAAAAATCTAATTAAAGAATTTTGCCGAGAAAATGGGAAACGATAAAATATTGTGCTTTAAAGCTATGAGGTATTTTGTCCTTCCTTTCTGCACTCTTTCGTAGTCTAATGGTAGCACACTCGGCGAGTATTCTAGAGGTCCATACTCGAGACCAGGGGAAGGCATTGCTCATTTTTCATATTTCCTGCTTCAAAATAACCTAATGTCTCTACAAAGCTACAGTTTTTTCCAATATAATCTATTTTATTACACACCTTTATAAAGACGTTTAGTCAAACTAATTTTAAATACAACTCGGATTGATATTTATGGTCGGTTAAATCGCATCAAAGACTCCCATGCACCAAGAAAAGAGAATGGCGAATTCCCATTTAATTATATAGTGTTTGCTGAAATCCTTTATAAAGCATTCAACAAAAAAGTCCCCTTCTAACAGAAAAAAATAATACTTCCTTTCTAATTTAATTCAAATAAATAATAGCCGTCAGCTTTCATTTATAAACTAAACTCAGAATGCGGACTAAGCTGAATTTCTTATTTTACTACGCTGAACAATAATTTGTTTAATTAAGAATCTGATACAGTCAATACTCATTGTAACAATTCCCTAGGTACCTGTGAAAACGTATGTTTTATTAATAGTCGTTGTGTCAAATGAAAGAGAAAGTTTTGGTTAAGAATCATTGTTGTTTGCAGAAATCCTCTTCAAACACTTTCAGTATCCCTTTTAAACAGAAAACGTTTTCTCATCAGCTTCCATTAGTAAATTAGTCTCAAAGCAATAAACTCAGTTAAATTGCTTATTTTACTATCAAGAGCAACAACATTTAGAATTATGAATCTGATTTACTTGATTTACATTGTAACAATCGTCAGGAACTGACAAAAAAATCATGCTGTTTCAAAAGGTCGTTGTATAGAAGCAAAGAAATCTTATGGAAGACAGGTCAGTCCATCTTTGAATTGTTATGTCGGGACGTGTCGCATTGATACATCCAGTTAAATTTCGACTTGGAACCATAAGCTATACATTCTTTGAAAGGAAAGTAAGATAATTACTTTAAAATAAATATGCTATGCTACACAAAATAAAAGCGAAAGTGAATTCGATAGTTTCATTAAAATGTTCAGAAACATTTATTAAGTATCTGCTGGAAACAGAAAATACCTTAAGACAGTTCCTTCGAAATTATAGCAAAAAAAAAAATGAAAATCTGTATCTATAAAACAATTTTATATTAACACAATAGAAATAACTATTTCAATTCCATTAAACTGTAGTTCCAATGCAATTGGAATTTTAGTGCTATATGTATAAATTATATTTTTTTAAAACTGCGTTCGAATCACATTTCAGTGCATTTTGGAAACACTGTGCAATATTAAATTACTTGTGAAATAAACACGTAATTTTATATTATCTCACAATTTACATATAATATAAAATTCGTACTTCAAAATTAAGCAATTTTGACTTGATTTAAAATAAACTGCTGGCTCATATGTTTAGAACGTAGAATAGGAAACCATATAAATCAGAACAAGAAATAGACAATGAAGATGCAAATATTAGCAAGGGTTTTATCTCAATAATTAGGGTCATCGCGTAATTTATGTTTGATTTTTAGCTGTATGCTTCGAACTTCCATCATATGTTCGAGGTGCAAAAGGTTGTTTAAAGCAGCTTCTGTAGTTGCGGGTTGTAGGAAAAAATGTCACCCGGAAAATAAGGAACGGAAAGATAGGCACCGGAAAATTAGGAAACGGAAAATAAGTCACCATTCTTTTGCAATGGGAAAAATAAGGGATGTTTAGAAATATCGCCACGATGGGAGATAAAAGTTTTATCATAACAACCATACCTGCGGAATAGGGAAATCTGTTTCATTTAGGACGTGGGTCTGTTTCCTAAATGAAACGGGTGAAACAAACGCGGGGAAGAATATTCTTGCAGGCAAGTTGAAACCTGCTATCTGCTATCGAAATGACCTTGCTCGACTACAGCTAGCTCAACGTCTTACCCTTAAAACCTCCCTCAAGGTAGACCACTATAACCCTGCCGGTTAAATTAGAATTTGGCAGGTTTCCCCAACTCCGATTGGCGACATTATTTGGCGAGATTTTAGAGTTCCTTTTTTCCGTTCCTTATTTTCCGGGTGACAATTTTTCCATTCCTTATTTTCCGGGGGCTTTCTTTCCGTTTCCCTTTTCTCCAGGTGACATTTTTTCCGCACACCGTAGTTCCGCTATGCAAAAATGCGTAAGAATAGTACATGGAACCGTTTGCAAGGTTAATTAATTCAATATAATCTATGTGACATTTACATGCATGTTTGCATATATGTTTAAAGCATGAGTTTTTACAGTGTACATGTAAATAGTTTTTCAAAATATAATTTTTCGCAGTAAAATTCCGGTGAGTAAAGAATTCAAAAATTTTTTTTTTCATTATGTAAATATTTTAATTTTTAGTTTTTGTTTATTCAAATAGTTTAAGAAGGGCGAAACGCATTTTCAGAACTTCGAACGAATCGTTAACGTGCAAGTTGTCATGAATTTTTTAAATTCTTTTTATTTTTTAATTTATGGAAAATTACTTTTATATAAATTGTTTAACCTTAACAGCTATTTGTTCACTTAATAAATATCTTAATAAATATTTTCCAGTTACAACAGTTTTTCTCATTTTTGAGGGACCTAAATACATTTAGCACGAAAAAATTGTGATTTGGAAAATTAAATTTTCACTCTAAGTTGCTTAAATTAGATTTTATTCTATAAAGTCCTAATTTTAATACTTTTTTAATAGTTGTTTTATTATATACATACAATATGATATATGTATGTACGCTTGTATGTCTTTACATAAGTAAGACCATTAGGCACTTTATTTTGAAGCAGCAAACCCGAAAAATGTACATTGCCGTCGTTGAGAATCTAACTCTGGAGATGCTTTACCTCTATACCAGAAATAAACTATATTTAGGCATTTATATCTCAAGTCAATACAAGTCAAGCTTCTAAAGCCGCATAACAGTGGAAATTCAGTTTGGGAGCATTTCTCATGAGCCAAACAGACTGTGCATATGATCTTCGAAGTTTTTCTTATGTGTAAACCGATAAGGTAAACCAATCTCGGTCAAAAGGCCAACTTGACTAAAAAACTAATTTTTTAATACTTTTTAAGGGTCACATTTTTAGCTACCAGGAACAGCTTTTAATTTTTTGTTATTTTGATTAGAAGTAGATATATACCAGTTTTTCTGAGATACGACAAACCGGAAGTAACTTTCTGCCGCACCGGAAGTTAAAGTTTAAAGGACAAATTAAAGGTGCAATTTCCACCTTTTATCTACGTTACTTATAAAGTAAATAACTTTAATAATTTTTATATGTTTGGAGAATCTGGCAAAGAATTTTCATTATGTATTTTCTCTTTTACGTTTGGCAACAATGTTTCAAACTTTTTGTTTTGTTTACATTGAGTTTTCAATATTTCTGTTTAGTGTACAAATTTGCGGCGCTAATTAATCAGTTAAACATTCATTTTTTTCACTGTGTTTGATAATCAAAAGGCACATAATGCCAATATACATATGTATTCGTTCAAAAAAGTGGAAAGGTTAACGGTAATCGCCACACTAAATATGTGACTGGTGATCCTGGTAATCACAATGAGACTGAAACATCTGTGTGTGCTAGTGCAGATAAAGTACACTAAAGGCCACCGTAAATGCAACACCCTGAAGGAAGCATGCAAATAACATGAAATTTACAACATGCATTAGCGGAGGTGAGATATGCAAATGTTCAGAATTTCAGCGCAGACGCACATCACACACACACGCCTATGGCGCCACTTCAAAGCGCTATTTAAGGCTTGGAGTTTTCGACAATTTCAAGTTCGGCAATTGTGTTTTTCTTGTGGTTTTTCAAAAAAGAACGATCAATTATGCCTCGTAGTAAGCGATCATCGTATGCCTCGTAGTAAACAGCGATCATCGTTTGATCAAGTATCCGAGTTCGACAGAGGAAGCATAGTGGCCTACCGAGAGTGTGGAGTATCTTTCAGGGAAATCGGTAGTCGTGTTGGACGAAACCAAACAACTGCAATGCGGATATGTCACCGTTGGATGCAGGAGGGTACGACGGACCGACGTGTTCGATCGCATCCACCTCAGTGCACCACTTCACGTGATGACAGGAACATTGTGCGCATGGCAGTGACGGATCGCTCAGTCACATCACATACCATAGCACAGCACATTCAGTCTGTAACACATCATCCAGTGTCTGCGCGTACCAATCGACGCGGTTTACAGTAGAGTAGTCTGTCCGCAAGACGTCCATTGCTTCGTCTAGCTTTGACGCAGAACCACAGAGGCCTCCGCCGCCAATGGTGCGATGAAAGAAGGATGTGGACGGCAGAATGGAATGAAATTGTCTTTACTGACGAGTCACGCTTCTGTCTGCAACACCACGATGGTCGGATTCGAATCTGGAGACACCGTGGAGAGAGAATGCTGAACAGCTGCGTTATGCACCTCCACACTGGTCCTGCACCGGTATTATGTTATGGGGCGGTATTGGATATCACTCTCGCACTCCTCTAGTACGCATTGCCGGTACTTTAAGCAGCCAGCGCTACATCACCGAGGTGTTGGAGCCAGTTGTCCTTCTTTACCTTCAGGGCTTGCCCACAGCCATATTTCTACAGGATAATGCGGACCACACGTTGCACGCATTCTCCAAGGGTTCTTCGTTAATCACCAGATTGAATTGCTTCCCTGGCCGGCTCACTCTCTGGATCTTTCGCCGATAGAAAACATGTGGTCCATGGTTGCTGAACGATTGACCCAGATTACATCCCAAGCTGCCACATCACATCAACTTTGGCCACGTGTGGAAGCTGTTTGGTCTGCTGTACCCCAAGAACACATCCAAAGTCTCTTTGAATCAATGCCGAGGCGTGTGGCAGTGGTGATCTCCAACAATGGCGGCTACTCTGGCTACTGATTCTGGAAGGAACCACACTTCACAAAAGTCTATAAATTTAATCATTTGATACTTGGTCATCATGTTATCTACTAAAAAAATTTTGTTGTAATATCTCTTGTCTTTCTTGGTGTTGCAATTTGGGTGGCCAGCAATGTATCTGGAAAATGTATTGAAAATGAAAAAAGTAATTTTGATGAATTAAAAGGTCTTTTCTTTTAAATATTATACTGTTACTTTGCTGGCCAGATTGTTCGACTGCTAATTTATGTCTTGATGAAAATTCTCGCTTTGGATTATGTTCTTATTTCACATTAAGCAGCGCGTCGTGAAGTTTCAATAAAAGTTTTGCATCTTCAGAAAAAAACTGAAAAGTCTTTCAACATAAACTATGGGTTTATATTCGCAATGAGATTAAATTGGAAAGGACTGACTGCTACTAAAAAGATTTGTGAAATTTTAAATTTGCCATCACAAATCCAAAATAAATTATACAAGAGGATTGAAAAAAAATATCTGATGTTATTTTAGCACAGGTTATCACTTCGATGAAGAATTTTGCTATTGAAGTTCAGCAGTTATCTAAATATAACTATAAAAATTCAGTTATAGAATGTGCTGTATCCGTTGATGGAACGTCGCAAAAGAAAGGGTACTTATCATTGAACGGTTGCGTAGCTGCTTTGTCTGTTCAGACTGGCAAACTTTTAGATGTTGAAACTTTATCTCAGTACTGTAACACATGCATGAAGACTGGAAAAATGAAACCAGGTTTACAATACGAAAAATGGAAAGCAAAACATACTTGTTCTTCAAACTATAGGGGTTCTTCAGCAGAAATGAAAGCCGTGTGAGCATATCGTATATTCGAACATTCAGTTGCATTGCGTCATTTAAAATATGTAGAATTTTATGGAGATGGTGATTCGAAAGTTTTTTTCGTGTGAAAAATATGTATGTTCTAAACTCTGTAAGAAAAATTGAGTGCATTGGACATGTACAAAAAAAGTGTAGGGAGTGCACTGCGAAAACTGAAGAATTCGACGCTTGGATTAAAAGGTAAAGGAAAGCTCGCAGACCGTTTCATTTATGAGCTCCAGAACTATAATGGAATTGCGATTAGGAGCAATGTTGGAAATTTAGATGATATGCAAAAAGCTGTCATAGCTGTACTTTTTCACTGTGCATTAAACACTAAAAATTTAATGCACGGTCAGCGTCCTTGTGATGTAAAAAGTTAGTGCAAGTATCAACGTGCTGTAGCTAAAAATAAAAAAAATATACACTAAAAGCAACGCGACTTCTTGTAACTGTTTTAAATATCATAAAATCAAAATACACTCATGTCCATAAATTAAGGAGGATGCAAAATCAGGCAGAGGAAGAGTTAGAAGCAAAAAAAAATTGACTTATTTGTAAAGCTTATTTATTAAACAAAAGGCAAAGAGCAAAAAAAGACGCTATATGTTTGATATTATTAAAAAAATTAGCGATTCTTTCTCCCTGGAGAAAATTACAAAAAAAAAACCTATTTACAAAAAACCAATATTACATGGTTGGTATGATTGTTAATACATTGTATGTCTCCCAGACGATGCAATACAGTACGTACAACGCCTAGGTATGCTGAGTATCAAATTATCGATCTGATCTTGGGGGAAATTACACCACGCAAAAGGCAATGCTCTCCGAAGTTCCGGTAGACATGTAGGAGGAGGTTGACAGGCTGCAACTCGTCGGCCAAGCATGTTCCACACGTACTCTACTGGATTCAAGTCTGCTGAGAATGCTGGCCAGTCCATCGGTGTGATATCCTCCGATTGAAGGCATTCGCTTACGAGGTTTGCACGGTGAGGACGGGCGTTGTCATCCATAAACACAAATTGTGCGCCCAGGGCGACCCGAAACAAACGTACATGTTTTTCCAGAATGACGTCCCGATAGATTTGGCTTGTCATGGTTCCAATTTAAACATGCAGGTCAATTCTGGAACCCAGAATAATTTCACCACAAACGAGCACTCCTGCACCACCGTAACGGTGTCGTTCAGTGATGTTTTCTTGGTGGTAATGGGTACCTGGAGCTCTCCATATGAAAGTCCGGCGAGAATCACACTGCAAGCTAAACCTGGACTCGTCGGAAAATATCACACAAGCCCACTGTTGCGGTGTCCACAATGCATGCTATCTACTCCAGGCTAACCGCAGGCGACAGTGAGTTGCAGTAAGTGGAACGCATCTGACAGGTCTACGATCATAAAGACCAATCTGCCCTAAGCGTCTGTACACCGTCTGCCTTGAAATTGTCGTACCAGTGGCTGAAGAGAGCTGACGAGACAGGTCTGAGGCTGTGCTCCGCCTGTTTCTTTTGGCAGTAACTGCCAAATACCAGTCCTCATTCAGCGTTGTAACTCTGGGGCGACCTGTGCTGTAACGTCTACTCACATTACCATCATCTTGGAATTGTTGCCAAAGCCTGGAGATGACACTCTGGGCAATTCCAAGTTCGTCTGCATTTCCAGTTTTGTACGCCCACATTCCAGTTACCACTTAAAAAATCATCCAAATGCATCCTTTGTGTCATAACTATTCGGTTATTGCACTGAAATGCTTATAAAGCGCCTGCGAACAATTTTACTTCTTTGCCTGTATTCCTTATATATCACTCTCTTACACTCTCGTCATTGTGACGTACCATCGGTGTCATCTGGTTACTTCCTGAAATTTGCATATGATTCTTGAAGATGTGTGTAGTGATTTTACAGGTGATATATTTATTTTAGAGTTCGATTTCCGCGTGACTCCGAATTATCCTTAATTTATGTACATGAGTGTATATGAAATTGTGTAATAGAGAACTGTTACAGAAATGTATGCGTAGTAAAACGCAGAATGCCGACGATAATATTTGATGCCACGATCAGTGTAATTTTATTTAATGATGGACTTTCTGGTCTTATTAAAATACTTGAGTGGCTTCAAAAGACTCCTGGATATTTTACAGTCCAAGAGTATAAGAAGTTAGATTTAACAAGAAGTGACGATTTTCGAATGCGTTCATCAAGCTTCGTCAAAATTCATAGGAAAATGCTAAAAGCCCTTCGAAAGCAAAAAAAAAAAAATGATTGTTTTGAAAAACAATGAAGGGCCGATGTATAAGGCAGGAGCATTTTAAGTGAATATTTGTATACATAAAGTCATGTAACAGTAATCTGAAAACTTTAAAGAGGATTTTTTTAAAATTTTTGATGACTTATGTTCTCGGCAACCATGATAACCCTAAAAGTTCATTATAGTGTAGGGTTTATATTTATTTTAACTAACATTTATTTTAAGTTCATATTCCTTTCCTTTTTAGCCTTCATTTTTCCCCTAGAAATGCCCGTGCCAGAGTATGTAAATTGGAGTAGCACGCGCAGTTTATTCAAATTTAGCGGAAGCTAGTTGAGTTAAACAGTAGACGAAACGAGCGTGTAAAAGTCTTGCTTTGAAGCTACGCTGGAGAGATTGCTCGGTAGAATTTAGATTAGCGCGTGTCGGCCTTTGTGCCTAGCTTTGCAGAAGTGCTAGACCTTCAACTGTTAAATCAGTAATCTTGCTGAATATCAGCGATAATTAAAAACGCGGTTAGTTAAGATCTCAGAGCCTCGTCGGTAGTTTTTGACATTTGTTCATCTAGTTTCTTATTTTCAGTTTTACCTTACTTTTAGTTCAACCGCCGAGTTGGCGCAGTTTTTGAGCGTCGAGTAGACGCAGTTGTAATTTTAAAAGTACATTAAAAGGGTTTCAACCCCTTCGCACGTTTTTGTGACTCACTATCCCAGTGACTGACAAGTTGGGCCAGAGAGATCTTACAATAGAATGACTTGAAATTTTTCAGACATGTGTTATACGTTATTATATATAATGCAGACAAGAAGTTAAAAAAAATTAAGCCCATAGAATTTAAATTACAGCATTTCTCCTTCAATAGCGTGTGTATTTTTAAAAATGATTTAGTGTTGACTGACATATTTGGCCATATATTGCTAGTGAATCAATATTTTCAAATTATTGTAGTTGAATGTATGCTTCTACGTAGTTTACCTAAAATAAAGCCATAAATAGATTTTTATCATCAGTATTTTCTAGTCAATGATGTTTGATGCTTTTATCAATTTTTTCCTAAAACTTTCAATTTTTTGCATAAATTTCTCAAAATAATGATTTTTTATCACTTTTGCAGTAATTATATTTGAGTACTATTCATTAAAACATCACATAAATTCAAAAATATAATAAACATTTTAAAAGACGCCCTTCGAACGAAGTCTGTTGCAAGAAAGATTTCCTTTGAAAACTTCCACGAATGTATTCATAGCCCCATAAAAGTATCTTTAGGAATAAAATCCTCATTTTTTTATCGTCAGCGATTAATGTAAGAACAAATTATTCTTTTTACACAAAATTCTTTTGAATTCTTGTTCACACATAGTAGAGTTTACACCTTTATTATTTTTCAAAATTAATATCTTCGAACTAAGAGTCAAAAGCTAACAGCTTAAGACCTTCAGGTCTTCCAACTAAGAGTTTCAAGCTAAGAACTTAAGACTTCAAGTTTCCTTGAAACAATAGTTGATATAAATATTACTTATAAATGAGTGTAAAATATTCGATTTGTATTTCAAACAGTTTAGCAAATAATTCAAGGAGTTTAAACATCAGCAGATTTAATAAAAAATGCGTTGCTCCTTTAAAAATTTTCCGAGTGAAGTATATTTCGTATTATTATTTTTAACACAAATATTGTTTCTTTCATTCATATAATTATTAATCAGTCTCCTTACAATTCATTACCGTAAAAAAATCAGAAATTAATTTAAGAAATTATTTCGTATACATATTGCACATGAGGAAAAACAACTAGAAACGCCCTACGTCCAGCTTATTCTCCGGGAACAGAAGGGGTGAAGAACTAGCAGTAATAACCGATGTAACCATTCCAGGTATATACGTTAATACCAAACAAGTAAATCAAAGCATACTTTATAATTGAATACGAGTGAAATATTTTGATAAGATTTCATTTATCAATCTTTATTTCGTAACACGAGTTCTGATTGCATGTCAAGAGGTTACGATTTTGCCAGTTAGTATAAAATACTCTGCTTTAAGTGTCTGTTTCAAAGTGACTTTTTCATGTTATGTTAAATTAAGGTATTTTATTATAGTCCTTTTCCTTTGTTAAATGACTATCACACATCTAGACTGAGGTCTGGTTACCTAGAATCAGAACATAGGAATAAAAACTTGTCTAAAATTGACCTAAGTATGACACTAATCTTTAAATATCAGTTTTTATCAAGAAACTTATCTCTTTCACTAAATATTCTAATTTATGCCTTCGCACTTAGAATGAGGGAACTTGGGCACGTGTAGAAATAGATTCTGTTATAAATTCTAAAAATACAGATTTTAATATAAAAATAATGTAAATCTTCTATAAAGAAAAGACAGTAAGATAATATTAATTTGAAATCATTAAACTTTTGGGAATAAATTGAAACTATGCACGTTTAACTTATTTACAACAACAATTTAATACCCAGATTCTAAACACGGTTAGCTGCTCTTAATTCATTTCAAATTGCATTTACAGGTATTTCCGTACTTTGATAGATTTAACATGCATGTAGAGTTTGCAGATCCATTTCTAATTAATTTGATGCGATCATATGTTAGAGAAGGTAAACATTTCAAATTGAGGTAAACAATAGAATCTGCTAGTCAATATACAAAGTCAACAATTTATATATTTAATCACATCAACGATTCAGTCAGAGTCAAACTATTCACATAACCCTTTTATGTGTATTATCTAATTAACTTAACTTTTAAATAAGGTTATTATTCTTCGTACGATATGGTTAAATGACAAAAACGCATGTTTTTTTAACCACAGTTCAATCATAAGGTTAGCAATTAAACTTAAGCTCTTTTGAAATTCAAGTAATTTCTGTTATATCATGACGCATTTGCAAAGCGTTAGAAACATTGTGTTTAAAAGATTATATCCCAATATTTAAGACATTGATTTTAACCATTAAGTGACATCCCAGAAAATTTACATGTCTTAAATCCTCTTCTCCTTGATATGGAGAAGATATCGCTGCATTCAGAATTTAAAAGAAACTTTCTGTTCATGAATAAATACGATTTTTTAATGGTAGCAAAAATTTCTATTAGTGCTGACTGTGAATCTGTGTTTTCCTTTATCACTATCATAAATTATCTACATAAAGTCATAATAAAATATGTAACAAGAAAAATTATCTAACAAATGTTTAGATGTGAAAATTACCAAAGAATATGCTATGGAGAAGAATACTGTTAATAAAACAAATGGCTTCGTCAAATACAGCCAAGGTAGGGTATCAAATTAACTTATGTTCTCGTTTTCACGGCACAACACCAAGTACAAAAGTGACCTTATATTATTCAGATATGTGTCTGAATTTTTCAATAAATAGCGTAAGAGAGGAAATTTCACAAATTCCTCTAAAATTTAGCAGTTTAGAAACTATTAAATTTTAGAGTGTCAGATTGCTATTGATTCCCCGTCTGCTCCCTACGCGGCAAAATGTGTTACAAAATGATTGAATAGCACAACAATATCTAGACAGCGTATTATGTATTGAAAATACTTAAACATCTAATCTTACTACTCACACGGGGAATGGCCCAGCTGTATAAATGATTCCTTATTAAATGTAGACATTCAATAAAATTATTAAGGATTTTATAAGGTTAATTGCATTATTTTACATAACCAGTTTCATGATTTAGATCTTTACAATCACTTATCTTTTCCGGTTCCCTATCAGAATGCCATGTTACTAGGTTTCATTAGCTCAGATAAGATTGTAGTCTTTGGCTTTGGAGTATAATTCCTGACACTTAATTTGTTGTGCCAACGAGAAGTTTGAGCCAACTTCGCGTTAAATCAGTTTTTCGCCTTTGGTTACTAGATTTCATTTCAAATTTGAAATTAACTGTTACTTTAAGTTTCATCCCCATAAGTGGCTGGTTGATCCTGTTAAACACAAGATGTGCATTTTATGCTTAAGGTTCTGATTTTATAAAACCTTATTTTGTAACCTTCTAAAAATCTTTGTCGTTTCCTGTGTTTGGATGCCAGTTTATGCTACCGAAGAAAACCAAATTGTCATGGCCTTATATCAGTTGCATTATATATACTAACTGAGTCGAAGGTAACACAAATACTTGCGAAAAACCCACAGTAGGTATTTCACAGCTGTAGTACGACCGCGTCACTTGCTACAAAATTCAACCATCAGCTCTGAAAGGGAAAGTATCATATATCGACAATTATCATAGATGTTACCTGAGATGTTACCTGCGCCCAACTTACATCTTAATCTGGTACTGGAAGTATCTACAAGTATTTCAAATCCTTAGAAGACGAAACAAGGGAATTATAATGTCATTGGGATAAATTAAAAAATAACAAATTTACTTTGTTTCCTGATGGAAGAGGGATAAAGTTTTAGCATGATTATTGTTGGACAGATGATTTCAGTTGTGATGTTACATTGAAGCATTTCTATCCAGTAGTAGTTAAAAAATTATTTTCCACTTAATCGCTATGCCTCGTTTTATCTTGTATAAGCTCAGTTCAGAATTTTATGTAGAATTTATTGGAAAGCAGAGTATTTTATACTAACAGGCAAAATCGTAACCTCTTGACATGTAGTTGAGATGTTTTGCTGTTTCTACCAGTCTTCAACTTACCTTGCTCCAAGATCAACTTTTAAATGAAAAACAATCCTCGAATATTAGGCACGAGTTCGTAACTTTAACTAACCATTTAATTAATTTAGAAGTCAAACAAAAAAAATCAGCGTTACATTTTCAAACTTTTACTGGACTAGTTTCGATGGTTTTACCGAACCGTCAACCTCAGCTGCAAAAGAGCGACTTCTAAATTAATATTTGTTCGGCGTGTTATTGTATTTCAATTAACCATTTAATGTTCGGTTGCTCGACCCAAAAGTTATTTGAAGCTTCGAGTAGTGGCATTGTAGCTAGTTAAACTGTTGCACGTTCTAAGCAGTATCTAAAATCATGGAAACTTCGATTTATTTTTGTATTACTTTAATTAAATTTACAAGTCATGAGGACAGTAAAACGAAATTAGTATTTTTCGTTCTTTGTGTGTTTGCTACCTCTACAGCAGTTTAAGGTAAGAGAGATAACCACCGCCCCATTTAAGGTAACGTTTGAAGGTAAATGGTTGACAGATATTTAGATAGCAAGCAAGTCTCTACAAATCGTTACAACGTAAAGTCTGTGTGTCACATTCATTAGATAAGAATCACATCATATTTTCAGATTTTAGTGTCATGCACTTCAAAAAAATTAGACAAATTTTAGCTCTTAAAATGAAGTAACCAAATTAAAAAACGGATTTTATGGGTTATAAAAAAATTTAAGTTTTACCTTACATAAATAACACTTTTAAAAGTAACATTTAAAATAGGGATATTGCAGAGTATTATTCTGGAAAAGAACATAGTATCTTTTTAAATCTGAAAGCGGTCTGCTATTTTTGTGAAACTTTGTCTCTAAAAGTAAGCATATTTCAAATAACATGCATATGGGAACTTTATCTTTTGAATTCGCCAATGCCTATGAATTTTTAATTTATGTATATTTTATGTATATAATATACGTAAATTTAATATATATATATATATATATATATATGAGATAATAAAAACAAACTTAGTAGTAATGACCAGCAGGAAATTTCAAGTCGTAGAATGCTAAGATGCCGATCCACACTGAATAAGAAATTTGGCAGTCGAGACAGATTAAATCTTCCTTTTATTTTCAGTAAACATATTGCGGCCACAAACAACTTAGCACATTATTTGTTCCTATTTCAAAAGGTTTACATTTTTGATAACTTTGCAGCAAGAAGAAAGCAGCAGACAGCAGTCCAACTAGGCCGAAAGCGTAGCGAGCAAGTGCACTATGTTCAGGGTGAAAATCTTAATTCAGACTGAGTTAGTTTTGGCTCTCAGTGCGTTTTGATTGGATAGTTAATACTTCTGTAAAATTATTATTGGCTGCTTGAGTTTTATTTTCCTTTACATCACCAGAATTCCGCAAGAGTCATATGACATGGATTAATCTAGAAATGACACAGTGCAGAGAGAGGTTACTAGTTTTAGAATTAAGAAGGGAAATATACGTTGCTAATTTAATCTTTTACATATTCTTTATATATATGAAATATATAAAGAAAAAAATCGATATAAAATATATCTTATATATATGAAATTATATATGTGTATTATATTATGTACATATATACATACACACATACAAATTCGCTTGTGTATTTAAAACAACATCTTAAGCAAGGGTTTTAAATAAATAGGTGCATTATTTCATTATAATTAAAAATTAAATGATTCAAAATATTAAGTCATGGATAATTTTATGTCAAATAAATCGGATAGGGAAAAATATCTTTTACATTAAGCATTCTTTTTGTTTTGTATGAAAAGATATTTTAATAAATATTTTATTCCGAAACTTTTCTGTATTCCCAAAATATTTGGCGACATACCGCATATTTTAAAAATCAAAACACAAATAAGCTAAGATACTTACTATACAGAAGCACTGATTTCTAACCCCTCTAAAAACTTGGACTATTGTATTATCGTTTCTGTATGAATAGCAATATTCATAAACCTTCTCATGTACTGGACTGAGGTAAGCAGGAGACGTAAGAGACTTTGATGATGTTTTGATTTGTGTTTTCCATCAAAATAAAAAAGCGTGATTGATAACTTCAGATCAGGGTAATATGCTTACACAAATTAAAAAATCGAAAGCTCACACTATGGAGTTTATTCGCTTTTGCAAACAACCGGTGTATTCATCGGAGCAAGATTCAAATTGTTTTAAAGCACCGAAAATTGTACAGAAGAAACTATAACTGAATTACTTTGCTACTTGTTCTAAAATACATGCGCCGCGTTTTGTAACATTTACCTTTTGCAAAATTCAACGCTTTCTGGAAATTTGGAGTTGCAAAAGCTTGTTTACTTCTACTTCATTTTTCAATGTATGGGTGTCATTTTTAGCAACATTCGTGTTGGGAAATGCAGTTCAGCGTCATATGGTTGAACGTGGCCTTTTCTTTGCGAATGCATTATCCCAAATAAGCATGGTTATCCCAGATAAGCTTGACGTTTAAATTTTATGTAAGTTTTAGGGATGGAAAAAATTTTAAAATGATGATATCTCCTATGAAAAGTAATAGATCTGGTGTTTAATTAAGATATGTTTTGAAATAATTTCTTCTTTTGGCTTGCCTTTTCTAAAATACAAAAAATCCCTCATTCACATCGAAAGTTATCTAAATTTTGAGGTCAATATCTAAATTTTGAGCCTCATTTTCTACACACTGGATAAATCTACAGCGAACTTCCACAAATACTCATCGAAGAAATATTTACTTCATCTTATTAAAAATCTGTACGATTTAAAATTTTCTATGAAACGATTAGATATTTCACAAATAAATGGCAGCTTATGAATTTGCAAGCATTTAAATTTTTGTAAATTTACGCTCACATCAAATCTCATAAAAACATTGCTTCAAGGAGCTAATTTCTCCCATTATTTGTGAAAGAAGAAAACAATCAGTCACCTTTCTTTCATTTCAGCACCCTTCGTCTAATACAAAACCTAGAGTTATAGCAAAGCAACGAATGCTTCGAGTAAAGTTAGCGGCATGGACCATTTTTAAGTTTCCAACAGTTTGTAGAATTCTCATCCTACGCAGTTCTCTGGCGTATGATTTTATTTTCCAAAAATATTCACAATGTGCTCTGCCTAGTACTATTTTCTGGTACAATGCATTTGGAGTAGGATGATGGATTCTTCCAAAATATGCCTTGGCAAGCATCTTGCTGCTGCGCATTCGTTTAAGATGGTATTTCCCACACATTTCGCTTCTGAATATTCTATAAAATTTAAGTTTTTTTTTGCCGCCAATAAGAAAAACACCTTTTCCTGAAGTAACAGGAGACTAAATATGATTTCCGGGTCCTCAATATTATTGCCAAGCGGTAAAGTCGCTGAATACAGGTAATTTGGTCCGAGGTTCCAATCCTGCGAACGGGCTGGCTGCATTGGCGTTTTTGTAGTTTCCTCATGTGTAACGTATATATGAGCCAGTTTCTCTCAGAAAGGTCCTCCACAAAGGCGTCCTCCTTTAGGCATACAGCTCTTGAGTGCTTTGCCATAATCGAATACACCAATATCATTCCCTAAATCACTTTCAGGTTATATATATTTCCTTTAAACTTAACAAAAGGTTGTAATGGTATCATCAATAGAAAAGTACTTCTGTGTCTTAATTATCTGTTTGATAATTATTGTATTGAATGATTCTTTCACTGTATTCCTACAATGCTAGAGCATTACATGTGCTTGCTATTTTTTCAGTGTCAGTTTCAAATACTGTCTGTTTTTCACTGCTACTACATACCAAATAAAATTTAATTTGCTTTATAAGAAAATGTTTTATTAAAACCGAGTAATTTTTAGAAGGTCAGGAAAGACAGATACTTAAAGTACCTTAAATGCTGGTTTTGTTCAAAAACACAGAATGTTCGCATACAACCGAACACAAAAACGCTGATCTCAATAAATTGATTCTGTGGTGCATAAAAGACTGAAATTCTGCTTAGTTGTCGCATACATTGATATGTACGCTCACAGTTTACCGTAAATGTCAGATGCATCTAAACGAGAAAACACAATATATGAAAGCTTTCTCTATATAGGCCTTCTTTCTCTCAACCTAGAAAGAGATTTTCGTTTCAAGACATCTCTTCTTATGTGAAAATACATATTATTTTCTTTGACATGGGTGAAGGTATCCTTCAGTTCCATATTCTTTATTTACCTTCATTAATACTAAGCCTTTAATCAGAAGAAACAAAACTACTACCTTAAGATTTTAATACTGTGTTAATAGAGCGATAATGCGAACTATTGTATAACGCTTCTACATATGTATGCCAATAAAAGAGAACCTTATAAGATTTTATTATCTAACAAATATTTATACTTATTTTATTTGATACTGGAGTGGCAACGCCATATTTGTTTCATGTAATCGTAGCTGAGCAACGATAAAAATGTC
Organism: Stegodyphus mimosarum; assembly: GCA_000611955.2. Lineage (NCBI taxonomy): Eukaryota > Metazoa > Arthropoda > Arachnida > Araneae > Eresidae > Stegodyphus > Stegodyphus mimosarum. The sequence continues at coordinate 384,281 of KK115771.1, read as the reverse complement.
AAAACTTATTATTCTGAGAAGTTTTACGAGTAGTTCATGTATGAAAAATTAATAGAGGGAAAAAACTAATAAGCTGGAGTGTAAAACTGTAAAATTTAGAAATTGTACTTAAATTATCTACCTTCGTGAATTGAGAATAAAGTTTATGATTTAGTTAGAAGTTCTTCTGTTATTTCGATAAAAACTGCAAATACGCAGTCTTATTAAATTGGAGGATCCACCGAGATACTGGAAATTAGGAGTGCAATTATCAATTTCGATGGTGCTGGTCTCCTAATCCCAGAAAATTGCTGCAATTTTGAGAACACGTTTGCTACTAGCAATTGCCGAGTTTGTTTATTTCAAGGAGAAACTGATGTCAGAAGTCTGCAGTTTTAAAGCCAGGTTTTGAAGAGGATCATTCAAAGGTCACCTTTTCTGTTCATCTAACTTGCGTCCCAGCAAAGAATTGTCAGAACTGGATATATCTGATCTCCGAAGATACGATTATTTTATTTAAGTTTAATATTTCATTTCAGAATTACATTTAAATGACATAAGTTTTTGTTTAAAATAACTGACACTAAAAATATTCAGCCTAAATTTAGAACTAATTTTTGGTGTAAAAAAGTATTTAAAAAATTATTATTTAGACTTTACTGTTATTTTTATTGAATTTTTATGTTGATAATTAACATGTGTAAGCCATCCCGGCATTTAGAAGAAAAAAAGAACTGATAACTGTGATTTTGAATTTGTTGCCAAGCAGGCGCTTTCTTTCTTTTCGCCATCGACGGAACAGCTGTCTCACTGAGTTAGGTGCTTTTCAGCCTGTTGGATCCCGTCGAGGAAATTTAAAATATATATATATATACACACATGGACAAAAAAATTAGCGCACCAAGAAGGAATCGTCAAAATGAAACGAAATTTTACATACGTAATGAGTGCTTTGATGTAAGTAAATGATAAGGAAATCAAAGAAAAAGGATAATTTATTTCAGAGAAAAAGGCAATAGAATGGAGGAGTTAATACTCCGTTGGACCCCTTCTAGCGCGAATGCACGATTCGATACGATCGGGCATTGAGTCATACAAGTTCTGTATGATGTCTTGAGACATTTCGTTCCATATTTGCTGTAACCTTGTCTCTAGTTCGTTCAAACTCTTGAGATGCCCAACTCGTCGTCCCAAATGATCCCGGATATGCTCGATTGGAGACAAATCTGAAGATCGAGCAGGCCAAGGAAGGGTAGTAACAGTGCAGAGACAGTCTTGTGACACCTTTGCCGTATGAGGCCGAGTATTGTCTTGTTAAAAAATGGCTCCTGGAAGCCGTTGCATGAGTGGCAACACATGTGGTTGCAGGATTTCATGAACATATCGCTGGGCTGTCATGGTGCCACGGAACAATACTAGGGGTCACCGGGTATTGTAAGCAATGGCACCCTATACCATCACACCAGCTGTGGGAGCGATGTGTCGCTGTACAGCAAAGGCAGGATTGAGGCGTTCACCACGGGCTCTCCACACACGACCACGATTGTCATCACTGCCGAGATTGAATCTGGATTCGTCGCTAAATACGACCTGTTTCCATTCCGCTGCAATCCAGTTTCCTCGTGCTCGACACCACTCCAAACGAAGTCATCGATGGGTGGGCATCAAGGACAGCACACGTTATGGGTATCGCGATATCAATTGTTCTTCAGCCAGGTGCCTTCGTATGGTTCGAGAAGACACAGGGGCCCGTAATGAAGGTGCTACCTGTGCCTGGATGGCAGCCGATGAGGCAGTTGGCTGTACGCGTGCATTTCTTACGATGTGGCGGTCTTCTCCACGACTGGTCTGTCGAGGGCGTCCTGAGCCTGGTCTTCGTGTACATGACATCTCTCGGGTCGACTGATCCCAACACCTCCTCACAACACAATCAGAGCGGCCTAATTGACGAGCTACTCGCCTAGCTGACCACCCAGCTTCCATCATCCCGACGATTCTCTCCCTCTCAAACTGCGACAACTGTTCATATTGTCTTCAAACACGGCGTAATGACATGTCTAACTCAGCTCTTCCTTTGTAAATGATTCAGCACACTCAAACAAAGCTTTGGTTACCTGTTTTATACTCCACAGAGTACGACGTTCAACGCCCTCTACCGGCTATACGTAATGCGCAATCACGCTGCATTTCTGATCATTTGCATATCTCCCCGACATGTACCTTCATTGCAAGTTTCGTTAGGATCCCGCAATTATTTCTTGGTGCGCTAATTTTTTTGTCCATGAGTGTATATATATATGAAGAGATTAGTAGTGTGACCTCCTGCAATTGACCACGCTAAACGAGGAGCATTGAAATAAGGACCAGAACATGGAAAGAAAGTGCATGATGGGGACTGCTGAGACTAAGGGGAGCACTTATTATGGTGCATGTTGCCCCATGTTGCCCCCAAGCAGGCGCTGGAAAATAAGTACTAGTAACGTCAAACTGACGTTGTGTGATTTTATTGTACTGCCAAACTGGCAAAAGGTTTTTTCTTAGTTCTCGCCATCCAGGCGTGTGGTAGATAGTAAAGTCATCCCGACGTATTACAGCTAAATTATATTGCCAAACTGGCAAAAATTGTTTTGTTATCGCCAACCAGGCGTGAAGATAGATAGTAAAATCTCAAACTGACGTGGGTAAAATTCCGTTGTATTGCTTAACTGGGAAAAGTGTTTATATAGTTATCGCCAACGAGGCTTGTGAATAGTGAGTTAAGACGTCAACCCGGCTTAGTATTATTTTTTGTACCAAACTGGCAAAGTTGTTTAAATAATTCTTTCCAGTTGGTGAGAGTGAATTTCGTATTTGACAAGTTAAGTCTCCCCAAAAGTTATATATTTTTAAGATTCAGTTTTAAAAGAAAGCCTGTTAAAGATAACTTGTTCAACATGTCATTCTTAGCTAGGAGTAGAAAACAGGATTTAAAAGTACTGGCAGAAGAGTTAGGTTTAACCGTGAGTCCTGACTTTAAGATTGCTTAGTTGCATAAATTGATTACTGAAAGTCCTGGTTATGATGAGGAATTTACCCGAGAACTACTGGCTGAAATTAGAGAAGAAAGAGAAAGAAAGGAACAATGCGGACGAGAAGAAAGGGAAAGGAAAGCAGAAAGTGAAAGAGAAGAAAGAAAAAGAAAAGAAGAACGCGAAACAGTACAAAGAGAAAAGGAACGCGAAAGGGAGGAAAGAAAAGAAGAACGCGAAAAGAGTATAAAGAGGAAAGGAACGGGAAAGGGAAGAAAGAGAAAAGGAAAGCGAGAGAGAAGAAAGAGAAAGAAAAGAAGAATGCGAAAGAGAAGAAATGGAAAAAGAAGAGCCAATTAGAGCTTTTGAGCTACAGAAACAAACTTCAATCAGAAGCAATGGCTGCAAGAGCACAGCCGGTAGAAACTACGCAGTTACCTGAGCAGCCCTTAAAAATCAGAATTCACGATGTCATGCCACGTTTTAACCATAAAGAAGATGAACTAAGTTTATTTCTAGTGTTATTTGAGCGTCAACCAGAAGAGGACGCGAAAAAGTATGAATATGTAAAAGCTCTACTGTTATAGCGATTTAAATTGAGTGCGGAAACATTTCGACAAATGTTTAATAAACACCAAAAATCTAATGAAAGTACTTGGTATGATTTCTACTACGAATTAAAGAATTATTTAGAAGGATTGCTTAACGGATTAAACATTAAAACTTTGGAACAGCTAAAAGATCTCATGCTGGTTGATCAAATTAAAAGCGTACTTGTCCTGATTTCAAAGAACATTTTATGGATGAATAGACTACCACCTACTGAGACTACCACTACTATTTCACCTACTGAGATGGTTAAAATTGAAGATTTTGAAGAGGTGAGAAAAACAATAAAACCAAAATTTTCTGCCAATCAAACTGAGAGAATTAACAAAGGACCGTTTAAACCTCTTTACGATAGTTTTGGGAAAACAATAGAGCATCCACCTCATTTTAAGCATTCTGATAAATGGGATGATGCAAATACCAGAAAGATCACTGACAAAGAAGTCAGTTCCAAAACAAGAACCAAGAAAAGTTACATGACAAAAGATATCGGCACGTTTTTTCGAGTGTGGGTCATACGAACATTTTAAGCCTCAGTGCCCTCGCTTAAACCCAAATGAAAAGGCAAATTGCGTATATTCGAATGATGATTTGTTAGAGACATACACAATTAACGGCTTAGTTAATGGGTATGAAATGCCTGTACTTCGAGACACAGGAGCCACAGTAGATGTCATTTCTCGAAAATACGCATACAATGCAAAAATTATTGGAGAACATGTGTGGGTACAATAGCTTTTAAATGACCATTTAGTGTGTCACTGTTAGCGGAAGTTGAAATTAATTGTGAACTTGGGCATATAAAGACAAAGGCACCTGTTGTTACAAATGATTCCGGCAGATATGTATTGGGTAAGAAAACTGCCCAGTTGTTCAAAGATAAACCATTCTTAAATTTAGAAAGGATAAATGCGGTTTTGACACAATCTCAAGTAAAAAGATATCGTGAAGATCGAAGTATAGACACCGAAACGCAGAAACTAGAAGAACTAAAGTTTATTGAGACTGCCGAAGATATTTTACCGCAAATTGATGAGGAAGATAAGGAAATTAAGAAAGTAATTAATGTTAATGCTAAGGAATTAATTGAATTTCAATATCAAAGCAGAGATCTAGCCTCATTGCGTAGCGAAGCTAAAGATGAAAATTCCAGCAAGACAAATGATTTCAAGGTAAAAGAAAACGGGTTGTTGGTGAAAAGGAAAATAGATAAAAATAGAACTGCAAGGGAATTAATTGTTATTCCTGAAAAATATAGGGATCAAATAAAGTCATTATGTTGTGACAGCACATCTGGATATTTAGGCTTCGTCAAAACAAAAGATAGATTAACAAGATACTTTTACTGTCCTAGTTGCTATAAAGAAATAGAAGAGTGCGTTAAACTTGCGATTCATGTCAAAGAGTGGGACAATCTAATGATAAAGCCAAAGCACCTTTGACTTTAACACCAATTATTGCAGAAATATTTTCAAAATTAACTTCGACGCATGCGGCCCTTTACCCATAACACCAAATGGCAGTAGATATTTAATTACAGCTATTTGTTTAGCTTCAAAATATCCTGATGCTGTACCTGTTCCTAATATTTGTACAACGTCAGTAATTGAAGCCATGTTACAAGTATTTAGTAGAATGGGTTTCCCAAAAGAAATACAAACTTATCAAGGTACTTCCTTCATGAGCAATCTAGCCATTGAATTTGTAGAAAAATTTTGAATAAAAATAACTAGAAGTTCAATACACCATCCGCAAAGTAACCCTGTTGGAAGATTTTACCGAACAGTCAAACTAATTTTAAAAGTCTTGTGTATTGAAGCAGCCCCTGAGTGTGAGAAGCAAGTTCCCGCAGCTCTATTTGCTTTAAGAACAATAACGCACGAGAGTACGGGATTTACACCTGCAGAATTAGTATATTGCTGAAATCTTAGAACACCTGTAACATTATTATATGAAGAATGGATGAATACTGAAGACGAAGGAAATAATGTTGTTAAATACGTTTTCCAATTGATAAATCGGTTAAAAAGATGCAAGGAGTAGCTACAGATAAAATGCTGGAAATGCAAACCAAAAGAAAACTGTGGTACGATCCCAAAGCTATCAAAAGAGAATTCTCTGAAGGAGATTTAGTATTAGTTGTATCAACGAGTAAATCAAACAGACTAGCAGTTGATTGGGAAGGTCCTGGGGAGGTTGAGAAGAAATTATCGGAAACTAATTATGTTGTGAGTTTCGAAGGAAAAAAAGACCATAATCAAGTTTACCATGTTAACATGTTAAAACCTTATCATAGGCAAGCAGAATCGGTTAACCTTATGGTTACAGAAGATTAATCTGAAACTGATGATATGGAGAAAAATTTCCCAACAATTGACTCTGAACCAACATTGTTCGATTTGGAGAAAATTAAAGAAATAGTTCCTTAAATGATAAGCTAAATGTACCACAAATTCAAGAATTGCATGATCTGCTATTCAAATTTTCAAAAATCTTTTCTAATAAGCCTGGAAACACTCATTTAATAACGCATGGTATTCAATTGACAGAAAACACAACGATCAACTGTAAACCATACAGAATTTCTCCTAGACAAACAGATATATTAAAAACAGAAATTGATAAAATGCTTCAACATAAAGTAATTGAATCAGGAGATCTAGATTACACTTCTCCTATGGTTTTAGTGAAAGTAGCAGGAAGAGATTCTAGACCTTGTATCGACTACAGAAAGTGGAATAAGTTGACTAAAACACAATTCTTTCCCTTGCCTAATATCGAACAACGAGTAGAAAATATATAGCCAAAAATATACCAAAAATATACTAAAACACAATTCTTTCCCTTGCCTAATATACCAAAAATATACTAAAACACAATTCTTTCCCTTGCCTAATATCGAACAACGAGTAGAAAATATATAGCCAAAAATATATAGCCAAGCGCAAAATATATAGCCCTTTTGGATTTAACAAAGGGATACTGGCAAATACCATTAACACCTAATGCCCAAAAATTAGCCACTTAGGTTACAAGTTTTGGCACATTTAGACCCCTACGGATGCCTTTCAGACTTCAAAATGCACCATTTTTATTTAGCAAAATGATGCCCGAAATCCTTCACGATTGTGAACACTTTGTTGTTCCATATTTAGATGACGTGGCAATCTTTTCAAACACCTGGAAAGAACATCTAAGTCACCTGAAAGCCGTTTTGACAAAAATAAATGACGCTGGTTTAACCATTAAACCCATAAAATGTAAATTTGCTCAAGATAGAGTAAAATACCTAGGACATGTTGTAGGTCGTGGTATGAGAATGCCAAGTGAAGTCAAGGTAAAAGCTATTCTTGATTTTCCCGTGCCATCTACAAAAAGTCAAGTTAGAGCACTTTTAGGATTAGCGGGATATTCATTACATTCCCATGTTCTCATCTATAGCAGCCCCTTTAACCGAAACTTTGAAAGAAAACGAAAAAAGAAAGAGAAAATAAATTGGATAGCAGAGTGCACAAAAGCATTTGAAGAGCTAAAGAAAAAACTGTCTCAAAGGCATATACTACATGCACCTGATTCAATAAGGAGTTTGTTTTGCAAACTGACGCTTCAAATTCTGGTATGGGTGTTATTTTAGCTCAGAAAGATGAAAGAGACAATGAACACCAAAGTAAGAAGTTTACGGAAACTGAAAAAAGTACTCTACCACAGAAAAGGATTGCGCCGCTATAGTATACGCTGTAAAGAAACTGCAATGTTATTTAGACAGGCATACTAAATTCTTCATCAAGACCAATCTTAATCCCTTAGTTTAGCTCAAAAATAATATGAGTCTAAATCCACGACTTATGAGATGGGCAGTGGTATTGCAAACTTATAATTACACTGTGGTTTATCGAAGTGGTAAAAACCAAAAAAGTGTAGATGCATTAAGTCGTACTCCCTAGCCTGATTAAAGAATTTTCTTTTGTTTTTGCATTTAGGTAGAATTTATTTTGTTCCTTAATCTCCTTCTGACTGTACGTTATTATGTTATATGTTGTATGTCAATTATGTATTGTGTTGATATTGTGTTATTTTGAAAAAAAAATTAAAATTTAATTTATAAATATATCAATTAAAGTTTATCTGGAGGGGGGTGAGGTTGTAATATTTCATTATCTAACAAATAATTATACTTATTTTATTTGATATTGGAAAGGCAATGCCATATTTGTTTCGTGTAATCGTTGCTGAGCAACGATAGAAATGTAAAAAATTATTCTTCTGAAAAGTTTTAGGAGTAGTTGATGTATGAAAAATTGATAGAGCAAGAAACTGTAATAATAAGCTGGAGTGTAAAACTGTAACATTTAGAAATTGTATTTAAATTATCTATCTTCGTGAATTGAGAATACAGTTTATGATTTAGTAAGAAGTTCATCTGTTATTTCGATAAAAACTGCAAAATACGTTACAATGTAAATCATAATTGGTTTTGATATTTTACATGAAATTTTTCCAAGCAACTTTAGGAGCAGTCATGAAATTTTAGGTTTAAAGTTTAATTTCTTTTAAGATTAAAAGACTTTATATTTATTGTATGGAAAAATCATCCCGGCAGCCAGTTTTAACTTTAAGAACATTTTTTTTAATAGAATAATTTGTAAATGCTTTTGAATGGTATATTTTAGCTCTCAAAAGGAAAATTTGAGAAAATAACTTTTAAGATCTTACTATAGAGGAACTTAAGGCTGCTACTTTATTATTTGAGCAATGAACCAACAATGGTCTAATAGGTACGGAAGCCGAACATTATAATTCGATGTGGATTCAAATTTCAACGAACCGGCCGGCTTGCAAGGGTATTTCCTTAGTTTTTCCCATGTGTTACGATAACCAGTCTTTTTTACAGAATCCGCTACGGTTCGGTTTGGTTTATTTAACTAGGGCAAAGCACATGAAAGCTTTCTAGCGGAACCTGGCTGGTATATACGTTAAACATGGGGAAAACAACGAAAACGCCCATATACCTAGCCCGTTCGCCGGGATTCAAACCTCGGTTTGAACTACTTCTATACAGTGACTTTACTCCTCGACTTTACCTTGTGGGTTCAAGTCCTCTACGGAGACGTACCTCCGTTAGGCAAATATTCCTCGTCCACTCTGCTGTATTCTAACAAATTCAATTCAGTCTTGTGCTTTGCCTTATAGAATTTATCTAACCTACCGTGATCAATATTTTTGATACAGTTTGTTGAAGCATATACGTATTTTATTAAAACCCCGACCTATATGAAATGACAGCCTAAATCATTCTGGAAATTTTTTACTAATTTAAAGGATTTAATATTTATTGTATTCAATAATACTGTTAGGGTGTCTGGATAAAAATCTGAATAATTACGGTGGAAAAAAATCTAACTGAAAATTAGAAACTGCAAAATGAAAACTAAGGCTTGAACATTTAACACAGTATTTTAAAGTTTTTATGTAATGGGTCATTGGCCAATCATAAAGAAAAAAAATCATAAATCATAAAATTGAAAATCGTAAAGAATTCAGTACACATAAACACAAAAATTTCGTTAGCACAAATTGTAAGGTTTTAGTTTAAACTAACAAAGTTTTATTTTAATTTGCCTTTTTCTATCTGTTCTTATTTCAACTTCCCGTTAGTATAAGCGCGCGTTTCAGCTTTATGCTAATTTGAAGTGGAGCTAAGTTTATATTTAAACGGTAGCGAGGAACTACTCAGAGTGAGACAGTTTTTAGTCTCAGACCACTGTTACTTTGTTCAACGCTCGCCTGACCAGCTAGTATTTAAATTCTAAGCCGTAGCGCTGTTACGCCATTACTTATTGAAGTAAATCTAAGTGCGTTAGTATTAGTTAAATCTTGCTACGCACTCTTTAGCATAGAGGCCAGCCTCGCGTTCATAGCTCTGTGAGCAACGACTACTTAATTTCTATTTAATTTTAGTTTAAATTATTTGTTGTTCAGTTTAGACCCAAGTGCGTCATTATTTTCTGTATCCTTCCCGAGTTGGGAAGTGGCTGTATATAATTGTGGTTTAATAAAAGAGGATTTTAAATCCTTCTCAAGTGCAGTTCTTCTACCACTTATCCACATTTTTTTACCACAGAACATAGCTGCATTCAGCTCCCTGTTCAAGATCAGGACTCAGTTTAATTCACGAATTTGTTCGCCAAGAATATGCACCGAACACTCAGTCCTGACAAAATATTAGAAGAATTTTATGTTTCCAACACTTATCAAACTAAAATGCCTATTTTTAAAATTGATGGCATGTTTTAGAATAATTGTAAGGGACGTAGCTTGGTGTAATACTTAGGTAAGCTGAATTTAACCCTTCCCAACTTATAGATCGTTTCTTACAATACCAGCAAAGCATTTTCGTTTATCTCTAATTACGGTATGCAGTCATTTTAGTTTATGGAAGAAAAATAGGGTTTTCGAATTTTTTTAGAAAATATGTCATAATTAATGCATTACATTTTCTTTCGTTAAATGGCTGCAAATTTGCCAAATCTCGCGATTTAGGCGAGGCACTCCCAGTTTCTAACCACACTCACGCCAACCCGATTTACAATATATTTTTCGCAACTCTTCTAAATTCTAATTCTTAAAATTTCTAATGATTCTTATGTAGCTTGGCTTAATATTTTGTTACTTGCACCGAAAAAAGTGATTCTGGGCATCTGAAAGCGATAGTCTTTTCTCTAGATTATATTGTTATAAATATTGTACGTATATAGATGATTTTAGTGTAATTATATGTGAAAATGTATTTTTCTGCGTACTGTAACATGTAAAATCTAGAGGGAGAAGAAATGCTGGAAAAGAAAGAAAACAGGAGCAAGTCCAATTAACATTGAGTAAATGGGTATCTAGGTAATTTGGCGAGATATCGCCAAGCTAGCAACGGTTTTGATGACTAATTTTTGTCGCCAAATTTGGGGATAAATCGCCAAAAGTCTACAAATGTGACGACCATTTCGTGACATTTGAGTCCTGTCTCTGTTATCACTGCCACAGATACTGTAATTGAATAAATACAATCAACTGCACCAATCGAATATAAAAATATATACACTGGTGAAATAAATTAAGAGAATTTGCATATTTTATCGAATTGCATGAAAAGAACTGAACTGAAGGAAGCACCACTGCTTCTAGATCTAAGTGCAAATCTTGTACGGCAAATACGTAAGCGTACACGTGTGCGTAGGTGAAGCCAGTAGAAAAACAGGCTTTATAAGAGCATGGTGGGTAAGACGTATTCCGTTCACTAGCACACCTCGGCGAATTTCTTGGTGTTATCTTGCAGCAATCGGTTAAATTCATATCGGAACAGTAAAAATGAGTAACCACCAACGTTTAGATGATGGAATGAGGCGACGAATTGTGGGGAGGCTAGAGGCAGGCCAATCGCAAGTCCAGATATGCAGAGAGTTTAATTTAACGACCATTTTTTTGTGTAACCTACGGAAACAGTTCCAGGATACTGAATCCATCGAGAGAAAGCCTGGGCAAGGTCGTCCAAGAGCCACGATGGCCAGAGAAGATCGCTATTTGTCCATTTTAGCGAGTGTAACAGAGAGGCTACAGCTTCTCACCTCTCTCGGGACCTCTATGCAGCCACAGGAACCCGTCTAACAAGGGTGACTGCTTCCAAAAACCTGCAGGAGAGACGGTTATTTATCAGAAGATCGGCAGTTTGCGTCCCGCTCACGTCTACGGACAGGAGAGTCCGATTAGCATGGCGCAGGCAGTATAGTGATTGGAGTACGAAGCAATGGGCGACCGTTCTGTTCACCGATGAGTCTCGTTTTAGCCTAAACACCGATTCGAGCCGTACTTTCATATGGAGAGAGCCAGGGACCCGCTATCTACCCTCCAATGTCCTCGAAACCAACAATTATGGCGGTGGCCGTGTAATGGTCTGGGCAGGCATCATGTTGGATGGCCGCACACCTCTCCACGTTTTTGACGGAGGCTCTGTGACAGGTGTGAGGTATAGAGATGAGGTCTTGGACCCCTATGTTCACCTTTTCTGAGGTGGAGTGGGCCCCGAGTTTATCTCACAGGACGATAACGCGAGGCCACATAATGCCCTTCTGGTCGACAAATTTCTCGAGTACGAGGATATTCGCCGGATGGATTGGCCAGCCAGGTCTCCAGACCTCAACCCGATACAGCATGTCTGGGGCGCTCTGGGGAGGGCAATTGCAACTCGCAACCCCCCTCCGAGAGCCATCCAGGAACTAAAAACTGCATTGCTGAATGAGTGGGACCAATTGCCACAAACACTGATAAATTGCCTTATTTCCAGTATGACATCACGCTGCAAGGCCTGTATGGCTGTAAGAGGGGACCATATCCTCTATTAGCCCATTTCTTTTGTGTCTTCTGCAACCGCTGTTTCAGACCTTCAGACTCCCATGAGTGTTACTCACGAACATGTGTGTCTATTATAACTGTTGCATGTTTATTTCATTTGTATTATAGCAACCTATGTTCACACCAAATTTTATTAAAATCTGTCCAGTAGTTCTGGAGATCGTAGCTCAAATATGAAAATTTTCTTAATTTATTTCACCAGTGTATATTCGCACTGTATTATCTGACTGAGCTTAGATTTTTTATCCTTATACATTGGTAAATTGTGCATTTTGTGCTTTAAAAGTTATTGAATTATGTAATTCTTATGTTCTGGTTAAGGTTTTTATGCTTTAGTTAACCTATATGCAATAGTTGTAGAATTATCAACAATTTAAAACTTTTAAGTCGCTAGTAATACAAAGCGAACCACCGATGGTTTACATTTGAAGCTCAGTAAAATAGTGAGTTAAGCTTCTGTACCTTTAATGAGTTTTTGCCTTCAACGTGAGTGGGACCAAAAGTAAACCTCAAGTTTTATGCATCGAAAAATCTGACTTCTTGTCCGCTGACCAAATTACTTGTTTTTGCGCGGAAACTTTAATTTTAATCGTAAAAATATTTTTTAACTATTTGGTGTTTTATGTTTTTTCCGTATTTTACAATTTTTAACGAAGATGTTCTGAGTTTTATTTATTTTTGCTATGCCGCGAAGTGAGAACAAAATTTATTGAATGAGAAGTATATCTATGAAATAAGGTTAAATGAAATTCAGCAAAAAATGTGTATATTTAATTGCCTATACAATGAAGTCATGTGGTGTCCACAGCAGAACTTTTTAAATTTATTACCTGCCCCGCTATTAGGCAGTACGCGGAGAGAAGGATTCCTCTGTTAAAAATCTTGTGAAGAACGATTATTTAATGTTTTGACTTCAGACCTTAACATAGCTTTATGTTTTTTTTTGTACGCTCCATTTTATCGCCATTTTATCTACAGTGCAAAATTCCATTAATTCATGTTTTGCAGTTAATGTTTAGTGATCTAGTTAAGGTATTATTTAATGAATAGTGAAACTGATGAAAACAGTTTCATATTAAAAGGTACAAATAATAAATTTTTACATCTAAGTATTTTTGTATTCTTTGCATTAAGAATTAGTAACTGAACTTTCAGGTACCAATTAGTTAGTGTTTGAAGTTAATTCATAATTAAAAAATATATTCTCCTACTATGTATTTTTATTGTTTAAGAACTCTTTTTGCTATTGATGTTTCTTGTCTACTATTTTTCAGAATTTTCAAGGAAATATTTGAGCAAAAATTAAGAATAATGTTCAAGAATAAATTGGCTGGTGTGAGCTTCAAGTATGCTTCGAAGTAATCATCTCTGTCCTTTCTTACAGCTGTTATATTAAACACATTGAGGATTTCAGGGTTTAGAGAGGATTTTTTTACAGAAGCATTCGTACATTCGCATTAAATTTCATAGATGTAGGATGAGTGGTGACGTGGAGGCAAAAAAAACTAGGTTTCAAGCACTAAGACTATACTTCTAACAATGTTATCGTAATTTACTGTTTGCTTTACCATATATTAAGTTTTACAGTAATCGGAATTATTGAATTTTCATCATATTGTTCAGATATTCATAAAAAACGCTTTAGATACTTTATTTTCCGTTTCTTATTAAACTATTTCAGAACCATCTTGTCCTCGCTACCAATTAAAGAACATGAATTCCTTATGAAAGTGCAGTTAGATTTCTTTCGGAATACTCTTTTTACTTAATTATATTACATATTTTCAAAATTCTATATACTAAAAATATTCAGTTATTCTTCCTGTTCAAAAAAGAAAATGTCCGAAAGTTTTACGACTTTAAATGCTACTTAAAAGGGCTATTAAAGTTTAAAATGGTTTGTCAGTGGACATCATTAACAGAGATGATCCAGGTAGAATGACGAAGCACTTTATAGGATACTAAGTGAATATACATTTAGAATAACAGAGGAACGTTACATACCTTCTGTATATTTAAAAAATAAAAAATATGCAGAATAAGTATATAAAAGTATTTTATGTTTTTATTAGATATGGTGTAGAGCAACTTACGTTAATTAACCAATTATTTATAATTTCAGTCTTTACTATAACTTCTTCTTTCTGTATTTCTCACCATAAAGCAGATGAGCAGTGAGCATTTAAACCGACATCTTTTGGATTTGAGACAGAAGGTGTTTCTGGCATTGCATGAGCGCTATGTGTTTAGTTTCCAGCCAGTTTTAATAGCTGTAATTATTAGGCTCTGCGGTTTCTCGATGACAACACCTTACTTCTGACGCGTCGGTAATGTTAGTGAGCCAGCTTTTAGTAGCATTTAAATGCGTAGTCCTTGAATAATTAACATTTTATTTCAAGCGGACTGTTCGATTTATTTCCATTACCACGGGTTGTGGTTACATTTTATAACAAAAGAGTGTCCTTATATTCTAAATTCTGTTTAGATAAAAATGCTATTTTAAACTTTTAGAGACCCTTTTCTCGTTGTTCTCAGACATATCACTCATTCGCCTCAGGTCTGTTAGGGTTATAGGACTAAATTAGCGTTATCAGATCAAGTGTAAACCTACAATGTCATGAAGTAAATGAAATTTTATTTATAAATCAGTCAGATTAAAAAAGTGGATAATAATAATAATATTCTTAAGAACTGTATCTATTCAATTTAAGTAGCTTAATCTGTTAATCAATAACAGAATACAGATTAAATTTGGTAGATATAAAATTTAGGTTTTACCGAATGGCAGAATATAAGACGAAATGCTGTTGTTGTTGTTACTTATGCTCACTTGTCTGACAATAATACCAAACCAAATCCACGAAATTCCTCGTGGCAAGGAGCGCAAAATACGCCTGTCGTTGTCAACAGTTTTGAGCACCCTACAGGTGAGACTACCATTTAGCTCAGTTCCACCCCTAATTTTGATGGAAAGCACTCTGGGCGACGGGCGCGAAGGTCTTCCACCCCTCTTCCCTTCCACCAAGCCACACGAGAGGACTTTCGGCTCGCCGCATATTTAAAGTGCCGCCATGCCGCATCGACACTATACATTTACAAACACCCATGCCTTCTCCGGGATTCCAACTCGAGTCTTTCGGCACGGCAGTTAGCGAAGCCAACCACTATACCGGTTAGGCGGCATAAGACGAAATGAATGACTCGAATGAAAAGTGATACAGTGCATTTTCCAGTAAATGACGTATAAAGTGAATTAACCCAAAATCGTGGTTTGAGAATAATAGCCCTTTTGGGCTAGTGAAACACTTTTCACTAACCTAACATCATTATTTATTATTTGAGCCTTATTTTAAAACTAAATCTAAAATGCTTTAAGGATAATCTGGGTGGAATCGAATAGTTAATAATAATTTTTATATCAATGCCTGTAATGAAAAGTAAATCAATGCTTGCATTACTTTGGACAACAATATTTACTCATTTTCTTTGCAACATTATGAAGACATATTTCACATCTCAGCAATTAACATTTTAACGAAATATCAAGAAACACGTTTAGAATACTTTTGGGAACCACACCCAGTAATATACTTAAGAGAGTAGAAATGAGAAATAGAATACTTACAAGAACAGCAAAGAGTTATTAAGGACCTGTGGAGACGTAAACACAAATCTCGTGTTTTGTGCAAGACTTCCCACCAAGGTCTTTGCAGGCGTGTCACAAGCGTTCACTCCAGGAGGCAGTTGTTCAAACTCTCCTGCAGGCTCTGCTGTCAAGGTAAAATAGATGATGCTTTCCAAGTCTATACTCCTCAGGGAAACTGAAAGCAAATTAAAAATTTGATATTACTTCCAGCAACTTTCTAAAGTCAAAAACCGTTCTTATCATTTGATCAAACTATAAACTACTCTCTCGTTGTTTTCTCTAGGACTGCCATACAATTAATCTTAGTATGAATGTACACTCGAAATACGTGTAATATCAGAACAAAACAAAGTTTAAAGCATTTTTGTGCAAGAAAATGTATTACATCAAACTCACTTCCGTTTCGTAATATGTAATAGACGCACTTCAGAATTTACACGAGTACGAAATTTAAATGCGAATTTACACTTAGTGATGTAGGCCGAAATATAAAAAAATTAGAATAAAATATAAATTTAATTTATAAAAAATATATTCGGTAATCTATGACAATAATGTTATAACATGCAATTTAAAAAATGTGAACATTAGACTGCCAATAATTAATTTGAAAATTCATGAAATTATATACTTACAGGTACTGATTATACCACTTAGTAGAAGGAACATAAACATTTCATTCCCAATCAAGAACGCCTAACTATGTATATTTAAATTTAAGGTATTTCAGAACTACGGTAAAGGATATTAAGTACGATATTGGATTAAATTCAGCAAAATCACAGCCTCGGAGTGCTAGATTTTAAATGAATCTCTGATAAACGTCGTTCTTCTTTAAAAGCAAAAGCAAGTTTTAAACTTTTGGTGTTCCTGAAGATGTCAAAGCGTTCATTTAAAATATAAGCAATCTTTTACTCCCTTATTTTACATTTTATAAGGGTGTGTTTCTTTCACATACAATTTTTTTAGTATTTGGTATTAAATGTTCTGCCATTTCAGAATGCCCTAAAACTGCAATATCGAACGACATGGAGGTATGACTATATTTCTTCATTTGATTCTGACAGCGAAGTATGTTACGAACTAGTGTCAGAGTTTGACAATATTAAAAAATTAAGATTTAGTTTACTAATTTAGGTAGAGTTTAAATACTTGGAAAACAAAACTAATGTTAAGATAGAAAGCTAAAGTTTAAAACGCGCTTTAACAAATGAAGGTCTGACTTAAGAATATTATGGAATGAAGATGCCTTTAAAACGATAAGTAGGATTTGTGTTCAGTTACAATTAGACCCATTATTTATATATCCAAAGCGGATCATGAGTTTGGGAGAATACCAAAATGAAAACTGCATGAAACTACACCATTCGCTGTATTAATATTGGAATTACGATTAAGCTATTTTGTCACTACGGTGCGGAAAGCGTTAAATACTCAAGCTGCAAATAATGAAGCTTATGAAGACATTTGGGGTATCATTTACTTACAGTTGTTAAAGTAGTACAATTTGTCTATAAGCAAATTACGTTTCATGACCATGGTTGCTGCCACAGTTACAAAACTAATATGTAGTTTTAAGATGATACACTATAGATGCAGATTCATGGTACGTAAAACAAACAGGATCTCGGGTTTACAGAAAAACATTCAGTTCTTCGTAAGTGCGGCTAAACAGATGGTCATGATTATAACACAGGGGCTAATGAATATTCCTGTTTAGATCGTCATGCTTAAATATCAGATTGCAGGTACACCAAATAGATGCAAACGGTTAATATGTTAATTGTCAAAGTTAACTTTTTCTGTCTTGAAAGCTATTGAAGTTTGAAGCTTTCAACACAAGCCCCTGAAGAATTCGGACCATCCAGCAAAGTGATAATTTTAACAATTTGGTATTTCTATTTTCAAAACGTGATATTTTTCATCATGAGATGAATTTGAAGGTAAGCTCTTTATGAAATGGAATTCATATTTGTTTATTATTATATTTATATTATATTATATTATATATTATATTTATATTGCCTCGGGCATTACTAATTTTAAAAAAATACTTTAATAATGAAGAAAGTTTGTGCTGGAAAATTTTTTAAATCGTCTACGTCGGACATTGACTCCACTATCAAACCATTACATTCATTTTATGTTACTAAAAGAAATTTTATAGAGGCTATTAGGCTTTTCGAAGCAGTAAACGTGAAAAATAAACTATGTCTTCCCAGGATTCGAACTCTTAATCTTCCAAATGACAGCCGGCGTACTAGCAGTTATACCACGAACGCATGCGAAAATTACTCACAATTGCTGTGTTATGCCTTAAAAGAAACACTTTCTAAAGTCAGTTAACTGATGTTATGCAAAGGAATTTCGAACAGTAACGTCTTCCTCACCATTTCACACTTATGATCCTTGTACAGGTACAGTAAAACTAAATTACGTTTCAAAGTATTCTATCTGTTTAATATTACCTTTTGTAAATATATTTAATGATTTCCATAGGTTTTGGGTTATAAACCTGTACACAAAACACTGTTGTGAAGTTTTAAATAAGCAATTTTCTATAGTTCAGGAAAGAATTAATTCATTTTACAATACTTCCCATGCGGAAAATTGTTTTGGTTTCTGAACATTTCAGTAAGTTAATTACTTTCGGGGATGAATTAAGTTCGTCAACCGAGATTTCACTGTACGTGAAAATCTGGTCGTTCATCTAAACGTTTATATAAAGACTCAGTATTTCCGAGAAATTTGTGTTTATGAAGTACTTCAGGATGCGCGTACATAAACGAATGCATATCGATCTGACCCCCAACCGGAATAGTGGTGAGTGATTCTGACTGCCGTAACGAAGGACCCGGGTTCGAATCCCGAAGAAGTCACGGATGTCTGTAAATGTATAGTATCTGTATCTGTGCGGTACAGGACGCTTTAAATATGTGGAAAGCCGAAAGTCCTCTCGAGAGGTTAATGGTAGGGGAAAGGGGGCGGGAGACCTTCGGACTCGTCCTCCCTTGATGCCGTCCATCAAAATTGGGGGCGGAACTGAGCAAAGTCGTAATGTCACGGTTACAGCCGAAAACATCCCGGCAAAAACATCACGGACGAAAACGTCGCGGAGAAAACAACGCAAGGCAAAAACGTCGTGGTACAATACATCGCGGGAGAAAATAAAGCAAAGAGAAAACATCGCAGTTCTAAAACATCGTGGTACAAAATATCTTGGTCAAAAATAAAGAGGATCAAAAACTTCGCAGTTTAAAAACATCGTCGTCGAAAATATCGTGGTAAAAAATAAAGTACCTACAAATCATCGCATGACGATAACATCGCAGGCATGCATTTTTCAGGCTTTAATAATTGTTAATGGATATTCGTGTAATGATTTATGAGAGCAAGGTGGAAAGAAGGATAATTTTTACTTTCATATTTTTTATTAACCAATAAATTTCTAAAAAATAAGAAATTTAAAGGAAACAAGAAATAATTATCACTATAAGAGTATCAGATTAACAAAAGTGAAGAAAATAAAATCATATCTTTCTTTTTCTATTCTTTTTTAGATTACAATTTTCATGAAAAATTACCAGCAAAACTTTATAAAAAATAATTTATTAATTATCTTTGTTATTTAACTATGTCAGTTTAAAATTAAGTGCTAAAAGTTGCGTTAATTTTCTATGCTTAAGTTTCCATTTCACATTTTCAGCAAATATTTATTAGTTAATAAAAAATATGAAAGTGAAAATTATCCTTCTTTCCATCTTGCGCTCACATGCGAGTTATTACAATCATTAAACAATCAGTAAATTTTACAATTACTAAAGCCTAAACGCATGTGTGCGATGTTATCGTCATGCGATGATTTTACATGCGTTTACCTTTCCACGACACCTTCACTGTGTAGAAGAATGTCTACGTACAGAAAAAAAGCTCTATATTATCGTTTTATATGCTAGCCGTGCAACGTGATCTAAACTTTGCTCTTGGAAATACATTCTCGCTTTCCGCAATAATTTCTTTAATATTAGATATGGTTCTTTCCTATTTTATGTGTTTTGCTCCCTTTTTGCCTTCTCTGATTGATATCTGAACTATTTGTTTTCTCTAACATTGTATAAATACAGATATACGAGATATTATTGTATGAATCTCTACAAACATGGATGTAGTGTTTACCGTAGGAAACGACAATCAGCATGTAGAGACCTTAGGTTATTTGGAGCAGGAGAGATGAAAAATAAGCAACGCCTTCGCCAGGACTCGAACCACTGACCTCTGGAATACGCGCCCAGCGTGCTAACCATTACACCACGAAAGCATGCGAAAAAGACAGGAAAAATACCTTATAAGCATTTCAAATTCCAATTCAGCTGCCAACAAATTTTTGCTTTTAAAAAACTGACTTCTACTATTATGAATTTATTTCATTCAATAGTTAGGTATAACCTGTTCTCTCTTAATTGAATTAACATCACAACTGTCAACATTAGGATTCAGCGAAAGAAATAAACAAATCATAACAACACGTTTACTAGAATATTTTCTAAAATTCACCTTTCAGACCAACACTCAAGGATGTGTTAATATGAAAACTGTATTTTAGGAAACAATTTTTATGACAAGCAACTTCTGATAGTTGCTGTGTTTAATTGTTATTTGAGAGAGTTATGTAGTCTTCGAGACTGTTCACGTTTAAAATTTGAATTAAGGATAGCGTCAGCCTACTGGAAAGCTGTTTGCCTTATCTTCCATCTAGGTTTTTTATCTTCTTGTCATATACACTCATGGACAAAAAAATTAGCGCACCAAGAAGGAGTCGTCAAAATGAAACGAAATTTTACATACGTAATCACTACTTTGATATAAGTAAATGATAAGAAAATCAAAGAAAAAGGATAATTTATTTCAGAGAAAAAGGCAATAGAATGGAGGAGTTAATACTCCGTTGGACCCCTTCTAGCGCGAATGCACGATTCGATACGATCGGGCATTGAGTCATACAAGTTCTGTATGATGTCTTGAGACATTTCGTTCCATATTTGCTGTAACCTTGTCTCTAGTTCGTTCAAACTCTTGAGATGCCCAACTCGTCGTCCCAAATGATCCCGGATATGCTCGATTGGAGACAAATCTGAAGATCGAGCAGGCCAAGGAAGGGTAGTAACAGTGCAGAGACAGTCTTGTGACACCTTTGCCGTATGAGGCCGAGTATTGTCTTGTTAAAAAATGGCTCCTGGAAGCCGTTGCATGAGTGGCAACACATGTGGTTGCAGGATTTCATGAACATATCGCTGGGCTGTCATGGTGCCACGGAACAATACTAGGGGTCACCGGGTATTGTAAGCAATGGCACCCTATACCATCACACCAGCTGTGGGAGCGATGTGTCGCTGTACAGCAAAGGCAGGATTGAGGCGTTCACCACGGGCTCTCCACACACGACCACGATTGTCATCACTGCTGAGATTGAATCTGGATTCGTCGCTAAATACGACCTGGTTCCATTCCGCTGCAATCCAGTTTCCTCGTGCTCGACACCACTCCAAACGAAGGCGTCGATGGGTGGGCATCAAGGGCAGTCCATGTAATGGGCGCCGCGATACCAACTGTCCTTCAGCCAGGCGCCTTCGTATGGTTCGAGAAGACACAGGAGCCACTAGTGAAGGTACTACCTGTGCCTGGATGGCGGTCGATTAAGCAGTTGGCTGTACGCGTGTATTTCTTACGATGTGGCGGTCTTCTCGACGACAGTTCTGTCGAGGGCGTCCTGAGCCTGGTCTTCGTGTACATGACATCTCTCGAGTCCACTGGTCCCAACACCTCTTCACAACACAATCAGAGAGGCATAATTGACGAACTACTCGCCTAGCTGACCACCCAGCTTCCATCATCCCGACGATTCTCCACCTCTCAAACTGCGACAACTGCTCGTATTATCTTCGAACACGGCGTAATGGCATATCTAAGATGGAAATCAGCTCTTCCTCTGTAAATGATTTAGCACACTCAAACAAGCTTTGGTTACCTGTTTTGTACTCCACATAGTACGATGTTCAACGCCCTCTACCGGCTATGCGTAATGCGCAATCACGCTGCATTTCGAATCATTTGCATATCTCCCCGACATGTACCTTCATTGCAAGTTTCGTTACGATCCCGCAATTATTTCTTGGTGCGCTAATTTTTTTGTCTGTGAGTGTATTTTAGCGCATTTGAAACTTTTCGCAACTTTAATTTTATCTGGTAAAAGGAAGTCATTTATTTTACAGGATTATAAACCTAAAATGTTTATGTAAATGTATATATGACTTTAAATATGGATTATTATTGGTTTATATGGTGATAACTTCCGAAAATGCTTTGCAAAAGAGGGCTTAAGTCAGAAAATATATTAAGATTGAAATGTATTCTCAATAGTCATCAGCAATTTAAACCAAAAGCATGAATAATTTCATAAGCAACCAAAAGCATAACCAACCAAAACCATAAATAACCAAAAGCATTAATTCCAATCAATTATAAACATTTAATTTTCCTTCAGATGTAAACACACCCTCCGCGTTTCATTATTAAAGCAATAAAGGGGGATAAGTAAGTTCTTATTTCGCAATATATAAATTCAATGTAGGCAAATTTTAAAGCATGAGAATCTTTAGGAGTTTAATATTATATTACCTAATATATGTAAATTTTAAGGAATAAGAATCTTCAGGACTTTTCTATTATATTACTTGATATATGCAAATTTTAAGGCAAGAAAATCTTCAGGCTTTTACTATTATATTATTTAGTACAAAGTTTTACTTTTATTTGTGTATATTATTAGAAAGAAGGACACAAATTTTTAAAAATCGTAACTGAGAGAAAAATTTGTGCCTAGACAAAAACAATTTGTGCAGTTTTTTTGCGATTTTCTGATTCTCGCATGCAAAACCAGCAGCTTGTTTTGCTTTGAAATCTATCATTGATTTTAATCATTCCATTTGAGGACGGACATTGATTGTTTTTCCAGAAAATTTTATTTTGGAATTTTCCGTAACTTTAAATATTTTCTCTGTTCCGGAAAGAACTATTTAAATGAAACAAGCATTAGTATAGCAGAATATTAAGGGCCTAAGCTCTGGATCCATTTTACACGTATAATGACCGAATTCTCTTAAAACGTTTAACACGTGGCAAAGATTTTAAATAGTTCATCAAGGAATCTGATACTCGTCGAAATGACTCAGTTTAGCTTATGCTATTTGTATTTGCTGATAGAAGAATGAATAGAAATCCATCATTACATCTAACACAGTATCACCAAAAATTAACATTATTTGGTTTCTACTAAGTAACCTAGTTGAAGTATTCTCCAAATAAAAGTCGTCATAATGTTTGCTAAATGAGCAAATGATCCCCGAAGAGATGTAAAAGATAGCATTAATGGATGAAAAAAGGACAAGTTATGAACAAGGAAGCACGTCATTAGGGTTCAGCAAGTCAGACTGTTTGAAGGATTTTTAAACAAGAATACATGATGTCAGGCGTCTGCAAAGTATTAGCTACCAAGAACAGAGACCTAAAACAGAGACCATGAAGTCCTGGCATACAGTAACAGTAGTACAATTCTTCCAATAATCATTGTAACAAGAGAATACAGCTGAATGGAACTGGACATTTATTTCTTTTATGCAGTTAATCAACAGTGTGAGTTCCAGCCTTGCACTGTGTTCCTGACTTCAAGCTCTTCGTCTTATTAAAATTCGAGAATCATAGTTTTCTCTTAGAAACCGATTCCAAATATATGACAACAGAGGATCACAAGCTGAACGATCGTGCCTTTGGCCTTTATGTATACCTGTTTAAAGTTATCTTGCGGCATCTGCATGGAACACAGTGTCACGAGATTATTTCAACAATGTCTATTTCGTATTGAAGTTTAGCTAAACAATTCGTAAAAACAGTAATCTCTTAGGAAAATCTTGATTGTAGCTTCAAATGCCAAATGATTTGAAAATCCTAATATTCAGATGAGCTACTGAACTGAATGCACTTAAAAAATCAAAAATTGCATATAATTTTACCTCGAACTACATATTAGGTAGTATTTTATATTGTTTTTATTTCTTCTTGTTTTATGTTATGATATTACAATTATCGTATTATCGTAATTAAATTTTTATTTTTAGTTAGTTGTTATGCATGAATACCTTTTTTTTATAAACTTCAGTTTTGTTTCGTATTATTCATTTATATATAACATTTACTCTCTTGTACACTTTTTGTTGTAACACAGATTCTTATTTAATTGAATACACTGCCTGATTTTGGATTTTTTTCTTGTCATAAATTATGCAAAATTGTTATCCGAAATCGTAAGCAATAAAAATAAAATCTATGAAAGTATGATCTTTTGTTTAAATTTATTTTTTTAAATTTCCCTTAGTTTAGACGAAATTAACAGGAAACGTCTCCTTCAAGTAATTACCTCCGTATAGTGGCTGCTCAATTCATTCCGGATTAACGTTGGTTAAACCACTGCATGTAGTTGCCTCGTTCTCTCTCTTTTTATCCACCTTAGCTCTCTTAGCGCATTCACATGATACTTCCTCCTCTCTTATAAACCCCTAAATTATCTTCTTCTAATTCCTATCGGTGGCCCTTCATCAGATTTGATTTGGGCCATAATCAGACGTGCTCTGTTTACATTAAATATTCAATCAGTTTGATTAACTTTATGCTATTTACTTAATGCGATAAGAAAAAAACACTCTTCATTCTCAACACTATACCTCTGCAGGTTTAAGAAAACGAACTCATACTAAGAGAGGCACTTTAATAATATGGTGAGAAATGATTTTTCTTTTCTGAGTGGAAACTTTTGAAAATATGTTTTTAACTTTTCTCACGTAAATTTGCTCTAGTTACACAATTTAAATTTCTCTAAATTTTTTTAATAGCAAAATCTAAACCATATCGTACATATATCGTAATTAGGAGAAAAAAGTTTGAAGTGCTAAAATTTCTTGAAAACAAAATTGCACAGACGCAGCAGACAAATTTCAAGAAAGACTTTATGAGCAATGCCTGAAAGGGAAAATATCTATCAATGTAAAAGAAAAGAAGAAGTAGAACAAACGGGCTTTTGAAAATGGGTTTATTTTAAGTATAGCAAAGTCCCCCCCAAAAGCAAAATAAGGAAATGAAAGCACTAGTTTCATTAATCTTTGCTACAATAGCATGAAGAATTTTAGAAATGAAGAATTCACAACTTCACATAGATTACTTGAAGAAAAGACATATTTCTTGTAAACGTCTGTGATGTGAATCCACTAATATCAGTTTGAAAGAATGATATGTATTAAGAAAGATTAACAAGCGTCATTTAAGATTATGAATTGAAGAACACTTTTAGTGTTACTGAATGAAGTTGATTTAATCCTGCACGATTTCGGCAATATTTGAAAGTACATGTAGAAGTACAAAATCTTGAAAAGCGAGGAAATTTACTTACTTTTAGAATTACTTAGCAACTAGTAGCTAGAATACATTTTATCTAAAATCTTTAGATAAAACCGCAGTTTCTGGTTACATGAAGTGAAGCAACACTGCAAATTAAACAGACTGTCAAATACACAATAAATGCTTTAAAGCATAATAGTCAGTACTGACTATTGACAAAGACTGATAGGAATTCCTTTACTTGAGAGAGTTTCTCAAATCTTCTTTACTAGTAAATTGGCAAACTTAAATGAAACAAGCTGTTTTCTAAATTTTAATGCACACAGTTGTAGTAGTTACAAAGAATCGAGAACTCCGAATATGCACTAGTAATAAAGTTAAGCGGCCAGCCAGCGGCCGAGTGTTAGTCGCTGAACACTGGCAGTTCCAACCTGGGTTCGACTCCAGCGAATGGGCTGGCTGCATGCACATTTTCGTGGTTTTTTTCATGTGTAACTTATAAACAAACCAGATTTTTCTAGAATATCCCCCACAAAGGCATCCAATCCCTTAGGCGAGATAGTCCTCGAGTACTTTGCCATAATTGAATAAACCAAACCCAAGTACTAAAGTTAGGAATATCTATCGAGTCAAAATTTTATATTCATGCCTTATTCTTCTTAATGCGGAACTTAATTTTCAGTTGAAAAGTATCTTAATATCATATCAATTTTGTGACAGGCCAGAACTCTGAAACTAATTACCATTTTACGGACTAGGCGTACGTAATAAGCAAGTTGATGAAACAACAAAACAGTATTCTTTAATGATCTTAGAAACGTTTTTAGTACAGCTTAATTCAAAAAAGATTAAAATTTAATGAAGAGATTAGAGTAACACAAATAAAGTTTCTGCTGTTAAGATTAGTGCAGTACAAATAAAATTCCTGTTCTTAAGTTTTATCTTTTACTTATTATATTCATTCGGCATGTGTAATTACAATATTACGCTACGCTTGTTTTCGTTCAAAAACAGTGCTATCGGATCGTTATAGTATTTTACTGTCATTGCTTACAACATAAAATTGCAGATTTAAACAAATATCAACTTCCTCTCAAAGCCCTTTAATTTACAGATTCAGACTATTTAAAATTAACTTGGTTTCCGATAAATAGCTAAGTACATAGATTTTACAAACTTGGACTATATTTGGTTTCTCTGTGAATTAATTCTTTCCTCACGGTGATAAACAAAATACTTTTTCAGCGCTGTACAACCACAAATTATATGATTAAAAATGACCTTTGCAGACTGCTCAGAAGGTAATAGAAATGAATTTAATTAAATGGATGCAATAAGTTTATGGGAACAATTGTTCTCACTTTTCTCGGTTGTAAGAATTCTTCTTAAGGCTAGAGAAAAATAATAAAAGTTCAACCGAGAAAATTTTGATGACTATTTGTCTTTAAAATAATTAGAGAGCAAATTGGATTCATTAAAAATACAGACTACAACGAAAGTTTTACAACGGTCCCTATTCCAAGTTATAAATTTCCGTTATGTTGTCATAATGGGTGTCAACCTCTACAGTAAGAAAGCGTAATATTGTGATTCTCTTGCTTAATTGCGAAATCGGGCAAACGTTGTATAGGATTGGATATGCAATGACTGGCACTATCGATCGAATGTGGAAAAGAGACAGAAGTAAAAGATAAATGAAAAGCTTCTTAACAACGATAGAGGGAGATGTATCATTAATTGATTCAAGAAAATGCCCAGAGCATAAAATTAAAGTTCTTTTCCGTGTGCATTCCAACTCGTGTTTTCTTTTGCAAGATTTATTATAAAAACGTTTTCAAAGTTTGTGTATTAACTTACGCATCAAACCTTCAAATGTTAATGTCGATAATTTATTAACAATTTTTTCAAACCAGAGCAATTATGAATTATCATACTCGGTTTTCACTTTCTCTTTAAATGTGAAGTTTCTTTTTATTATTTCTAATGTCCTTTGCATATTAATATCACTGTAAAACTTAAAAGACTAAGAGTAAATTATGAAGAACTACGAGTAAATTATGATGGAGATTTTAGAGATTCCTGAACAGGCATTAAGACGAAAGAAAGAGAAAAAAAAGTTCCTAAATACAAATCCAGTCACTCCGGCAAATGTAAAAAGATGTTAAATTTTAAAGCTAAGAAACTGTTAGGAAGAAATGTACGCCTGCTTATAAATTTGCTACATGAAAATTAAGTAATACCTTTTTTTCCCTTAACAAATATAATCATATACACAAACTTGAAATCTCCAAATGATTTAAAATCTGTTCAAGACAGTTCCTGACTGCTATATCCTATTAAATGGGACAGATTTGTAGAAGGTGAGTGTTATTTCGCTTGCCGTGTTGAAAACGTTTAACAAACCGAAATGAGAATTAAAAGCTTTAAAGCTAGACGAACGTACATATGCATTAAATTTTCAATTAGATGGTTTTTCAAATTTGCACATTTTTTCCAGACGGATTGAATTCATTGGCGAACAGAATATCGAAGTATATAAATGGTTCGTTTCGAAATGCTTTAAATTTGGTTAATGGACTATAATATATATAGATATATACACTCACGTTTGTGAAAATTGCAACACCATGAAGGACTTACGCGAGTGAGCTGAAATTTTCAGGAAATGCAAAGTAGCGCATGATATGCAAATGATTAGAATTGCAAATCCGTAGCGCATGCGTATGCTGAGCAGCGCCCTCTGAACGGCTGTTGGATCCGAATAAATAGACGGCTGTAGCGAGGCGTGTATGGTTATCGGTGGTTATCTGCTAGTGGTAAACGTTAACTCAATCTGTACTTATGCCTCATCGACGAAAGAGAGCGAGATTTGAACAACTTACAGAGTTTGAACGAGGGAGAATCATCGGCCTTCGTGAAGCTGGATTGTCGTATCGTGCAGTAGCCTCTCGTGTGCAGCGTAACAGCAGCACAGTGATGCGCGTTTGGAAGCAGTGGACGGACGAGTGTCGGACAACTCGGAAATCCGGGAGTGGACCCCGAAATGTGACGTCAGCTCGCGATGATAGACACCTGGTCCGCATGGCGCGGACGGACCGTACAGCTTCCTCTAGACAATTGGCAGCACTGTGGTCAATAGCTACAGGTGTTTCATTGTGTGCTTCATCAATTCGTAGACGTCTGCTGCAGTGTGGACTGCGCGCACGGACTCCTTTATACAGGATCCCCCTAACGCACGACCATCGCCGCCTGCGGCTACAATGGGCCAATCAGCATAGAGACTGGCGTGCTGATTGGCAGCATGTCGTGTTTTCTGACGAATCCCGCTTTAATTTGTGGTACCATGATGGCCGCATTCGTGTCAGACGCTATGCCGGTGAACGCCACCTTCCGGAGTGCATTATCGAACGCCACAGTGGACGAACACCCGGAGTTATGGTCTGGGGCGCCATAGCATATCATAGACGATCTCAATTGCTACGAATTGTGGGCAATCTGAACAGCAACCGGTATATCCGTGAAGTTCTACAGCCCGAAGCTGTTCCCTTCCTTCAAAGCTTGCCAGGCGCTGTATTTCAACAGGACAATGCCCGCCCTCATACTGCTCGGATTGTTAAATCCTTCTTTGCAGCGCAGCAGGTACAGCTTCTTCCTTGGCCTGCGTGTTCCCCGGATATGTCGCCAATTGAACATGTGTGGGATGTCATTGGTCGGCGTCTTGCTCGTGATCCTCGTCCTGTTGCGTCTGCAGACGAACTTTGGGTACGCGTACAAACGATATGGAATGCTCTTCCTCAGTCAGACATTCAAACTTTGTTTGACTCCATGCCATGTCGTGTAGCAGCACTTATTGCGGCGCGTGGTGGCCACACAAAATACTGATTCTGATCTCTTGTTTTTGTTTGTTTGCTTTGAACATTTAATCATTTATTTGTACCACTACCACTCAACTGTGTATTAAATTGCATTCAATTATGACGATTCCTTCTTGGTGTTGCAATTTTCACAAACGTGAGTGTAGATATATCGATGGAATTAATCGAAATCTTAAAGGATTTGAATAAATAACAACAGAAAGTATAGTGGAGGTTTCTTCTGTAAGTAATTAATTATATAGTTTTCTCTTTACTTGCATTTATCCGCGCCAAGAAATTCAAAAATAGTTGTTCATTTTCGTCTAGTTTGGAATTCAAAATCACAATGTTAGTAATTCATAATATGGAAATTTGTCATCCATTTGAACCCCTATCACTTCGTTTTGTAGTGCATTCTAAGTCAGCCGTTCCCGACTTGTGGTCCGAAAAAATTAACAGTAATGGCGAAAAGTAATAAAGTATTAAAATGAGTGCAGGTAAAAAGTAGAATGCTCAGAAAATTTTAATTTGTCATCGAATGAAATGGAAACTAATTACAGGGATTTTCAGTTACGCGAAATGATTGGTTAAAATGTATGCAAAGCAATGCAATTATTTGTTAATATCAATTCCCATAGCATTTATGTTTCTCGATTCTTTCATCGTATTTAGGCACCATTTCTTCTTAGTTACAGCAAATTGCGTCAATGATTGGCACGCAATAATATTTGTGCACTGAGTGAATCAACTAATGAATTAATTCGCCGTTTCTATTAATACCTGCATTGCATTCAAATTTATTTGAGAGGGAAGGTTTGTTTTACATCAATGTTTGTTATTTTAGAGTTGTAAAATGTGAGGTTAGTTTAAATAAAAGTTTATGAGTATCTAAGAAACAGATTTTCGTACCGTACTAAAACAGTTAGATGCTCCAAATTTATTGAGCGCATTTCATGTTTGAAATGCGTGCCACAAATGGAGCTCATATGGAAGTTATTTAATATTTAAAACTTTGTTATGTAAGGCACTTTTAAATTGTCTTTACAAAAAAAAATGAACATGTACGTACTTCATTTTATTCTAATTTTTTTTTCAAACTAGAAAAGCACTCAATAATTCTGAAGAACGCTGTAACATGGATAATAGATCTGATTTGGCGTCTCCAAACAAACGAAACATTTTCAAAAGTTCAGCTATGAATCAAGATGAAGTTATTACTCTGGTAAGAAACAGGTCGACTAGTGATACGAAAATTCCAAAATAGCTGTCCTTAGAATAAAAGGTATTCTGATAAATGTACAGCAAACATTTTCATTCAGAAGAAACGAGTCCTTTTTGTGTAATACATAGGAAATTTTATCAAATGGAAATATGAAACGTTTGCTACTATTGCGACATTTAGGAACCAAATATCTCAACTACAAATAAAAATTAATAAATTTTTTTAGTGATGGTCTAAAGGCCCTAGTGTAAAATCTTATCCATTTTCAGCTAACACACATCATGAAAATTCGATTGAAGTTATATCATGTAGCTGAAAGTAGTAAAAGCTATACTATTGATTAAAATTTTATGTTGCTCAATGTATGTGAGAGAGTTCACAGTATTTGATGGTAATGACACGTGCTGTAAGTTTCCACAAATAGCCACAGATAGCCATGAAATCGCAGAAAAGGAGGTATGGAGATCAGTACAATGAACACGTAAGTCAATAGAAACGTCATTAATTAATAGCATCCTGTTCTCAAGCAATACAATTTCTTAGCGAATCAAGGGCATGTCTCATAATTTTTAAGTCAAGAGTAATTGAGAATAAAAAATAGTATGTTTTATTTCCTCTATATGTTCATGACAGCACCAATGTGTTGTACCCGTCAAGATCGAATTATAAATTTTGTTTTCAATTTACTATGTACGAAGTTATGTGTTAATTCCCTTTAAAACAAATATAAGTTTAATATTTGACGGTGGTACAACATTATTTCACAAATACTTAGGCAAATACGCTAAAGACAAAAAGGAAGAAAAAGTATTCCTGCTTATAAATGTGCTACATGAACATTAAATAATAGCTGTTTTAACAAAATGCAGTAATTTTGTTAAATAACCGTTCAGGAAATATTGATAATCAGAATGATTAAAGTACATTAAGAATGTTATGTTTTTGTTTAAAATATGTGTTTAGTCCAAACAAATGATGTAACAATCAGTTTTTGTTTCCTTACATTTTTCTAACCTTATTAATTAGTCTATTAAATTTTTGGTATTAAAATAATGCTATTGATAGAATAAAGTAAGGAGGCGAGGAAAAGATTCAGAGCTCTAAAAGGGAACGTTAGGGGTATTGTATATAACAAAAATTTATAACGAAAATAAACCGCTGCTCTAAATTATAGAATTCAAACTTACAAAAACTATGCGCATAACTCACGATAGCATGCAGCTGGGCCTTTAGATGAAATCAAATCATTTTACGTATTATTGTCCTTTGCCAAAAGGGATCTAGTCAGATCTAGTCTAGTTTCCACCAATTAATGTAGAAAATAATCAAAACTTAAATAACAAAAGAAATTATTTATTTTAAAATGTACTATTTTAGACGTGATATTAAAAATATACTTCTCATGGCTTTAAAACTAAAACTGGGCACATTTTCTTGAATTTTATTTCCGCTAACATGGAAGACGTAACTTCACTGTGGTTTTTATCTAATGGAAACAAAGCAAAAGGAATTTTAATTATGAATACAGAATATTACACTAGTAACAACTATCTTACATAACTCACACTGCTTACAAAAAGACAAAATTCGAAACGGAATAAGTGTTAAAAGATTATTCATATCTGATGCGACTTTCGATATATAGTATACACGATGAACTATTGGAAGTCTCGAAAGACAGTTCATTCAGCATTTATACAATCACGTCCTGCTGTATCTGAAGGATGTATTCGCCTTGGTTTAGTTTATTTTTAATATGGTTATGGGAAAGCATTGCCTCTCATAGCTTACCTGCCTATGAGAAAGGTTGCCTTCGTGGCCGACTTTCTAAGAGAAACTGGTTCATGCACGCGTTAAACATGAGAAAAAACAAGAAAAACGCCTACGTAGCCAGCCCGTTGGGTGGGATTCGAGCCGTGGAACGAACCTACTACAGTTCAGCGGCCTTAGCCCTTGGCCGGTGGTGGGCCTGTTGAGAAAAAAATCGTCCAGATGCATATTCTTCGGAATATCGAATCAATGTCACCAAACTTCTTCCATAGAAAATTGATCTATTTGTATTAGTGATTCCTAATAATTTTCTTCGCATAAAATAATAAATAGCGTATAGTTAGTTATAACATGATATGATTCTGCGCCCATTTAGATAAGTATTTTTAATACAAATATTAGGATATCCATTTCTTTCTTTGATTTTGGAAAAAATAATATTCTTACTTTAAAAAATTTGATGCAACATTTTGAATTTAATGGAATGCAATATTTATGCAATTTGTATGGAATATACACGTATACAATAATTTTAGCACGCATTTAAGGCAAGTTTGTATGGAATTCCCAGACTTCGATGTCTGCTCTTGTGCAATGGGAACATGGTTGTTTATAAACCGATTCACAGTTGAAAGAATTATTTACATTAGAGGTCTAGACGGATTTTACATTTCCATTGTATAATGCAGTCTGTATGTAGTTTTCTGAACTAGTTTTAATGAAACAACAAAGAAAAGGGATTTTGTGTATTACGTAGTTCTACGATTGCGTAATGCGTAAATAGCTTGTTCTTGAAATTTTGTACATGTGTGCAGAAAGTTCTCATTTAAAACCCATCCATCTAAGCGGAAAATAACGGAGCTTTATTTACCTTTCTTTATTCAAAAAATGCAAATTAATACTGAAGGTAATTCACGAATTTATGTCTGCCTTTAACACAAGATTTAAGGCTTAACTATTATAAAAAATTGTTTACAATGGAAAATTAACGATCCGCTTTCTCTTAAGATGGATTTCTTAAGAGGAAAATGAAAAGTGAAATTCCGTAATTAACACAATTAAAGTGTATTTACTAGGGCTTCTGTTTCCGAAACCAAAATAGCTTATTATTGAAGAAATAACCTTTCTTCATTACTAACAAGCTCTTATGTTGTGAATTACATCAAGGATCTGCGTTTATTTCTAGAATGAGCTTCTGTTTCGAAGTTTTTAAATTCCTAAGAAAGCAATATAAAATAGAAAATTAGTATATGAAAGAAAATGGGAACAAAATGCTAAAGAACAGAGTAAATAATCCATTTAAGATAGGCGGTATAAAGCGGTACCAAGTATTAAAATCAAGCTTAGAGCATGATTTGTAAGTTATTAATTAGAATATTTAATATCATGTACATTTATATTTTATATCTGAATTTTTAATCTATCCTTTTTTTAAATAAGAATGAATATGTTTAAATGCGGTAAATTTTCCCAATAATCTCAAATGCAGCGGAAATATAAAATGACCAAGCATTGCTCATTTATTTCATTCAAAATTTGTAAACATTGACAAATTATTCTTTAGATCATATTTACTCGCATCACGTTAAATAATTTCACTATATTCCTACTGACAAAATTTTAATATAAATCATAATTATCACACAATTAGAATTCTTAAACCAAAATAGCAAATTGTTGTTTCAGTTAGTTCAGTAGAAAAAGCAACCTTAGTATTAAGTTGACAAAGTTTTCTTTGCCAGAGGAATAAAATTGTTGATTCTTCCAATCATTTTGTATAGGTAATTTAGAAATTCATTTATTTTATACTTTAGTGTCTTATCGAATAAACACGAAAACTGAAGGTTTATGAGAAGGAAATCGAATGCCATCTGTGTAAGGAGGGATGACTTCGTAAAGGACTGTCAAAGAAACCGTAATTCGTGCACATAATATATATAAAGAGAGAAAAAAATATAGAATTACTAAACAACTAAAACATTCCCCAGAAACCGAGCCACATACGAATTTTTATTGTCCTGTTGTCTTATATACTAGGCCATTAGTGTGCGTTTGTGAAATTAAATATTTAATCACCAATGCTAGGTTTGAGATAAAATATAAACGAAATTTTTTCTTGTCATATAGAGGTAAAAGAATTTAAATAGGGGATGCAAAAACATAAAGCTTTGCATTATCATTCACAACAAACGTTTTACACTAATATTCATTTTTATAAACTATAAAACATTTAAAATGATGAAACTGCATTTGGGATAGGTTAACGTTAAACAAAATTCAGTATTTGTGTTTTGCAGCACTTCCGTTACCTCTGTTTCAATAAATGCTATCTCATTCAACGCTAGAAATGTAAAGAGAGAGAAACGTAAATTTGCAAGAGACGTCAAGAAAAAAAGATCGATTAAATTATACATGAAAGGTTCTCAAGTTTGTAATTCCTGAATTCCATTCATCCATCATCCATTAAAAACAAGGTACAATCCACCATTTCTCTAAAATGGGTAATACTCGTTCGATTAAATTATCTCCTCAGTTTTCTTTATATTATATCTTCTCTTGGCCTCCGGAATGTATTCATTAATTTGGTCCATCAGATGGATCTCACAAAGGGACGTCACATCCGAAAACAGATTTCGTTTATTGCTTTTGCCTGCCATATATATAATAGAAAAAGTGATTTTTCCAATTGAATACCAAGCGGCGAATTTGACGATGAGATTGACAATTATATATAACATCAGTAACATCGTAGACCGAATTGAATAAAATATGTGTTTAAAAAGTTTCCGACACTGAAATGGGCGTAATGTTTTCGTGTTACGAGCGAGGGAGGAACGCATCAGTTAATCTCATTTACGTTCATATCTTTGACAGTCTGTTTCACTCGAGTTTCACATTTACGCTTCTTCCTACTTATGAGTGTTTTAGTGGAACATACCAGCTGTGGAGTTTTATCATAAAAATATAGCAGCTGTTAGCTTGAGCGATGAGATTACTTTTCGATAAAATTAATAACAGTGCTACGTCATATTTTCCAAAACTATATTTTACTTAAAATTATGAAAGGAATTTCTAAAGACTTCTTCTTTCTTTCTGGGTGGAAGTATCTTTGAGAGCATAAAAATGTTTACTTATTAATTGCAAGTTGTTTTAAGGCTGCAATATGCTTATATTTATGGAAGGATATGACAGGAATGATGAACGCTTCTTACTCTGCGCAGCAAGACAAAACTAATGCACCATTTTGCATGAAATTTCATATAACAGCATGCTTATGCTGTACATTTTATGTAACTGCTGCAAAATATACTCATTTGTGTATGTATATCCTCTTAGTACTACTATTCAAGGTGCCAAAAAGCACGCTGAGAACATCAAAGCAGCAACTGGACACTTACAGGAAATGAGATTTCAGTAAATTGAAGAGGGAGGGGTGCAAATGGCTTGGAACCAAGTCGTAAGACGTTTTAGAAATCGAATTCTCTCTTTTCAATTGAGCCAAAAAAAACGGCTATCTTTCGACGATGTCAGAAAATGTTTTAAAATTGCTAGGAGGAAAACTAGCTTTGTCACGAGGAAATTTCTTTTGGATTTACACTAACAGAACTTGGTCGGGATATTCGACATTCCAAAGAATTCTATAGATGGTATTGGGTTTGCATTTTAGGAAATAAAAAAGTTTGGAAGATGCGGTTTTTAAGATTTTGCGTAGTTTATTTTCAAGATGTCAGTTGCTAATTTTGTTATTTAAATATTTATGAATTACAATACTTTAGCGCCTTTCATAAAAACTCATATTTGGTGCATTTACATCGAATGGAATAACAATTGCATAACTATTAAATTTAGAGACGGGTCGAATACTAACTTTTTGCGAGTTAAAAATACCAAATAATACTCGAATGTCTCGGTTCCTTCATATGAGGATTATGGGTAAAAAAGCGCTTTTACTGAATGCGGAAAGATTTTTTTTATTAACGTGAAATCTGAAATATTCATTAAAAAAACAAATTTAAAAATATTCCTTTTAAGAATGAACCTATATTTATTGCTAAGATAATGTGAAATTTAGTAAATGAAGTACATAACTAAAAGTACGTAAAAATCGCTTTTACGTAATGCTGAAAGAGTTTTTATTAAGTTAAAATCTGTAATATTCATTTAAAGAAAAACAAATTTAAAAATACTCATTTTAAGAATTAACCTGTAATTATTGCTATGAAGTCCATAGTTAAAAGAAACTCTTGGATCTCCAGGTCCATTTTCATATTTTTATTTAATCAAAAATATTTGGATAACAGTTACGATTTTTTACATTAAAAAAACCTCTCCTTAAATTAAAGGAAGTGTAAAGGGAAAAGGATTACTACACGAATTAACGTAAAGAATTAATGAATTATGAAAGAATTATGAATTAATGAATTCTTAAATTAAAGGAAGTGTAAAGGGAAAAGGATTACTACACGAATTAACGTAAAGAAACATTAAGCATAGAACAGTAAGTTAGTATATACGACAGTGGTCTCTAAAATAAACTAAAATCTAAGAAGAATTATTATTTGACACAAAAGTGTTGCATGCTACCAATACGATTTTTTTCTAACGTTTTTGTTTTATTTCGTATAAAACTGTTTCCAAATAGAAAATGTATTTTACTGGTATTAAACCAGTTTGCTAGTTAGTTCATATCAATATCAGTAGTACGTAAAACAACTCATGTTAACGGTAATATATTTATGTGAAAACCAAAATGAAGGGTTTAATTAGAATTTTATGTTGCTACATAAAAGGCTATTATCTTGATCAAACGGTCTAAAATTTACCAGACGTTTTAACCTTTCACATTGAAAGCCTTTCTTTCTTATGTGGAAAGACAGATTTTTATCCCCAGGCATTGCAAAGGGGTAAAACGTTGTTTCGATTCAACATTTTTATAATCATTAAGTCATTGAGTTTCAGCCCATTTACTGTAAATGTGTAATATAAAATACTGCGATTATCTCGTTAAAAATATATATGATTTAGATGAGATAATCATCAACTTATAAAAACAATTAGTGGGCATATCAAATTAAACATATAATTTGTTTTTGCCACTCTAGTTCTCTTTATTTTGAAGATTTCTTATACTGAAAGAGAATAACCAGAAAAATAAACTGAAAATGAAATAGTAACATGGTATTCCTTATTATGAATCTGCTTCTGTAAGATATTAAGCTTAAATAATTTAAATTTGCAGTTTACTCCAGGTATATGTCAATACTTTCATCAACAGGCATTTTCACCTATTTTCTGAAGTACATTGTTAACCAAGAAGACAAATAAACAATTATATTTTTATATAAGCTAGATAATTGTTTCTTATGATAAAATCCATCATACATCGTATAGTAATTAAAAATACATGCAGAAATAAAGCTTTTATAAAATGGTTTAGTTTTATTTCTAATGAGCTCGTAATAATGTTCTGCATCTAAATAGCAGCCCATTTTATTTGCCATATGTCAGCATTCAAACTCGTGTTAGATTACTAATGAATTTCTTTCAACTCGTGATCACTATATCAAATCCCCTTTTATAAGATATGGCCCTCTTAAATAGCATTCAAGTAGACCAGAACTCTAAAAGACAACTTATGAAATTTCACTGTGCCTTATGAATACCACATGGACAGGGAAAGGGTGGAAAGTACCCTTTTATAAATAAAAATAAAGTTTAACAGAAGGCACCAACTCGTGCTTACAGAAGTCAATAGCTTTGACGTTAAATCAAAGATAATGGATGAATAAGATAATGGATGATAAGTAATGAAATACCTGTAGAGGTTAACGACATCATAATTTAAAAAGCTTGCAAGCTGGCTCTGACCTAAATAGCCGTAAACAAGCCTAAGGTCGAGAATAACTCAGCGCCGCAAGATACTGATAGCTAAAGATCAAAGTTAACAGACTGAACAGGCGGAACAAAATCCTTCAAACAGGCAGAACATGCCATGGTTTCACCCTTCAAAAATCTTCCTTTAAATACTACCTTTTTTCTACCTAATTTTAATAGCGCTCTGTCTGGAAATTTGCATTCTGGCAGTGAAATGAAAATAAGGCTTGATAGAAAAATAAATTAACATAAAACAACTGGTTAGAGACTTAAATGATACTCTATAAAATTTTAAATAATTCAAAAATTTAATTTCATATTGCATAAAATGTACTATATGGGTGGAAGCAAACATTTGCTTCATGTTCGATAAAATCATTATGTTCTATGGCCTTCAAAATATCGTCTCATAGTAAGTAAAAAATAAATGCACTGCTCGCGATTAATTGCAACACCATGAACGAAGCAGCCGATCAGCGTGAAATTCGAAGCATAGGTATATAATCGAAGGGTATGAAAATAATAAGCAATGCAGCTCATCTGCAAATAACAGGTGCCTGTAACATTACCTACATGCAGTATAAAACAGGAGAAAAGAAGACTTTTCCGTGTTTCAGCCTTCTTTTTTTTAACAACAAGCATAATTTATGCGACAAGTAAGAAAATAGTTTCGATATGACAAGAGGACTTCGGGTTCGACGCTTCGCGAAGAATTTCTAAGGAAATATGGCTGTTGTTAACGTTGCGCAAGAGGAAAATCACGAAACTCAACCCTGCAGCCAGCTTATTTGCCTGGGATGGAATTCAGATCGATCTTCCCGCACTCAACAGGCTGAACCACTCGGTCACTAGCGGCACAGTAAGAAGACGGAACGTAGCATAATAATATATCTCCCACAACACTTCGTATCATCTGTCCCAGTTTGAATGTGAGAGAACGAGGGTGTACCTTCAATTTGCTGCTCAAATTATTCAAAATATAATCTGCCATATGTATGTAAAAACTGATGGCAACAGTAGTGATAGACTCAGCATCAGGATGGTTCACAATGACTTCAACGCTCCAGTGTCCGAGAGGAATTTTGTGCAAATGGTCTGCGCGGGCCGTAAGGCTACATTACGCACCCTAGGACTGGAAATATAATGTTCGGTACAACAACAAGGATATAAACGTTAGATGAAAATTCTTCTTGAGACACGTCCTACATGTACACTGGACATTGTTTTACCTAACTTTATCTGTATAATGCAGATGTCTGGCTGTCATGGGGCTTGAAAGATGCATCCAGACGCAAGAATGATATAACATCGTCTTCTCCAAAATACGTCGCTTCTTCATGCAGTATTGTAATGGATGTGGTGAAAAGTATGACTTCGTTTTGGGAAGCGCTCGTGGGATATTGTTTTACGCATTGTGATACTGGCTCATGAGTCCCACTTATGAATATACGCTGTCTAATAGTTTGTATAATCTGCGTTACATAGCAGACATGGTAAGGCCGATGATTGATCCATACATTCAGGACAGCTATCTACTGACACGATAGTTTAGGAGCACACGTTGCAACGGCCAGCATTTCCTCGACACACATCAGATCATGGTTTTGTCTTGGCCGTTATGTCCGTCAGATACCCCCCACCGGGTTCTGTGCTATACATATAGTATATTTTGATGCACAATGGTACAAGAAAGACCACACGTGCCTGTAATAAATGTAATCTAACAATTAATTACAGCTGTATAGACTGCAGTATCCACAAATAACACCCAAAATCTCTTCGAAATCATTTTTGAACATTTTATTCCATTTAAATCATATGCAATATTCAAATACTTTACTTTTCAAGTTAAATAAAAATATTTTTCATCACTCTGTAGCTACGCTAGGAAACACTCAAATTCACGATCTATGAACCTAAAGTGCATAAATAAGGTAGAAGAAATTTCCAGATATTTCTGACACACTAACTATCCTTTCACTGAATGTTAAAGAGAAGTTCTTCGTCTAAATATATATGTGACTAACACAAATTTATTAGTTGAAAAACTGTTATTTTTGTTCGATATTAAGATTCTTCGAGATGAACATATACTGTTCGGAGAAAAGTTTAGTAATAACAAAGATCACCAGCAATTTCCTCATTTTGTTTAGTGTTTTTTTATAAAGCATGCTGTTATGACATCATATCAAACACTCCCTAAATATCACATCAATATAATGAATGTGGTGCTACAGCATAGAACTATGAAATACATATGAGGTACTGCATGATAAAGGTAACCAAATGATTTTTAACGTTCTCTTTAATAATCGGGTGTTTTATTTAATAGCCATTAGCCTTGCGCCAATGCAGGGGCCGAAAGTGGTAGCCATTTCATTATGGAAGCCCCTTATAGGTGATCACTATTGCCTTCTATGAAAGGACGGACAGTTAATCATACTTTCGCCGGGATTCGAACCCGAGCCCATTGCTACTGCAATAAGGGTTACTAACCACTATACCGGCTGCGCGGCATGAATTTTAACCTACATTACAAATTATAAGCAATACAGTAAGATTTCGTTAACTAGTTTCTTTCACCATTTTTGCAACTCTTGGGAGCAAAAGTAATTGTGTCCATTGAACAGAAAACTATTTTTCCGGTAAAAGAATTAACAAGTTATCACAAATGAAGTGTACAAAGTACTCTAAATGAAGAAACAATTTTTTTCTGCTGTTCAATTATAGATTTCAGTTGATATTATCTTTGTACTGAAGAAAAATATTTTTACAGATCAAGCGTACAATCTTCGTGCGTTCATTATTAATTGCAAGTAGATAATAATGGCAAATAACCACATTATCTTAGAAATGATACAATATTTGTTTACAAAATGCCCTGTAATGAATTACTTCTAATGGATGATTTTATTTACAACACATATACGAATGAGAAGCACTATAATTAACTGGATTTATTAATGATGGCACAACATTTGAGTGATAACTTCCCTTGAAGAGTTCTTCATTGAAGACTTTCTAAGAAAACCTTACTATATTTATATTATATATGGGAATAACCGTAAGTGTATCCATGCAGTTAGCGCGTTTAATTCTCGATATCCAAGCCCAGAGCCAATTAACGGATCAACGAATGGAAACAAAATACCTCATGGGAAATAATAATGAAATATAGTGACAAATATTTAATCTGCAGTATTAATTAATGACTATATTCTTCAAGAGAAAAAATACTTAGTGAATTTTAATTCTAACTTGTAATACGTGTATTCATATAGGGTAAGAAAATAATAAATTACGTGCTCGAAAAAGTTAAAAAATATAATATAAATAAAGAAATGGAAGAGAAAAAGATAAAACAACAGTAAAGTAGAAAACACAGAAGAAGCATAGAGAAACACTCCAAAATCACAGATAATATGGTGGAACTATAATCTTTAATCAGATATTCGATGTCACTCCCACTTCAGGATATATAAAGATTTTACGAGTAAAAGGCTGAGTGGTATATACCCTTCGGAACAGGTTCGTACTAAAATGATTTACCGCACATAATACGAGATGATCTGCGCTGCATCCAGTAAGATAATTTGTTATGCGTTCCGGCAAGAGCTATGGTTATTACTCCTTCATACGCAATTAGAATCAAACAATTTTGACAAATTATTACGCTAACAGATCATAAAAATGATGCCAGTTATATATTTACAGCATCAATACAAAAGACACACAAGACATCATAATCCAGATATGAGTCTGGTATGTCGCGGATTCAAATGTACAATTAGATGTTTTTTTGTCTATCATTTTAAGAATAATTAATAGTCCCTTATTACATAATTCTCTGTCTTCTAAAGAATTCTCATTCAGTAAACTTTCTAGTTATAAGAATCAGAGTACTTAAAAGAAATCCTTTTTTATTCGAGTATGCCTTGTAATAACGAGCGTTGTTGCTATCAACAAACCATGATAAAAATACCCATTGTAACATGGTAAATGTGGGAAACATTAGCAATTTTTATGGTAAACGTTGGAAATATTTATGCTGATTTAGTTTAGTTATTCCTTTATATGAAAACTAAGGCTACAGAAGAGCTATTGCGCTTATAAATACTTCAAGATACAAACATGTAATACTGTTTCATCAGTCCAATAACTTCTCTCTGCCTTCTACATTTTTCGGTCGTTCTTGAAACAAATAGGAAATGTAACTAATAAAATAATGTCAATTCAAGCTTTTTATTAGCTACTGGAGCCACGTTTCATCGTTTATTCTGTCCACTAGTTTTTACCAGAAGAAAGAAAACCGAGGTTCCTAATAAGCTCTATGTTTATCTTTCTTGTATGCGTAAAACCGAAAGAGGATTAGAACTGCATAGAATAATTAATTAGAAAATTATAGTCGTTCTATTAAAATGCGATTATCGTATAATGTGAGGTCGAGTCTCTAGCCAGATAATCAGGTTAAATCCTGGGAATGAGGCATATGTAATATTCTGTTAATAAAACCATATACCTCCTAAATTTATTCTGCATTAAATACTTCTGGCACTGGTAATTACGATAAGGAATTTTCTAGAGATAATTGTATTACTGATAGTTATTTATTTGTTTTCGCGTGGTGGTCCAGGAAGCAATTAGATCAGGTGTTAGCGACCTGGGAAAAGGCTTGGTGAATTTTATGAATAAATTGTCTCAGTAGTTAATGCTGGCCAGAAAATATTGCTTTTTAGCTTTGAATCGCAGCAGTTGGTATGCATTAATCTGAGATGGAAATAACGCTTTAAGCTAGCTTATGGTCTTGACCCTCAACAGGTGTTTTAGGTAGAATAGTATTTCATTGTATGAAAACGTCAATTAGTACATTTTCGAATAAAAGGCCTATTGCCATACCTGCACGGTATTGTGTTGAATAAAGCGGTTTGGAATAATCCTTTATCTTCGAATCCATTAGACATATTGAGATACTTATCACATGTGAAGCGAAGAGCAGAGCTTTTGAAACACAGATTGGAGAAATTTCTTCAGTGAAAGAATATTAGCATATGTAAAGCGAAGAGCAGAGTCAAGTTTTGAAACACAGATTTAATGAATTTCTTCAGTCAAAGGATAATTGTCATATCTGAAGCGAAGAGCAAAGCCCGGTTTTGAAACACACGTTAGAGAAATTTCTTCAATAAAAGAATAATTATAATTTGCGAAGAGCAGAGCCAGAGGACAGAGTTTTAAAATACACACTGAATGAATTTCGTTAGTTAAACCGTTATTTATGCCTGAGAGTTAGGAGAAAAGTCGATGCAGGATAACGGATCAACAGGGAAGCAGAAAAAATAAAACGTGAATTAAACAAGTTCGTGTACTGTGCTTATATGAGTTTGCAAAAGAATTTGCTAATAACATAGATATTTTTTTTAAATCGCAGAACAACTTTGCTATCATCGTCTAACTTTAAATCAACAAAGATTTTCATCAATTTTTGTTCTTTGTCAAATTAAGTCCATGACTTTAGGGAAATACAATTAAACATAATTAAAACGCTCTTGACTTAAAAATAACACATGAATAATTGCAGAAAATATACACGTTAATGTATAGCAATTAAAGAATTTAGTGATTCAATCTTAGCAATATTATGTCATTTCCCAAGTGATTCTGGAAATGAACATAGACATTCGAAAGAAAAAAAATCATTTACATGCACTGTTAGAAAAATCAGATATCTCCAGTTCATTTCCTG
Organism: Stegodyphus mimosarum; assembly: GCA_000611955.2. Taxonomy (NCBI): domain Eukaryota; kingdom Metazoa; phylum Arthropoda; class Arachnida; order Araneae; family Eresidae; genus Stegodyphus; species Stegodyphus mimosarum. Next base: position 340,735 of record KK115771.1, on the reverse strand, counting down.
CATATTTAACTCTCGACATTAATACTGTATTCATATATAATTAAGTGATAAATTTCTGTTTTATATATATAATACGTATATACATTTAGAGAACAAAACTCATACATAATTAAAAAGTACTATAGTAGCTCAAAATTAAGGTAAAGTGCGATCCTGACTCAAGTGCATTTATTGGATCAGTCATCCAACGGTTACAAGAACACATAAACATTCTTGAGATTTGGCTAAAAAGGAGAAAATACTTGTCAACGTTGAAAAAGTTCAAATTATTCTTTTTACAAGAAAGAAGAAACGAAACCTACAATTTTATGGAACTTCAATCCCTTGGGTTAAGCAGTTTCCTTATATTAGAGTGATCCTCAGTAATACTTTTACATGGACCCCACATGTTACATCTATTTTGCAGAACTTTCGAGCTCGTAAAGCTAGGCTTTACCCCTTAATTACTCGAAATAGTGTTTTTTCTATAGACAATAAGTTACTCATTTAACAAATCAATTTTGTGTCCCCTGCTATATCAGTACATAATGTAGAACAGTTCGTAAAAAATTGCAGACCGCACAAAACTGTGTTCTGCGGCAAATCATTGACTCCTTTTGTTTCGCATGTTCTCTCTAAAATATTGATAATCTTGTTGTAATATGTTGTATACATTTCTAATATTATAAAGTAAACTTTATAGTAAATGCAATTTGCTGTAACTCTTACTTTGCATCGAGGAACTCTTACTTATTTTACCTGTATTAAGCATTAATTTTCAGAATCTATTAGTCACCAGCTCGAGCGGCTTTATACCCAGCTATTTTTTACCGACTCTTTCTCACGCATCACGAAATTCAAAATTTTACTTCCATCATTTTCGATTTTGCCTAATATAAATTAATTTTTGTTATCGTGTTAAAAATATCTAAAATAGTTATACGTTTATGTTGATAATTAATAAAACATCGATTAAGAAAGTATAAATTTATGTTAGATTAGGAATAAGGTCTCAGAACTAGGAACTCTGGTGCTACACCACTCCTAACATGAGAAAATTGATGCAAATAAAATTGACAAATTTGAATTTTAATTAGTTAAATGATGGAAAATTATGTAGCATGAATAAACCAAAAAATAATTAAATATAGGAAATTAAAGCAAATTAAATGGCAAACTAGAGATTCAGCTGAGTAGTTAGTTCCTTTGGTCTTTTTGAAGGAGCCGCTAAGAAATTATTAACAGAGTTTCTGTATTGTATCTAAACTGCAAAACTGGAATTGCCTTTCTTTTCTGATTTTGAAAAAATATTTTAAAGTTTTTTAAGCAAAATTTAAAATATAAGTTATGACACGTTACCACTAAATTATATATAACTTTCCCGCAAAAGTTTTAACTTTAGCTTTATGCTAATTTCAAAAATGCGAGACCGATCAATGCATTTTTAACAGCGCAAAACGGACAAATTGAAGCAGATAATTTATGTGGTAATTGCAAGTTTGCACAGTCAGTGGGAAAACCAAGCTTAAGGCCAAAATAGAAGAACTTTCTAGCTTCGAATAACTTAAGAATGATTGTTGCAACTTTTATAGTATAGAGGGCGCTGTTACGCCAAACGAATATTGTATTTACATTATGTAACTGTTCGTTCGCCGTTGCGATGCTGCTGTATTACAATGTATCTTATTGGTGTTTTTTATTAAAGTATAAACCGCAAATATCGTCGTCAATTTTGTCTACGAAACAGGATCAATTAATCACCGATGTGTAAAATCGTCGAAACAAAGTAGTATTCGTATCAGAATTGTCAATTGTTGTTTTCACCTTTCGAATTTCGTATTCGTTTCGTAGTTAGTTCGTAATAACAGGGCTTCGAACCGTAATTTTTTTTGTTCCGGTTTTCGTTCCGGTTCAACTAAAAAATTAATATCGGTTCAGTTCCGGTTTTCGCTCCGCCAAAAATAACAGTTTTCGGTTCAGTTCCGGTTTTCAGTCCGCCAAAAATAACTGTTTTCGGTTCAGTTCCGGTTTTCAGTCCGCCAAAAATAACTGTTTTCGTTTCAGTTCCAAATGAATAATTTCATTTTATGTATATTCTTATTTGTACTAAAAATATAATTCTATCATAAACAAAAAATGTAATTCTATCAAAATTTAGAAGATTTTATTCTTTTTTTAATTGGTACACTATGTGAATTGATACAAACAGCAGGTACGATAAGAGCGGTGAGCAGAGGACGGCGAGCATTGGCATTGTTATCCATTATCAAAATCGCATTTGACAACTAGGTTCATGATTACCCACATTCGTCGTTTGACTCTCACATCGTGCACTTGGCCTTGCAATAATTATGTAAAAAATATATTATTTATTTAACATATGAAAATTGCCTCTAATTATTAATATATCTTCTAACGTGGTTTCACTGAGATTACTTCTGTTGTCTCGGAGAATAAATTTCAAACCTGAAAACGCTCTTTCAACACTAACTTGTGTAGCTGGAGCTGCCAAAACCACCATTGCAATCTTATACAAGTGCGGATATGTAATTTTATTCTCTTCCCAGAAATCTAAAATATTATGCTTTATATCAAGCCTTCGTACATTGTCAAAATTATTTAAAATGAATTCAATGTCAATCTCGGTAGAAATAGAGGTTCTATGTGTTTTTATTATTGCCAATTCTTTACTTTTTAAAAAAGTCTCTAAATCGTCTTCATTTTCATCGCTTTCAGTAGAAGATTTTGTTTCCTCGTTTACTATTGAAATGGACTTTTCAAAAAATTGTAATTTGTTCCAAATATTCTTTAAATGTTGCACAGCCTGTACCTTTTGTGACGTGGAAAGCAAAATTTGATAACGCGGGTCCAAATAAACTGCTCCTACTAAACTATCAATTTCTATTAACAATGCTTCCCTGTCAGATAACTGATTATATAAAATATCTGCAAAGAAATTTTTAAAATTTCGTAACTTTATTTTGCAATGTGTCCAAATTCCGTAAAAATCGCTTAAAGTTAATTCTTCACTTTGTAGTTTCAAAGTTGCTTCCGTTAGGGGTTGTAGGGTATCAACAATTAATTTTAATTTCACCCATTTACTGTCTGCAAAATAGTAATCTAAATTATGTTCCGCTAAAGATGAGCTAAAATCTTTGCATTCCAATAAAGATTTTAACATATTATATGTACTATTCCATCTAGTTGGACAATCCAAAATTGGTCTTTTAGTATTAACGTCTTTAAATTTTAACATAAGAGATGGAATGCGCAGCTTTTTCACCAACCCCCTAGCATCAGAAATAAATTCATTGAAATCGGCGTTTTTTATAGAGTCTTTAATTGCTAGTTGCAATGTATGTGCAGCACATCTTATTCCGATTAGTTTATTAAAAGAAAAGTTGTGATCAAAAAATACTCCATCTTCAAAGTGATCCCTAGTTTCGAAATTTTCATTTTCCATTTCGATAACTTCGTCTTCAATTTCGGATCCTAATAAGTTGACAAATGAAATCATATTAGCTCCATTGTCCGTAGTAATTGAATAAATTTGCTGAATATCGATATTATATTTTTCTAGTACTTTTTCAACCATATTTTTAATATAAATTCCAGTATGTTTATCTTTCAACTCTGTCATTCCCAAAGTAAACAAATTTATTCTTCCGCCTATTATCAACTGAGCATTGATTCCCAAAATTGATCTATTTAATCTGGTAGCTATGTCAATTTTTAAGGAAATTACTTTTTTTTCGAGTGCTGTACTTATTTCAGAGACAATTTTAACAGCTGTCTCTGGTATTAATAATTTAATATTTTCAGAATTTACTGAAAAATGATTACCTATTGCATTAACAATTGGGTTCAAAATCTTTTTGAATCCTGAATATTCTAACATTTCAAATGAACAGCCATTAACAGTAATAAGTTCAATACATGCTTTAAGGACTATTTCCTTGTTTAATTTTACTTTCAAAAATTCTGATTTTACGTATTTATCCAAAGTTTCTTGTGAACCGCTGGATCCGCTGGTACTTGGAGTAGCTTCATCTCTTATGTTCAACTTAATTATCTTTTTTTGCTGTACAGTTTTAAATTCATTACTATAATGTCTTTTTAAATGTCGTTCTAAATTGGCAGCATGATTTCCAATCATAGAAGTGTCGCATATATTACAAATACTCTTATTCTCTGTTTTGTGATATGTGAAAAAATCCCTGCTAGTATTTGTCTTATTTCTTCCCATTCTAAAAACGAAAAGGAAAAAAATAAATAGATCAAATAAATTTTTAAAAATATACAGTTATTAAATTATAGCTATAGAATAGGGTCTGCCCCTCAAATATAAATTAAGTAATAATTAGTGCTGTACCGAGTACTCGGTCATTTACTACTCGGCCGAGTACCCAGTAATTGGTTTTAAAAAGTTCCACTGATATGCTCATGAAGAATTTTGCATTTATTGAAATGAAAACATGAATTTGAAGCATATAATCATAAATTCTATTTCAATTTGAAATGTAACTAAATATTCACCCTAAAGACAATATCGAACAAATCATAGACAAATTTTAAAATATAGTCTGAGAAAATGTGCTATTAGTTAGTATACAGAACAAATAGATTTTAAAAATCAATACACTGGTACTTACGTTATCAGTAATTCAACATCAGAAGACAGAGCCGTATGAGGACTTGGCGAAAAAGGTGGCCGTCAGGGGCGCAACTGAGTTTGGAGCGCAAAACAAAAGAATAGAGAGCCGGTTGAGAGTTACACGCTATTTTTTATTTATTCTTTACTTGACTAAATACTTCTAGTTGACCATTGTAGTTAGTCTCCAGGAATTAATACCGACTGTCACTAGCCTTTTTACGTCTCCTGACCAATTAGACAAAGACACGTATTAGTACGCGTACATCACATACTTCCTACTGAGCAGCTGGTTTGTCTATCTAAACAGTCTATACAAACATCCGTGGATGATCGCATGCTGAGATGTGAAAAATAAAATATAACTCGATATTTTTCTTAAAAAATCATCTATACTTCTAGTTTAATCAACTGAATTAAATATGTCTTCTACAAGTAGTTTCATGCGAAACTGAAACAGAAAAATACTAGTGAATATCAAAATAGGAAATCGAGAAGCAGTATACATGTAATGATAATTATAAAGTTGACGTTAAATTAGAAAATATTGATAAGTTGGTAACAGTAACAAAATGACTGAAAGATATATCGAACCGAAATAAACCGATATTTTTTTTCGGTTCAGTTCCGGTTTTCGTTCCGACCAAAATAACGTTTTTTTCCGGTTTTCGGTTTTCGGTTCAGTTCCGGTTCGAAGCCCTGCGTAATAATGACAAAGTAACTGTATAACTGTACCTGAATAAGTGACAATAAGCAAGTGCAATATTTAATTTGCTTTTTTGTTATTTATCTTTTGATCCTATTTTTTGTAGTTTATCTACCTATTTTAACATTTTTTAAGTATTTCAAAACGATTCAGGTTTAGATTTTTTAGCATTACTTTTTGTTTTCATATGGACTCGACAAAAGAGTACTCGGCACCTTGGGTAATAACTTGCAATGAGACATAAAATAAAACTTTCTAAATCTCTTCTTTGGCCAGTTTGCCATCCTTCGATTATTCAAGCTATATTGACAAGTTTGAATTTTTAAATTTAGCGTGAAACTAATATTACGTCAAATTTGTCCATTCGTAACAAACACCGTTTTGCATGAATCACTCACAATAACCACATCCCCCCCCTTTGAGTTTCCAAGTAACAAAGAACTTTAGCATTCATTCTTTTTCTTTCTTTCTTTCTTTTGTTTTGACTGAATTGAATATAGTACTCTTTCGTGTAATAACTCAAATTAATTGTATTTTTCTAATTTTATAATTGCAAAATATATTTTCATGACAGTCGCGCCGGGCAGGTTATGTATTTATGAATGTATGTAACTGAGTAATAATTCAAACAAACTTTTCAGTGCTTATTATTTGAATTTTATTTCAAATCTCTATTTCCAATTTTGTTTAAAATAAACAAAAGAATGTTTAGTCTTTGAAATTTTAAAAAACTGCATACCATTTAATTTTTTCAATTATCTGCATATATAGTTTCGGAAACACGGTTTTGTTGAAAACTGCTCCTTAAAAAAGACCAAAACAAATACAAACTTTAATGCTTGTTTTGCTAATGGTTTAATTTGTTTTTGATGTCAGAAATTAATTTCCTACATTTGCTTATTTTTACCTTTCTTCATGTTAGATAGTTCTCCATCATTGAGTTGGTTAAAATTCTAATTTATATGTATGTATGATAATTTCACAGCATATGGAAATTTCATGCATTTGGCCAATTTGCAATTCATAGTATAATAGTATATTTGTATTTTACAGAGGAAGTACGTTTCAGCAAAATACCACCTTTCTGCACTATCATGCCGAATTATATTCTGAGGCAGATAAACAGATATAGTGAAGGATTAATAATAATTCTTTTCCTAACTAATCATGAAAATCATACGGTAAACTACTTTGATACCATGCAGAGATTAAAGTTCAAACTGCTTTGATTTATCATTGCACATGACACGACCTTTTCAAGGTTGCTCTAGCACCAGCAATTGCGCTGAAATACATCGTAACTCAATAAAGATACCACCCCTGGCATCGATTCCTTGCATATGTGAGACTTCTCACCAATTTAGTCTGTACAAGAAGCCATATTCAAACAGCGCGTCATCCGCATCAAACCTACTATAAAATCGCCATTCAGCTATTGTCTAAAGCAATTTCAGTGATTAAAGTTTTGAAAAAACTACATAGTTTTCGCATATGCCCTAGAGAATTTTCAAATCAATCTGTAAGTATTTCCGGAAAACATTTTAATGTAAAATTATATTGTCTTACTGGAAGCTGTTTGCTAAATCATTAACAATGTTTTTTTAGCTTTTAGGTAATCTGCAGTTTAAATAAAATATATATGTATTCTTATAATATAATAGATTACATACTTGCAGATGTTGTAAAGACTTTTTTACATGTAGAAGAACAATTCTTTCAATTCTTATCAAAGTTAAATCAATAGACTGAAGAAAGAAATGAATTCAAAACTTTTTTTTGAGAAACGTGAGACAACATTTCAACTCTTCGAACAACTAATGAACAGACTTTATACATAAACTTTCATATCTCAAAGAAATTTGAATGCAATGCTTTTCAACTGCTTCAATAACATCTCATTTTCAATAGCAAATTAGCCGATCAGTGGCCGGGTGGATAAAATCATTGCGCTTTGGTAATTTCCCCTTACCTCAAATCCCGGCACATAAATTAGTGGCGCAAATGTCTTCATCTTTCTTTCTGTTTAATGTACGCATGAACTATTCATTCAGAAAGCTTTGGATGAAAGCATTAAGAAATGAAAGAAATGATAGTTATTTCTTCTTTTCGAACAGATTGAAAGGCGAATAAAAATGGTAGTTTAAGTTATAATGTATTTCTCCCTCCTTCTAGCATGCCTTCGTGGTGTAATGGTTAGCACACTCGGCGCGTATTCGAGAGGTTCAGTTTCGAGTCGCTGCGAAGGCACTGCACATTTTTCACATCTTCTTCATTAAAAATAAGCTAATATCTGTACAAAGTTTTTTTAAAAGTGGATTAAAGCAAAGAAATTTATTTAGAAATCTAAAAGGGGGAAGAGGGAAAAGCTATATGTTTACAAAATCCCCTCCCTCTTTAACAGTCGATTGGATTTAAATGTAGAATACTAGTAGTTCGACTCGAGTTCAAATACCGTCGAGAGTACTGACTGCATAGCTCTTTTGTATTTACACGTTGCGCACGGGATAATGGGGGTGTCACATTCATCATATATAATGATAATGGGATAAATTTTCCTTTAGAAAGTCTCCTTCGAAGGATTATTTACCCATAGGCAGGTAGCTCTCGTATCTTTGTCATTGTAACTAAACAAGCAAACAATGCCTTGAAACCAGTATTCTTAATTAAGATTATTAGCACATTTTATTTAATTATTTTTCAGATATTGCATAATAACTCAATTATTTCAATTATTACCGGTGTAAAACTAGTTTTTAAAACATAGTTAACTTCCGATTATGCAGGGGTAGACTAAGGAAGCTGTGGATTAATCGAGTCTCATCTAAGAAAAACGTTTTTCACAGTCATCCAAAAATTTCTGAATTGCTTATTGAAAAAGCTAGAATGAAAGACATTACGCTGAAATGTGAAGGTATGTACTCCTGCAGATATAGAGATTTTTCCAGCATTCCTTGTGGTTTATGTGGACACTGTGTGCTATGTAATTTCAGTACTCGAAATGACCATATTCGCATCAAAGAGAGAATTTTGTGTTGCAACATTCAGCACATAACATCCGTTACTGTAGCTCAATACAAAGTTCATTCGAACTTTGGAAAAGCCACCTTCAAGTAGGAAATATGCATTATCGTACTTTTTAAGTAGGATGATCCATTACTGTAGTTCAATGTAAAGTTAGTTCAGAAAAGCCACTTCATGAGGCATTTCACCCGCCTTCTTAGCATGAATTCGTGGTGTAAACGTCAGCACACTCGGCGCGTGTTCGAGTCCCAGCGAGGGTATTGCTTATTTTTCATCTCTCTTGCTTTCAACAAAATTCTAATGGCTCTACAGTGGCGCCCGAACAGGGACAAAGTATATAAAGCATTTCTTCCGCCTTCTTAGCATGCCTTCGTGGTGTATAGGTCAGCACACTCGGCGCGTATTCTAGAGGTCCGTGGTTCGAGTGCCGGCGAGGGCATTGCTCATTTTTCATCTCTCCTGATATCAAAAACATTCTAATGACTCTATAATTTTTAAGCACGATATATACAGTTTCCGCCAGAAAGTTAAAATTATGATCTACTTCTTGTATCGCAACATAATACTGCACTAATACTTTAGTAGTATCGTATCGCTACATTGCACTTGTATAAATGCATCAGTGTTTTGGCGTTTTAAAAAAGCACACTTTCTTTTAACAATTGGTGAATTGTATATATATCATGCTTGCTTATGTGTAATAGTTAATTGCCATGTATATCTGCTTTCATATTATGTACCCCAGAGTGTTCGTAACAGCGTTTTAACAATGCTTACATGTATCTGCAACAAACAGAACCCTGAAAAATCAGCTCCATTTTAAATAAAAAAATCAGCACATGCATTAGAATACTTTTAGCCAAATAGCTTACTTCACTTCTTCTACTCTACTTTCGTTACCCTTTCCTGCAAAGACGACTAGCTTCTAGCAGACATGTCTCCGGACGTGAGAGCAAAATTAGAACTACTGGAAGGGGTTAAACAGCCTGATAAGTACTATCCTCAAGCGGACCATATGCTTCGTCGGTGGAGTAAAGAAAAGTGGAAAGAAATGTCTTTAAAGCAAAATGGGGAAAAGTGAAATACAGCAGTCAAAACATTTCAAATTTTAAAGAAGACATTCCTCTGTGCACCTTTAAATTGCTTGTGTTATTTATCATTTCATTAATTACTTAGCATTATATGTTATTATTTAGCTTTGACGTATCTTTTGTTTACGCCTTAGCATTCGTTTCACAAAAGGAAGCAGCTGTCGGAAATTAAGGTCTGTGAAACATTGCCTTTTAATACATCAAACTCGAAGTCCATCTTTCATCGGCGTCATTAAGTCTGCAGTGGCATTAAACTGGAAAAAATCGCTTTTGTTATGAATAATTTAACATTAAGTCTTTCGAGTCAATGAAGGCAGTGGCTTGTCAAATTAAAAATGAGTTTGATTCTCGGAGCAATTTACGTAGACCTGAACAGCATTTTTATCCTTGCCTCTGTAGATCTTGATAAGTAACAGCATTTTCATCCTTATTTCAGCAGATCTTGTTAAGTGAAAAAATGTAAATCAGGTGATATCTTTATAATATAAATTCTGTTTAATACTTTTATCATAGTACGGAGAAAAATTGGTAGACAAAGATATAAATCTTTATTCAGTTTTTACTAAGCAGGAGAAATTGTTAAATAGGTTGTTTTAATTTGATGTCCAAATTTAAAAAAATGTATTTGCATTTCACTACAGAATTAAAATTTTGCTACACGCTGAAAGAAAATGAGTTTTTTAATATTTTGAAAGAAATTTTAGTTTTACATTTGGGGTTTCCAATTCATACAACCAGTTAGCCGAGCACCAACCAATTAACCATGCAGTAACGTGACCAGTTAGCCATGCACTAACGTAATGGGGCAAAGCACCAAGTTAAGAATGGACGCAGGCATTAGGGAAACCTTCCGTTGCCTGAATACAAGGAAGTTTTGGGCGACGTCACTGTGAAAGAATTAAGAAAAAATATTAAGTGTGTAGTCGCATGTTTATAACAGGAGTAATTTTAGTCTTCACTCATTAAAATCTGATTATTGCATGGCATGAAGTTCCAACAGACCAACTATGATGTTTTGAATGATAAACTGAATTAAAACCAAAATGCTAGCTTAAATTAAAACTAATTTTGCTAGATGATTCTTGAAGGAAAATTAGTGAAAGAATATCGTTTTTTAATTGCACAATAAATAATTATTTCTGCATATTTACTTTTAATATTCTAGACTAATACTTAACGAAGGAGGTACTGTAATCTCATGATGTTATATTTTATCTACTACAAAGTCCATTTGTAGACGATTGGTGGTAGAGGAGAAAACTGAATACTGGTTGTTTCGACTCGCTTTCAAGTCCCAGCGAATAGACTCGCTGCATGGAACACTTTCAGAAGTTTTCATATTCATAACATGCATATCAGCCAGTTTCTCTTAGGAACTCCTCAAAAAAAGGCATCTTTCCTCTTAAAGCAGGTAGCATCTTTTCCTTGTTTTGCTGCAATAAATTAATCAGTATAATAACATAGTTACCGTAAGTGACAGCATCTTTCAAATAAAAATTCGTATTATACTAAATAATGCTTCCGGAACTGAGTTAGATGCTGATTCATGCGTACCATTAATAATTCATAACTCTGGTAACTTACCCTCAAATTTATTGTCTGCTGACTGAAGGGCTAACTGCGAGGGAATTTTGCGATTTCTCTCGAATGTAACATTATATAACCCTCTTTTAAAAGAAGATCCTCCATCAAGGTTTCCTCTTTACCTCTGAGAACTTTGCTATAGTTAATCGACCAATTATCCCTCTCGTAGCTGATTCTAATTTAATACATTAAAATATGTTCAAGAGATCTGATTTCAATTAACGTTTCAGCCACCTTGATTAAGTTTAACTGGTAAAATAATTATTATCAAGGAGCATTTAGATCGGCTTAGTGAGTTTCGTTAATGCATCAATTTCTAGATTTATTTCTACAGCAATTTTCGTAAAAACACTTTTATTGCAATTGCAAAGCATTTTTATTCAGTTATGTTTGTGAATGCACTTCACCGTAATTAAATATTCAGGAAATATTGCACGATTTTTTTTCAACGTACGAACTATGCTTTCACATACTCTAAAGCATAATGCTTTTTCACGAACGTGAATGAATACTGAAATTTACTACTTAAGCAAGAAACGATTTAAAAAGCAAATATTTTAACTTATATGACTATTAACATTTTTTATTTATCATTATTCTTATCATGCACAGTTTAAGACATGATGTAGATATACACCGCATGCATCATTTCAAAAGCATTATGTCGCTAACTGAAAAACTTCATTAGTTGCTTTTCACGCTACAGCTAATACCTTAGTCGTAAAAATAGAAGAGGGAGATTCAAAGTACACCAAACCACATTAAATTTTCCATATTTAATTTCCCTTTTCTGATTACCCCGCGCTCGTGTATCATTCACTGCTAAACGGCTAGTTTGTCTTTAAGAAAGTAGTATTTCGAATAGTCACTTTTCTGAGTTCGAAAAGTATGGCTAAAGGTACAGGCAGTTTAGGATTTAAAATGCGTTTTTAACCCATTTCGGGCTTGGCGAATAACTTAATTAAATTTCCATTTTCCGAAACTTTGGAACATTTTAGATCTCACAAGGACCTTTTTAAGTTACAGAATATTGAATGCCTCATGTAAACCAATCCCAGCTCTAATTAAGAAGTGAAGTTCCTAATTCATGACCAAAGACGTTAACTGCTCTTACGAAATCTGAACACCATTCACAAGCTTCACAGTGCAAACTGTACTTAATTATATCAAAGGGATTCACTGATTTGGCATTTACTTTGGACACTTTAACAAATTATTTGATACTAGCGTAATTCATTTTGTTGTGATGGCAATATCTTTGAAAATGTACTGTAAACATCTTAGTTGCTTTCCTGATATGTTCCACACAATGAGAAACCCGGTTGTTCGAAACAATAACATAAAAAATAGGGTTAGGTCAGATAGACACTGTTTTGGCTTTCGTAAGTATCACAAACCTGGTTTTTGAAAGATCAGTGTTTAATCAAGCATATCACAAAAATAACTTAAATATTACAACTGAATTTAATTCCCGCTACTGTTCGAAATGTTAAACATTTTCTTAAACAATTATTTTCATCCAATGAAACTTAGAAGTTCTGCCTTTTTAAATTAAGCTTATGCAGTCTCTGCAGGCTTGAGGTTTCTTGAAAAATCTCTATAAATTTAGGCTTTGAATATGACAAACTACTCGACAGCTATCTGCCAAGAGGGTTGATAATTTCGTGGAGTATTTTTTAAGGTAAACTGGCTCGTATCTACGTTGCACATGGGTAAAACCACAAAAACCAGCCATGATACCAACCCATTCTCTGGGATTAAACCCCGTTCAAACTTCCAGCGTACAGCAGTCTTCACCACTGGACCACTGGCGAAGCTCTACGAATTTCGGAACTTGGATTAAATGAACAATTTTTCTTTGACCTTGTTTTCATCTTTAGAGGACGGATTTTCTTAAAACTGTGAATTCTATCATCTATTTATTCTTCATCGGCTTATTGTTGTTTTATTTAAATAACAGTATAGAGTCTATGAGTTTTCTTAGATAGTATACAACTTAGACTCTATGTCGAAGACGAAATGGCGAATTCTCGCTATGTCTTTAAGAATAAATATTGCAGAAGAAGGTTTAAATAACCAAAATTAAAAGAGATGCACGCACTTCGTGCAGACAAATCACCATTACTTGTGGCTAACGTAAAATTGAAGAGAAATAAGAATGTAACAAATCAACAATAAATTAAGGTATCTAACGACTGGATCTTTTAGCTTAACTATCGCTAAATCGGCTGCATATAGCAAAGCTGAGCCTAGAAATATCAGTATAAATCTGAAAGGTGTCTGACACCGGCTAAAGAGCTAATTTTAAACGCGCAGCATAAACTCGGAACTATATCTGCTGCTACTATTTTTGAATTTTTGAACCGCAATTAAATACTGCTCCTAAAACACGTTTAGAATCTGCATCTACGTCATAACAAATTCACACTTCGGCAAGAAACTGAAACCAGGAGGGAAAAGAAAGAAAATTAAAAATAATTGGTTAGAATAGAATAAATCCTTACAACAGGTGCCCACTATATGGGAGCTCCTATATCGCAATTATCTGACAAAGATACAGACCTGTTATGTTAACGGTCACATGCAGAATTGAATACATATTATGGACCACTTTACAGGCTGCGCTTGATCAAATTGAATTCGCCTTTTAATTCAGAAGTCGTATTATAAGACATTTCTTCCGCCTTCTTTGCATGCTTTCGTGGTGTAGTGATCAGCACGCTCGTCGCGTATTCGAGAGGTCCGTGGTTCGAATCCCGGCGAGGCATTGCTCATTTTTTACCTCTTAGGCTTTCGAAAAAATCCTGATGTCTCTACAGTGGCGCCCGAACTAAAAAGATGGTGGATGATGATTGATTCTCCACCACCAGGATTTGGCGATTGGGTCCCCTAATCCCCAGTCTCGCATTAGAAAGGGGAGTATATAAGGTAGTTCTCCCGCCTTCTTTGCATGCCTTCGTGGTGTAGTGGTCAGCATGCTCGGAGCGTATTCGATTGATCCGTGGTTCGAGTCCCGGCGAGGGCAATGCTTATTTTTTATCTTTCCTGCTTTCAAAAAATACCTAGTGTCTCTACAATATGAGAGATGGGAAAGCAAATAATATTTTTAACGGGAACATTGATCTGTTTACATGAATACATTTGAATTGCTATTTGTTTTTGCATCAATCGAGAGGAATAACTGCAAAAATAACGTCTGAACGTTTGCTTCTGTTTAACTTGTTACACGCTTGATACAAAAAAGAGTATACCTCAAGTATAAAATCTTCTGTAAAAGGCATCATGAATAAAAAATATTAGTGAAAAGCTAGAAATGTTTTAACAAGTAGGATACAACTTAAATTTTTATATCGTTTATCTAATTGCAACGTTATTCATTCCAGTTGCATACAAGAAAGTTTGATGTCAACTGAGAATGGAAGATCACATGCAGGTGAGTTTCCTGAATTTATTCCTAGAGTGCAGCTCATGTTTTCTGAATTTGTTCTCAAAGACGTGTGATAAAATAATATCTGTTGTCACATATTTTCTTCTGATTATTTAATTTTATCTAGACAGAAGACAAGAGCTAATTTAATTGTTTATTTTAATGTGAGATCACTGCAATATGAATGTGACGTCGAATATGTCATTATCTAAACGTCATATATCCCTTGTTTTCGGCCTTTGTTTCATGTTTCCTGAACTAACTACAACTTCAGAACTGTACGAAACTCAAAGAGTAACTCAGAGAGAAAGTACAGACTAATACTAACATAGAATAACGAACTAAATCTAAGCCTATGTCTTTAAAGAAGCAGATATATCACCAATTACTCCAAATGTCAGATTTGGTCAGATATTGCAAATTTGGTATATTGTTGGATTATTACTTTTGCATAAGTTTAAATAATTTCTTATAATTAAGTATCTTTTTTCGCAATGTAATCCATTGTAAATTAACTCTCCTACTAACATCTGTTTGACTTTTTTTGTGCCACTAATTCCAAACCTGGTAGACTAAAGTCGAAACTCTGTATGACTAATGCAACTAGTAATTTTTTTATTGATGTAAATACCGTTTATATCTGAAAACATTTATAGTTTTTCCCCATTTTGCTGTAAACTGTTTGAAATATACATAAAGAATAAGAGGAACTATTACACGAAATATTTAAAAATTTTACTAATATATTTGGGAGAGGAGGATAAGATTTAAAACCGAAGCTAGCGTTGGTCAAACAGTGTAATGCTATTTCTTGAAGGAAATATAGAAAGAAGTATCACTTACGTCAGCACCTGAATGTGAAAGTTCAACAGCAAAAGAATTATAAGTAAAGTTTCCATCTGCTATTACTCTTTCCAGCATCTGTGCGGTATGTGCACCTGTACATTCCCCTGCATTTCCCATTTGTTGGTTTCAAAGTGTAGGTAGATTCCTGATGTAGAAAGGAAAGCCTTACACAAATGTGCTTTCGTCTTTAACAAGTTGACTGCGACGCGAGTTTATAAGAAAATCTCATTTAGGGTAAGAGCGCTGGTATATCGTGCATCAACTGTTTCCGATCGTATGAGTTCAGAGCGTCTCAAATTAAATATTTTTGGACATACATTCAGTTCCTAAAAGGAAAAAGAAAGAGTAATTTCGAAGTAAATCATATAGCAGTGAAGAAGAAACTTGTTACGAGTCTCAAAAAATTCGAATAGTAGTGATGGGGAATAGCTGAAACTTTTCAGAAAGAAACTTACAAACAAAATTACATTTTCAAATTCTGATTTGAATACTGATAAATGCAGTTATGTTAAATGTAGATACTACCGATCAGATTTTACGAGAATTGGCTGTATAGGAAGTTAATAGCAAAGTAAAAGAAAAACGTTGATAGCAAAATAAGCATAATTCAGTTTAGTTAACGGAATGAATCTAGCTGTTTACAACTATCATTTTTTGTTTCTCTCATCATTTTCGTTTCGTTTTCAACAATCATATTTTCAAATACCTACTTTACCTCGTAAGTACTCAAAGAACTGTCACCTGAACACCGATAACGCTACCTTATCAGAATTATTGCCCTGACGAAGCGATGATCAGAATTTTTGCTGTCACTAAGCGTTGTGATTGGAATTTTTACCGTCACCTGAATAAGGATGACACGGTAGTCAAAGTGTTAACCACAAATATTACTTTTGCACAACGCACACACACTCAGACAAAATTTTTTAATATGCATTATAATGCAAATCTTTAAGTAATGTAAATACTAAAATTGAAATTTTAAACACCTTAAACAGTTTTTTAGTTAGCCTCTTTAGAACTCCTAAATCTTTTATCCTTTTCTTTGGATTTCTCTTGCACGGCATTTTTTAAATGATGATTTTCATCTATTTAAATCACAAACTTAGTTACATTCAGTTCACAGCTCATTTGATATTCATAGTTATATAAGAATAAAAGTAAAACTGAAATCATATTAAAAATTTTTAACTCCAACTTTTTAATAAAAGCGTCAGATTAAGTTGGCCGTAAGTCTCATATGGTGAAAAAAATTCCAAGAAATTAATGTGTTTCAAACTACTTGCCTTTTACATTCTTGTGATTTCATAAATAGAGTTTATGAAGTTCTTAAAAATGTTATGCTTTGCAACGTAGGCTTAAACTTTTCCTTTAAATATTAGGGCCTTATTTTTATAACTAGTGTTTCAAGCAGCCTTACCAACCTCTGTCTCAGTCCCAATTTCAACCCTGAATCCTCCTCGGTCATGAACAGTCTGCTACTAGCCTGCTCAGCTATCTGAAGCCAGTAAACGATGCAGATTTATTGACGTAAGCACTTTTGCTTCCTTTACTGATAAAATGTGTCTTTCACATGCACAGATGCTACGCAATTTTAGAGTGGTATATGCGCCGCAAAATCTGATGACATCAAAATGAGTCACTTAGTTTTAGATGGGCCCAACTATGACGATACGAATGATACTTTTTTTGTGATAGGACTTTTCCGATTAGCAGATGACATAGTGTTATCCGCTGAGTTATACAAAGTTGACGTTCGATGCGGATAAATTTTGCTGAAGCATGAATTTAGAACTGGGACTGGATTAACTGAACTGAATTATTTTTTTAACTTCTAGAGTAACATTTACACTGCCCACTTTTCCATGGTAATGTTATTTACTAGTAATATCATTTACTGTTTGCTGCAAATATGATAATTCTATGTGAATTATTAAACTTAGGTAATTCAACTGATTATTTTTTTCCTACGTTACTAATGCCATTTTTTAAAACAAAATGCTTAAGTACTAAAGGAGATATTTGGGTATTTGTCACCTTCATTTTAGCTGACATTTTATCATCTGTATTCATACTATTTGCGCAGTATGCTTTTTTCAAACTGAATTGGAAATGTTAAAATTCTTTGAAAAGGAATACTTTGCCAAGATTATTCCAAGTTCGAGATAAAAAATAATTCTTAGCAATTCCTAGCGTGAGGATCTAGAAACCCTTTGAAATAACAATGCACGATAGCTATCCAGTTAACAGACCGCATATGCGAACTCTAAAACACTTAGATCAAACCTCAGATAGATGCATAATGACTAACGTAAGAACCACATATACATATTTCAGTTGTTAAATGTATTATTATACTTACTGCACTTACTGCATATAATTACACATTTTGCATATTCCAATCAGATTTATTCTTCATATATGTTCAATTCAAAATTGTTTTTTATACTCCTGATACACTAAGATTCGTTAAATTTTAAATTTAACTTAAAACTAACTAATTTGCCTTACTAATGTACTTTTACTAAATTTAGCTAATTTAATTAAGTCGTTAAATTTTAACTTTTAAAACTTTTCTATTAACTGTATAGTACATTATTTCTAACAATGGCGTAAGTGTATTCTAAAAGGCACTTTTGCCAAATAATTATTTTTAAAATTTTATAATTAAATCAAATGTTAACAAGCAATAGATAAAATATTTTTTGCTGCTTTGTGAGCAATAATATACTTCAAACAAAAGTTTTTTTTTATTTTTTAAAGCGGTGGTAGCTAAATTTCATTAAAGGAAATTACTATCCTTTATGTGAAAGGAAATGAAATTCTATTTTGCGCAAAGTTAAGCTACTTGTTCAGATTCACAGGTTAATTATTTTACGACTTAAAATATTAATCGTAAGAATTAATTAAAAAAAGGCATAAAAATAGTTTTGTTCATTCGTACTTTTATATGCAACTACAAATGCAGTTTATTAATGCAAAAAGCATTTGTAAACGTATGTAAAAAACATAAATGCAAGGGAAAATATTTAATGAGTGATTAAAAAGTTTATGCGGCATTTAATTAATGTTATGTTAATGTTTGCGGTATTTTTGATTTTTTTTAATTAAGCTACTTAGTCTTTTTAACGATTGCTGCGAAACTATTTCTGTTCATTTTTCTTCAAATTTCAAATCATTATAATTAAATATTTTGTTTCATGCCTACGCATATGCTCATTAGATCTCTTCTTTGGAAGAAATTATACCGTGTGTGTACTTGTATTTAAAATTTTATTATTATCTGTCCACATAAGGATGCATAACCTATTCAAATGGAGAGATAAATTATAGTTCTCCAGTTTTTATATGTGTAACCATTTTCGACCACAAAAGAGTCACTGTCTTTTGTTCAATAAAAAAAAATATTACCTAGCTCCGGATATTAAATATATATTTAAGCACAGTATCTAATTTCAATCTTTCGCTTTGCTTCCTTTTCCTACCTCGAATGTTTATTTTTTTCTGTCATAAATCAAAATATCAAGAAAAGGACTGAAAATGCTTCTTTTGTGCAACTATAAGACTTTTTAAAAGTATTATGTGGAACAAATGTTTTTACGAGAGTCTAGTTTGACAACTATAAGATTTCATGTTGTACGGGATAGGAGCGCAGTGTAAAATCTATATTTAAACTCAATATTTTTAGGGATTTGGACATTATTATATTCTCTCAGATCAATGCATTAAATGCATTTACAGCAGAACACAATATTCTGAACTCCGGCTATCCAGGTAGCTTGATACGCTTTAGAAGCACTGTAAAATAAAGCTTTTCCTTTCTTTCTAATTCTTTTCTTAGTTTTGATTAATACTAAAAGATAAAGTAGTACAGTAGATATTTTTAAACGTTTGTAAGGTTACTATTCAAATTGAAAAGTTATTTATAATTTCAGCGATTACTTTAAATTTTCTTTCCGTTTCCTCACCAGAGCGTAAATAAATTAGATATTATTTAAACGGAGAGTTTCGGATTTTAAGACAGAACGTGTTCTAGCCCGCAGGGGCATGCTACGTTTAATTGCCAGGTTTGAGTTTCATGTTTCGGGTTTGCGTTATTCGCTGCTGGTAAATTGATTATGACTCCCCGTTTAGAATTACTGAGCCAGCTTAGAGTAAGATTTAAACCGTACAGTCTTTGATTACTAGTCTATTTAAATTGAGTCTGACTGCTTGTTTAGTTGCATCACCAACATCTGTGGCTAATATTTATAGCACAGGAGCGTGCATTTATGCTCTGTTCAAGAACGTGCATTAAGTTCTGTTTAAATAAAAAGGTGTATTTAAACTTTATTTGGTGGTACTTCCAGATAGAGCAATAATTCACTTTACGTCTAATGGGGTTTTGGACTAATTAACTTTCACCAGCACAAGTGAAACCCCATAAGTTTTAAAATTAAACTACTTGGATATTTCTGACATGTATACATGGGAGTGAAAATCAATAATTTATTGTTCACCAATAAGCATTTCAAATGCATGAAACTTATTGTCATACATGAGTAATTGTGTGCTGTGTACAAACTCCATTTTTTCGCAAATTATTTCTCAGTTATAAGAAGTACTTCTTTACTGAACAGTAAACATCGAAGGAAAACACTGTCTATTTTCTTTCTTTTAAAGTTAATACGTCTGTTTAGCTCAGAAATGCTTGTTTTGCGGTATACTTGCAGTCAATCATCTTCTACCTTATTTTAACACTTCGGAAGAGGTGAATGTTTTTATTTAACAAGAAACATCATATCCTAGATATGATAATATCTTGTAAACCGATGAACGAAGAACTAAAAGAATCCATAATCAATATTTACCGACCACATGCTTTGAGTAGTATTGCCACCATACAAGATTTTAATTGCCTCTCACACGTCCTCGTACATAGCAGATTCTCAGAATATGGCCAGTCAGCAAAGCAGATTGTGTTTCAAGTTTAATTAGTCTGTTATTATTTAACAAACTGATTTAGTTAAGAGCAAAAAATAAACTTCTCAATAATTTTAATCTTTTACTTCTTGTTATGCATTTAAAAGATACAAACCAAAATATATTTAATTATTATATACTCAACAAAAAGCGCTTTTATGACTTTTTGAATTAAAAGAAAATTTTAAAGATATTCTTAACTCTATTTTTTGAGTAACTGTTAGAGATTTTTTTACTGCTGAATTCTAAGTCTGTCTTTTTTTTCTATTCTTGAGAAAAGTGTTATATTTTCTTAAGAGTAGTATTTTAATATAACTAATACGCCATCTAAAAGGATGCAAATTGTTAATGACGATGAAGACAAGCTGAATATCGTTAACAGTTGTTTGATTTTAGCAACGATTAAGAAAATATTAATAGCATTAACAGTTGCTTGCTAGGGAGAGGATGCCATTTTGTAGTATTTGATAAGAAGAAACAACTCATGGAATGTCATTCTATTATTAACCTTGTTCTCGTGAAACATTTCGTAAACATGCGAAAAAATCTTGAAGCACGACCATGCAGATTTCTGAAGTTCCTTTCACTGTGAATCCGGGTAGCTGACATCTGTCCCTGAAATATCCATCTGGTACCACGGGACTAACATTAAATTTTCCTCACAATGCAACCACAGCCAGCTGTGAACGTTTCAATTCCAAGAACAAAGTAGAAATTACTCAAGAAAGAGCTAAAAGCTAATAATTCCTCATTTGCAGATGTACAATATTGGACAGTTCTCTTTCTTCCGTCAAAAAGCAACCTAAATGTTAAGGAAAGAGCTAATTAAAATTAAAACTAAATTAAAAATTAAATTAAAAATCAAGATTAAAAACTTAAGTACAAATTAACTTTTGCGCTACAATCACAAAGTTCTGGATGAAGAACAAACCTCCCAGCCCTCAGACAAAACACATATCTACCTGTCGAAAATCATGTGTGTCGAGGAGATTCATGTCTCCTTAAAATACATTAAAACTTTCTCCCGCTGGTCATTAGCATCGCCACCAATTTGTAAAATTAGCAATTACAGTATCTCGCTGACAAACGTCCGCTACTCGGTACTATTCAAGTATTGCAATGATACACAAAATATCTTAAAGCACGATAATATAGCTCGATAACTCCTCAAAAAGAAATAAAGATGAGCTGAGAAGCAGTGTCTTATAATCTGCATAGCCCAAATCTTTCAATAATATACTGCCACAACTTCCATAATTAATGTTACATTTTAGAGAAGCGGTTCTCACTCGGTGGTACGCGTACCACTCCAACATTTTTTTAGCTATAGATATAACAAAACTTGTCATAAATGATGTTTTTAAAAAGAGTAATAGAAATGGATGTTGTTTTTAACAGGAAATAAAAATAAGTTTCTATAAAAAGATAAAAGTATCTCATCAATTCTTTTAGAGTTGATCAGTTTATTAGACTGTCTAAATTTTATGTCGCCACCATTTCCAGGCTCATATTATTCTATTTTCAATTAGAAGCATTTTTAACGTCGATTTGCTGTCTCTAACAGCAGGTATTTTGTTTTCTTCTTGCTTTGAATTCCTTACATTTCTACGCGATTTGAGAATATCGTTGTTTGTTTTTGAAGAACTCGTAATATATTGCGCATTTAAATATTTGTGAAAAAAATTATAAAACAAACCTAGATTTTCAAAATGGAAAAATGGCTAGGATTGACTAAGCGGAACCGTGATGACCAGGACAGTTTACCAGTGCTAAGATTAATAAAAAGAAAAGAAAAATGGTTTATAGAAAATATAATGAAAGTTTTATTTTATCAATTTGGGTTTGGGTTTGTTGGAATGGATATGAAATGGACCCTCACCCTCAATGTGCTGTTGAGATTAACTATTATCCAATCAAAGCACGAAACCATCGTTCTTTGAAAGACATCTTGAATTTAAGCATGCCTATTTAAAGGATAAATCTGAAGAATATTTTAAGAGGAAATCAACGGAGTTCAAAAATAGTAAACAAGTAGTGAACGGTTTTGTTACTTCAAGTGAAAAAGCTTTGGAAATTAGTTACCTATTAAGACTAAGAATTGCCAAGACTGGGCAGATCATACTATAAGAGAAAACCTTACGTTACCAGCAGAGCTAAAGAGATCGTTTTCACATTATTCAATGAAAAAGCGGCTGATGAACTTAATAATATTCTGTTAGCAAATTATAATTAATTCGACGAATGAATGAAAGGCCAAAATCCATAAAAGAGACACTTATTAAAAAAATAAAACACAGCGAGTATTCCGCTTTTCCAGTTGATGAAAATACTGATATAATGAACTTTGTTCAATTATTAGTTTACATACCTTTCGAAGAAGATAAACGATTTGCCGAAGTGTGTTTATTTTGTGAATTTCTTCATGATAGAGCAACTCCAAATTAAATTTTCAAAGTAATTGGCAGTTTTATGTCTGAGAATGATATTCCTTGGAATAAGTGCATTACTGTATGTAGTGACGGAGCTCGGGCTTTAACAGGAAAGCATTCCGGTGTTATTTCTTAAATAAAAAAATAACATCAGAAACTAAATTTACTAACTGCTCCATTCATCGTGAATCTTTAGTACACAAAACAATTCCTGTAAACAGAAAATCGTTTTGAATCAAACTGTGAAAACTGCTAATTTTATTAAAAGACGAGCTCCAAGAATATTGACGATTTTATGTCAAGAGATGTGCAGTGAAAATGAAACGCTTTTGTTACATTCCGAAGAAAGGTGGTTATCCAGATGCAAAGTTTTAAATCGTCTTTTTGTACTTCGACCAGAAATTCCAATTTTGCTCTCTCTGTGATTAAATATTTGAATTCTAAAAATGTTTATCTAGATAATTATGGATGGCGCGTTTAGCACATTTAGCTGATATTTATGGAAAGTTAAAGGAAATAAATAATTTAGGATTACAAAGTGTTAATTTGTTTATCATTAGAAATAAAATAAACGCAATTATAAAAAAACTCGAGCTAATAATCAAAGAATTGGATAATAAGAATTTAAGCTTTTCACCATTTTTAGAAAGTTTTCTAACAGAAAATAATTTGAAAATGAAAGAAGAATTAGCGTCCGACATTAAAAATGACTGTTTTCATTGATAAACAATTTCAACGTGTACTTTCCGGAGGTTTATGAAAAAGAAAATTGGATTAGAAATCCCTTTTTCAAATGTGCCTGAAATTTTATCTCGTGAAGAAGAAGAACAGTTGATAGAAATTCCATGTGATCGAAATCTAACTGAAGATTTCAAAAATAATACACTTGCAAACTTTCGACTGAATCGATAAAAAAGAATTTAAAAGCATTTCAAATAAAGATATTAAATACTTATTGCCTTTTGCACAACCTATTTCGGTGAACCAGGATTTTCGTCCTTGTCATATTTAAAAAAATAAATACAGAAACAATTAGAAGTGGATCCTAATTTATTGTTAAAACTAAGTGAAATATGACCAGACATAAAGAAATTGATCTCAATTTTAAACAGGCCCAAATTTTGCACTAAATTTTAGAATTAAAGTATTATAACTTAAATTAAAATCTTAAAGCTAATTAAAATGGTAACCAATTTTTAATCTAATATTTTTTATGCGTGCATCTTTAATACAATAGCCAATAGTTTGTTTAAATGGCAAAATATTTTTTTTAATATTTATATTGAGAAACTGAAAAAAAACTATTGTAAAATGGAGTGGTGGCATTAAAGTTCTTCAGGCTTTGTTTAGATGATACGCGTTAGTCAAAAGGCTGAGAATCGCTGCTTTAGAGGATAGATCTTAGTAAATAGCAGCCTCTTTTCTCTTTAAACTAGCTCGTTTCTATAGGAATGAGATCCAAACTCTGCCAGAACATTCACAGAAAGTCATCAATGAGTCCTGTGCTGACATCTTTGTAAAGACCAAATTTTATTCTTTCCTTCTAAGGGGTATAGAACATTCATAGAAATCCAGAAGGTAAATATACGCTCAAATACGGTAACTAGAGGCAATACTTAAAAAATAGAAGCTTTCTTTTACTGAATGCATAAAATGTTTAAATACAATGTTCAGGTAGAATATACTGACAAGTTTTTCAAATATTTAGAAATTTAATCCAAGGTAACGAAGCTAGATTCGCCTATATTTTTGGTAAAAAAATATTTTATATTTTCTGTAAAAAATATATTTGCCATTAAACATAAGTTGTTTCAGTATCACACTCAGATTTTTCATCTACGCTCTGCTTTTTCTGAAACACATATCGTATTATGAATTTTCCGCAAAATCGAAGCTTGAATATCAAATTCTATGTATCGTGTTTAACGTCGTTAGGAATCTCTGATAAATTATCCATCACGGTCATAAATTATGTGTAAAATCCTACTATCATAATCAAGGGAACCTGATACGTTACAATTACGTTCGATGAAGTATCAGCTTCTTTGGACAACTGCCAATTTCAGAATTCTATTTCTTTTCATATTTCTAAATGAAACTGTTTGCAGAACTGGAGAATAGGAGAGTCCGCTAACGCATTAAAAACACTTTCAATTGTATCCCTCCTACGATATAATTGCATTTTAAATAAAATGCATACATTATTAAAATGCGATATTACTCGTACATCTAAACGAGACTAGGCGTCAACAAAGCGAAGCATGCCTTGTAAGTTTAAGAATTAACACTTATAGCATAATCTGTAGAAACTAAACATTTAAAATCTCGTTTATTTTATTCCTTAAAATTATTTAGAAATGAATTTTGCATGCACATATCAGTATGAATTCGCTGTAGGAATCTACTACGATTTCATAGCTCCTGTACTTCCGAACTGAGTTTTGCTCGCATTATGGTTTTTACTTCATCCTTAAAGTAAAGGGCGAGGTAATAATTCTTAAGAAGTCTCCAATGAAGGCTTTCCCTTCAAACAGCTCGTTTCTGAACATCTTTCTTTTATAAATACAGGGTGATTCAAAAATATCTGGCAAAAATGCAAAGGCAGCTGGAAGACACCGAAACAGGCAGAAACAGTCTTTTTGTTTTGTAATGTAGCGTACATGCAAAAATGGCTATTTAAGGTGATACAGGACGTTACTGAACAGTAGGAAAAAGGTATCTAAAGGTTGAAATCTTCAATCTCCAGGCGAACCAACATGTGCGAAACTCACTAACACGCATTCTATATATATAAGGTTGCGAATTAAATGGAACATCTACTCTAAAACAGAGAAAGACAATTTCCAAGTACCTCCATTAAGGAACTATACCGTTTCCTTGCGCTGCCCTATGTACACTGCGAAAAAAAATTAGACAGTTCTATATCTCTCTTTCTACTTTGCCGATTGACGAAATTCAACTTGCGTTTTTCATGTTTCGAAAGAACGACTTAGGATATGTATTAGATTTATATATAACATGTTTCTAATATAGGTATTTGACCCAAAATCGGATTTTTTCTGAGATGACATGCCAAATTTTTCCATCATGAAATTCAACTTATGTTTTTCATGGCTTGAAAGCGCGGCCTGGGATATTTTTTAGATTTATATATAGCATTGTTCTAATATAGGATTTTGATACAAAATTTGACTTTTATGAAATGACAAGCCAATGTTTTTAAATATTTCTTATTCTACGACTCAAATTATGTCAAACTGCCAAGTTTTGTAAAACTCGCACGAGTAGTTTTTAAAAACTTAGCTCTCAAAGGTTTAGCTCCTCAGTGTTAATTGAATTTGATAATATTTCTTTTTTTTATTAAACTTATATTTGATTCTTAATTTCATATTTCGAAATTTAAGTTCATTGCAAATATAATTCGCCAATTTTTTTTATTTGTCTTTGAAATTTGCATTTTAAAATAATTTTTATAAATTTTTTGAAAAACATTTTGAATTACAACCTATAACATTTTTGAAATCATCTAAAAGTAGATGTATTTCTAAGCATACCTTCAAAAATTAGAATTTTTTATTCAAAATTTCCTAAGGTATATGTGAATTGACATTTTGGCGCGTTGAGCAATAAGTCCTTACTTTTCAGTCTTTCAAAAACAGTTGGGAAGAAGTTTTTTGTAACAGCTCCCTTGTCAGATAATATATAATCACAATTTCTTTGTTCAATCATTTCAGCTTTGAATGTCTTTTTAAAGTACGATTTTGGAATATTTACATCAACATTAATATCATTTTCAGTTGCATTCTCAGCAAGAAAATCAACTCTCTCATTTCCATAATTACCCGAGTGACCACGGACAAATGTAAAAACAAAGAAATACCATTTTTCTGCAGATCTCCGAGAGATTGCTGTATATTAGCAATAATATCATTACAGGATGAGGTATTTTTAAGGCACTCGATTGAAGGGAGTGAATCCAAGCAGATTACGTAGCTGGAAACATGTCCATCCTAGCTAAATATCCACTTAATTGCAAAATTAATGCAGAGAAGCTCAGAAATAAAAACAGTACATTCATTTCTAATACGAAATTGGTGGTAATCAATTTCAACACCATCCTTAAAAATAACATAAGCAAAACCAACTTTATCATCAATCCTACTACCATCCGTATAGCACACAACTGAGAATGAATTTTCATCAGTGTTCGTACTATCAAGAATCTGTACGGGTTGTCTTACAGAAGGATGAGGCAGAACAGACAAGAGCAATAAACGATGAAAATGAAAACTCTAGAAATTTGCAATGTATTTATTCTTGTAATTTATACAGGTCGAAATAAACAAATACAACGGTGGAAATCCGGCAAGAGAGAAAACAGCATTGTAACTAATAATTCGGTAACCCCTTATAACTCACAGTAAGATTCGTCTTTGAACTCGAAGTAGAAAATTAGAGTTAATTTTCTTTTATAGAGACAATTCCCAAGCTCTAAATCCATATGAAATAAAGGGCACAATACCTTATTTATAAATAATTGCACTAACGTTCGATTTGACACCAAAACTATTACATACAGTTCGATTCAGTCCACGCTGAAGTCTCTCACATTTATTAGAAATGTAGGATATATGCTTTTTCCAGTTTAATTTGCTGTTCAACAAAATACCTAAATATTTAATTTCTTTCACTCTGTCAAGGGGATTATCATTTAAAAGCAATTGATACCCTTCATATGTAGTAGTTTTCTTATCCGTCAACATAGTCTTGGATTTTGCATGGTTAAAGTTTAGCTTAAAATTTATTGACCACTCATAAATGAAATCTAAAACATCTTGGGCTAGATGAAAAGCTTTATGTATTCCTTTTTCTTGAACACAAATCAACAAATCATCTACAAAAGCAATAACTTCACAATTGAAGAGATTAGCAAGTTTCTGTAAAAGATCATTCATAATAATAATCCAAATTTTGGAACCGGAAACAGAGCCTTGTGGGCATCCTCTCTGAGGTCGACGAACTCTTGAGCTTCCACCCAGAAAAAGCTCGACCGTCCTGTCTTCCAGCAAATCAGAAACGACATTAAATACATTATGAGGTATTTTCATTTTTTTCACTAAATTAAGAATAGCAGGCCATCATGCATTATCGAAGGCTCCTTCAGTATCAAGAAAAATTAAAATAGTATACAAACCTCTCGTCTTGTCCCTGTGCACAATGCTGCTAAGACGCAGAAGTGCATTCTCAGTGTACCTTTGAGTAGTGAAACCATATTGGTCGGCACTAAGAACATTTTCTCTACGTAAATGCCAAGTAATTCTGTTTGTAATTAGTTTTTCAAAACATTTGCCCAAAGAAGAAAGAAGACAGATACAACTAAGGTTATTCACATGTGGAATACTGAAAGTTTCTTTCTTGGGTATCACAATAACAAGGGCATTCTTCTGAATTCTCGGAAAAGCACCAAGACTCAAACATATATTAAATAATCTATGAAAAGCTGTGGGAAAAAGACGATGAAAGTATCTTATAGTTTCATTGGGAATAGAGTCAGGGCCAGGAGCTTTGCCATGCTTTAAATTACGAATTACATCATCAATCTCGGCCTGAGAAAAAGGAGGATCACTCTGACACGTATATTCACTGCGAGCAGATAAGCACCACTGAGTATGAATGTCATTATCAAACCTCACACAATCAGGAGGAAATGCTTGATCAAGAATAGGAAGATGTACAGTTACCGATTGGAAGCTGAAGGCCCGAGATCTCAATCTTCGTCATAAAAGTTTCTTTAATACCGTAAGTGTAATTTTTTTTCCACACTTTCTCATTATTGATGTCCGAAAGAAACTTCTTCTAAGACTCTAATTTGGCCTCAACAAGCATTTCATTGTATTTTTTTCTTAAATCAAGGTATTTCACCTTATACAAGTCCCGTATATCATTGCTAGAAGTCCTCTAGAACCTCCGCCTAGCAGCGTTAACTCTCTTTCTCATAATGGAAATCTTCAATGACCACCAAGGTACTTTTCGCATACCAGTTCTTCTAATAGGCATAGATTTAATACAAGCACAAAAAATAACTGAAATTATAAAATCAACCATCACATCAAGCGAGTCAGTACTTGAGCAAGAAATCAGACTATTTATGATCAAAGAAATATACTGTGAACAACATTTTTCAAAATATCTCCAGTTTGCTTTTTTTATATTAAACAAAATTCTACTAACAGCAATAAAAAAGCAGCAGAAACAGAAAAGTCGAATTCAATCATTGCAGGGTCTGACAATGATTCACAGTTCGACAGACGCCAGCGGCCCACATTTGCCAGCAAATCAGCTCCCATAATTGTGACGTCTTTAAAGCTTGATCCCTGTTCCGAACAAAAGGCAGGGCCGCAGTCCTCATTGATCACATATATGTTATAGGAGCTGATAAAATCTGCAAGTTTGTTTTTTCGAGCATCACTGTAAGGACTAAACCACAGTTCAGACTTACTATTGGAATCCATACCCCAAATAAGCTTTGTATGATCCTTAGCCTGAAAGACCCGACTTATTTTGTGTAAATCAGAGTCAATACATCAGGAAGGTTCAAAGAAATATGAAAATAAAAAATATTTTGTGTTTTTAAAAATAATATCAAGAGTCAACATATTATAATCCAAGAATCTCAAATCTAAAAACGTAGGCAGAAATTCGACTCAAACAACAATAGCAGCTTTTATGACTTCTGAATTAAAATCATAATATAACTTAAAGGAACTCGGAAAGCCAGGCACAAGATAATGATAAGAGTGAGGCTCTTGAATAAAAGAATCAGAAACATTATTTACCTCTATATTCAAAACAAGTTGCTGAGTTGCTGCGTTACATCTATGTAAATTAATTTAAACAAATTTTAAAATAGAATTATGACTATTATCCATAATTTGTTCTTGATATATTTTGACTTCTTATAAATTCATGACAGGAGCAACTTTCAGAAAAGGGCAAATGGCTAACATTTAATTTCTTTTTCTCGTCTTTTATTTTTTTCGTTACGTCTAATGCAATTAATACAAACTTTCAAATTCCTACGAGCGCAATTTTTAGCACGATAGTTATATCCTAGACAGTTAAAACACCGATTAATCACGATAAAGTCATCCGCAACACACATACTCCAGGGAATGTTTAATCTACTTTCCTGTAAAATACTTCTACGTATGTCTGGATGCACATCAACAACTAAGTGTCTCGTATTTTGAAATTTTCTTAATGTAAATCGAATTCGAGATTCATTCCATGTATTTTCAGAAGCAATAACATCTGAATTTTGATTTTTTAAAACATCAAGAACATTCTCATCCTTTATCTCATTAGGCACATTTCCATTTAAAATCGTGGGATTCTTCCGTCTGGAAGGAAAGGCAGTTAATTTCGGTGATTTTACTTGAATTTCAAGTTGTAGCCTTTCTAAATCGTTTTCAGAGGGACATTCTATCAGTACCTTGCCGTTTCCAATGTTTTAAATTGAGAACACCAACTTTTTTTTTCTACGGGATTAATTTGCAGTTTGAGAAGCTTTTTAATATCCTCTGACGAACGGTTTTCCGAAAAAACGACAAGACCACAACTTAAAGAACTTTGTTTCACATTGTCCACAAAAGATGGCAGCACAGCACTAGCATACGTTGATTTTACGAAAATGTCTTTAAAGCTTTCACTACAAGCTTCACGATAACCCAACGACTTAATACGCTCAAAATTCTTAGCAATGAAACACTTTAACTCACTCACCGCATGCCTTGCCTCTTCACGAATATTCTGGTTCATATTACATTTTGACTCAATAGCGTTTCAAGTTTATCATAGCAACATTTAAGGGTGCTATAAAACGCATCATCATCCTCTTCGTCCATCTTGGCACCCCTTTACTTCATGGTATTTCACGAAGATGCAAACAAACCGTCGTGTTAGGCTTAACTGCACCGGAATCTTGCAAGAATCATAAAATTAGCAATACTTCTTTCAACTTGAACAAATTGCACAAATATAAAGCAGAGCACTTGCACAAAACCTTTATGCACAATGCATAGTTTACACACATTAATTACCTCAAAATAAAATTGAAAATCAGAGCTCAAGAAACACACACAGTAATGGCGCGTGCATGCGCAGCACCTACATTCTCGCAAACTTACGAATTCAAATTTTCGCTTTAAAGAGCATTTAGCAACTGTAAGCAACATGACAAAAATCGAACTTTCAATACAAAATAGGAAAGAAGGAAAATTTTCACTTATCATTTTACCAAACTGCCGGCTCTCCGACAGCTTAACTGCGGCTCGCGAGCTACTTGAAATGCTTTGCCATCTGAAACGCGACTTGTTTTGAATAAATATAGTTTAACTTTTTAATACATATGGAATTTGAAATAGAAATCATGCAGTGCCACATTTTTTTATTGATCACTAATTTAATTTCTGATATTATGTATGTAAAAATTTGATAGGTTTCAAAATGTCCACTGCTGGCCTATCGTCAGAGCCACTCATATATAAAATTACAAATAATTCCACGTCTGATAATAACTATTCCGGTTATGTAAATATTTGAGCAGGTAATGGTTATCGAAATACACTAATACGATGTTAATCTAACGTGCTATGCTAATATTTTTATTTAACTATTCTCCCTAATATTCTTTCTCTCAAAACAATTTCACTTCAGGCAGTATCTGCTTGTACTTCTGTGTGATCTTATTGTTCGCAACTCTTGTGATTCACACAGTCTACCCGGAAGATTTGTTATTCATTGTAGAGTACTACTTTTATTCAGTCCTTAAATGGCGTGAATAACTGTTAAAGAAATCTGTTTCGCTTTGCAATCCATACATATAGCTCTTTTAATCTGTGGAAGAATTTTACGAGGAGTTTACTTTTGATGGTGTAAGCCTTCAGTCTCTTACTTGGTTGGGAGACTTGTCTCAATTTTCTGAGGAGTTCCTTCAAAATTAATTTCCTATCAGTAAGCAAGCCGGGCATTTTTATGCAATTGCTTCACGGATTTCGCGACCATTCACAATAATATGCTTAATGAACACTTTTTTTACATGAAACTATCTTTCGTAATAATATCTTAGTAATCTTAAGCAGAGATTATAATTAATTTCACCAATGGTTGTGCATGCTAAAATATTTTCGAATCGAGGGAAGAATCCCTGGTTTGACAAAGATTTAAATTTTAGCCGAAACGTTTAATTCCCATTTTAATAAGTATTGTTATTCCAAATAGATATTTTTCACCTTAATCATCAGATCTTCATATCAATAACGTTGTATCAAGCATTGGGGATCAACAGAACATAAACATCTCTCTTCTCCAACGTTTCTGTCACAGTCGGCATATTGATATTGGTGGATATACTCTTTAGCTTGTGATATTTTTTCATATTTTTCAATTTCTTGTTTGATGGCCTTCATTCTATCTACCTCGGACTAGGTTAGAGGCACTAAGTTAGAGTCTCCGGTAAATATCACACTAGGTCAGAGGCATTTTGTTGCCCGGCGTATCTAAAAGTTTCCCCACTAAGTTCTGCAGCTGCACCGGTTGCCCCGGATCTGATGCCAGCATTATACTTCTTTTAATCTGTTGATATTTTTGTCTTCCTAATTTTCGATCATTATGTACGTCTGGCTTGTCCTTATGAAAAGTTGTACAACGATACACTGCTTGATCATTACAAATTTCGGGCAATAATGTGAAATTTTGCTCCCGTAAATGTTTATTTTTAAAGTCTGATCTTTTATTTTCGAAAGTATCCTCTGTTTACAGACTCCATTTGAGATTTATTTTCTGCACACAGGTTAGGTAACCCAGTGGAAAGTTGTACTATGTAACCGTTAGGTTGAAAATAAATTATTTTAAACTTTCTGCTGATTAATTTTACTTCGAAAATCAAGATGAAATGGTAAGTCATTTGATCGCCTTTATGTGTCCAACAGTTAGAATATGATGGATCCGTACACCTACTTGGCAAGAGCTTAGGAACTAAGCTATTGTGCAGACGTCTGCCATGTTTCGAAAGACCTCCACATCGAATATCTGTGCATGTCCATAGAAATATGAGGAGTTAACGTTCATGTTATATCTGCATTTGCGAAACCTGCCATGCATTTGAAAAACAACTCAAAATTAAACAGCTAGGTTGAAAGGTTCGGCCGGTATACATATGGAATATATGCTCGAGGAAGTGTTTATATAGCCGAACATGAGCTAATAGATTAATTAGCAATAAGTTATGTACGTCCAGAATAATTCTAACGATTCATGCGGTGGTTTTGAGAATTTTCAATGCTCATGAACTTCGTTATCTATGTCCAAAATTATCGAGACGATTCGAGATATAGTTTCGAGAATTTTCAATGATGCGTCTGAACTTCATTACCTATGTCAAAAATTATCGGGACGATTTGAGGGATAGTTTCGAGAATTTTCAGTGATGCGCAGTGAACCGATTACTAAAAAAATCTGGCAGATTCTGTTGGATGCCACTCTGAAATAATATATCAGTTAGGGCCGTTATGAGAGATACTGTTATTTAAATACAGCTGAAATTACAATCATATTCTTTTTTGGTGAATTCATCTACACTGAGCATCAGAAAAAGTAGTTATTCCACAATTTAGGGAAAAAATATTTAATGATTTCTTAAGTTAGGATCCAAATATTCGAATAATCTCAGTGTGTTGGTCCTTATGATAATTGTGTGGAGAAACAAAATTACCTTTTAAGAGAAAGCCTAAACAAGTTGATAGCTTATTTTTAAATAAATATTTTTTCTGGAATAACAGTTTCCCTGCAGTGCGCGTTGATGTGCGTAACTTAATTTATCCTTTCTAAAAGACTGCTTGTGAGCTCAAAAAATAAACACTCAGTTTTCTTTTAAATTATGATTTACAATTTACTCAAATAACATTTTTTTGTAATTGTAGACCAATGAATATGCTTCCGATTCATTTTACTTCTACTGAAATAAAACAAGAATAAATATAAACGGAGAGGTATAAAGGAAACCAGAAAAAAATATTTGGTTTCTCTATCTGAAGAAAAAACGTTTAGTTGCCCAGTACAAGAGTTACAAATTTCTATTTTCTTGGAACTTAACTTTTCTGAACACAAAAGAGTAGATATAAGATGTATTTTTTTTAATATTTATATGTAATCATGTTAATCTATTCATTAGTTTACTTCAAAATTTCTTCATATTCAAATCCTGTCTCATTATTTTTTAAACAATATAAATTTTGATTTGCGGCTGTCGAACGTTCATAAAATCTATCATCACTCTCCCATCGTCTTGAAGTTTGGCCATCCCTCATCTATACTATGCGAGACGATCTGGCAGAAGCCAGGTTTGTTGTCAAATAACTGAGAAAAGGTTCTTACCAGTTGTTGGATTTTTAATTTTTCTCCTTCTTCGAGGTGACTTAGATTTACCTCCGGGACTGTGGCTTTTTCTTCTTGAATTTTGTCCATCTTGGCCTGTAGAGTAGAATCTTTAAAATTAGTATTTGCGCCAGCTGCGGGTAAGAAATCAACCCCCAATATGACTGCGGTTAACAAATTCTTTACTACGAAAAAGTTTATTTTGTGCACCTCATTCGTTATTTGAACATGCAGCCTCACTTTTCCCAAGCAGACACACTGTTTGCCTTGGACAGCAGTCACCCGTTGTCCCGTTGTTTTAAACAGTCTATAACGAAGAAAATGTTTTTTAAAAAAATCCCGTCACAGGGAGCTGCATTCAGCCCCGGTATGCAGTAGAACGGTCGTAGGAACGTTGTAATAAAATCTGGATCTCTGGAAAGGCCAAATTTTGTACGACTACCGTATTCAGTTTGATTTCTGAGAGATTTGTCTTCTCATACGGTAACTTCACTCTCCTTCTGGTCACCGTGACTAGTTTAAATTTTGCTTTTTAACCCCTTGGTCCAACTGCTTTTTATTTCCCCACGCTTTGGTCTGACCAGCTTTTTTCTTATCCGGCTTTGCTACCTTCCCCTCTTGCCGATACAAATTTTGCAGACCTTCAGATTTCGTTTGAGCGTGAAACCTTGAATACTGCCTAGAACTGTTTGTACGCGCGTTTTCGGCCGTTCGCCTGCTCTGAAATTTCACAGTTAGTTCAAATAAGCTTTCCAGCGTTTGTGGATTTCTAACGTTAAGAAAGTCCTGGATTGACGGAAGTAACCCCGGCAATATGATTTCTATAAGTTCTTTGTCGGGCCTTTTTCCATATAATAATTTGACATATGGATCTTAAGATAAAGCCCGTTAATTCCTCAAAAGTAGTTTGATATTTACTAAATAATTTTGATTCCAGTTTTGCGCGGTCTCTCACAACTGGGAATGCTTAATTTTTTAAATTTTCCCAAGTGTACGTTTCGGATCCTAGATCCCCCAACAAACACTTGCCAATATTCTTGTACAAACTGAGGGCTTGACCTTTTAAGTTCGACGTAGAGATGATAATTCTCTGCGGCTGGTTCACAGGATATAACGTGAGAGTAAATCTAGCTGCTCCAGGAAAGTCATTACGGATACTCTTCTATCAAACGTTCCTGCTGGCTTCGTTGCCGCTGTCATAGTTTCTATGATAAATCCGAATCCCCCCATGGGGTTTGGTTGTGGCTGAGGGAACTGAAAGGACGGAGGGGTCAACGAGAAATCTTCACTACCTAGCGGCATGGGTCGTTAAGATAAGCACGGACGCCAAATGTGAGGTTTCCCTTATTTAATTTAGCGTTAAATCTTTGAACACCACAAACACTAACAAGCGAATAATCTCTGAAGTATGTTAACAGATACGTAAGACTTAATTAGGGTAAATTACCCCTTATTTCTCAGAATAAATGCAATCAGTTCCTAACTCGAAACGTACAGCAAAGCCTCCACTTGGGCTTGAACTTAAATGAATAAGAAATAAAACTTAACTGATCTTAACTAAAGCTAACTGAAAGATATAGCCGAAGCTATCAAGATTCTAAGTAGTCGGCCCTTAAATCTTAATTAAATCGGCGAAGCTAAACAAGGAACTAAATTATGGCCGAGCGTAGCGGGATATCTAAGAGACACGTAGCCAAAGGCAAATGCGCGCTAGTCAGAAACTCAGACTCTGTCTCTTGAAGTCAGTGAAACTTCGACTTAAACAGTGCTTTTTCTCATTTGCATTCACTGCATTTCTGAAATTACATTCTGGTAGGAAATTATAAGCTGAAACTAGAAAAATAGAAAAGATGCATAAACTTAAAATAACTGTTAATAAAATTAGGATAAACCTTACAACATTGTTACTCTTGCTATCAATGTAAATAAGAACAACTAATCTTATTTATAGCATATAGATTATATAACTATCAGCTATTTAAGCTGTTGGTAAAGCTTCTGGCCCACGGCTGTATATAAATAACCGTTTGGTGAAAGAAACATAATACGCTAATCTCCAACTGCAAGGTACCATTTTATTTCCGTTTTATCATATTTTTTTTCATTTATTCATTTTATTTTTTACCATGTATCA